>JAPWTK010000092.1:697500-1285000 GCA_029963805.1 Aromia moschata
TTTGGTATTGAAATGTCTAAAGGTAGAAAATATCCCAAAAATCCTCGTTAATTTACCATCCTTAGGAATTTGACTTGAACTAAATGCATATGTATGTACATACGTATGTAATATAATACTCCTATTTTTTTTATATTCTACTACAATATCGCGTTGATATTGTAATTACATTTTAAATCTCTTTAAACATGCTGAAACATTCCCAGTCAATAAAATTTTAAGTATGTATTTATTCATCGTGTGAATAAAAATTGATTGGTTAGTAACCCAGACCTTATAAAGTTTGATTGATAGATTATTACACATGAGTGAAAATGTTTTCATCTACTGGTCAGATGATTTTTAATGGGATATACCTGTATGTTAGAGTGTAAAGGCCGCAAGTAAACTGGACTTTAACTAATACTCGTACTCGATTCGTTACATACATAGATACATTAAATGTTAAGTGTAATGTAAATTTTGGAATTAGGCTACGTGGTCTTTTTAACAATTGTATACAGGGTGTCCACAAATTACAGTGACAATATCCATCTGCAGGTTAAGGGTAATAAATAAATGAGATCTACGAAAAAAGCTATTTATAAATAATAGTTTTAGAGTTACAGACCTCCAAAGTTAACCTAAAAAAAACGATTTTTAATTATGACGGCTTTGATGATTTCGATAAATGTCGGTTTCTCTTTAGATGTCGGCTCGGGGATCATTTCACAAAATGTCGGCTGATTAATAGACTGGGTGATTTTTCGTGGTCAGGTTGCCTTTTTAGCACGTGACCTTTTTTGTTTTTGTTTTGTTTTTTTATCATGCCAATACTTAGGGCGACAAGACACATATGCAACTCGTGTAGCTGTTGTTAACAACCCCATCACAACTGTGATTTTACCATTTTAGCAGTAGGCATATCAAATATGAATCGAAATTACCTTATTATTTATTTATTCAATTGTAACTGATAGTTTTACTGACATCTCACAGCAAGCGATGACTCTCTGAAGAAATATGGATGATGAATCTGATGAAAGAAACTAACGATAGGTACATATATAAAGACACATCGTTGGTTAAAGTTCAAAACCTCATATTTATTTTTTTTGCCACACAGCATTTATGACACCATTTGTTTAAACATAATCATTATCCTTTAAAATGCACAAATTCATAACTCTCTATTTTTTAAGACTAATACAGCTCATAATCTGTCAGCTTAATAATCTCTCGGTTGTACTGTATAAACTTTTCGAAATATCGAAAGTCATGAACATGTCACTAACGGAAATAATAACACAAGGTCATTCATGTTGCCGGTATAATTTGGATACTTAAAATTCTTATAAACATATGTATACAAATTCGGAATCGTCTTGACAAAGGGCTCTTAGAAAGATTAGTTTGTTTGCACAATACCTACTTTTAATTTCCTTTGCTTTCTTTTCGCTCCTAATAAAAAGTCAACTTGTCACTAATCTATTTTTGTGGTTGAATGCCATATTTATTTAGGTTGGTGTGTATAAAATTACTGACACTAAGTGGTGTTGTTTTCGGTTATATTATAAGAAAAAATATTTGATCATTCCGATTATAGTCATATAGCTCCAGAAAACTATAAGGTTATACTCAACGCCAGCAACATATTACATTGTATTTTATTTAATTCGATACGTTTTAAAAAAATAATTTAAATTACTTCACGGAAAAAATTTTTTGTTCCGTTCAACACACTGAACCAAAATTGTTGTATTAAACATGTTGCGAATTTCAATTAAATGATTTTTTTTTGAATTTGTATATACCGGGTGTTCTAGATTTTAGTTTAAAGACTGGAACTACTCACCCTCTGTATTAATGAAATGTTTCAAATAAAAGTTTCTTGACCTTCTAAAGTCTACAAAAATGAAGCACTAATATATTTTTATTCGTTGAAGACACCTTGAAGACACATCACATTATTTGAAGGTCAGCATTGTTTTTTTTTATAGAAACCACTATTTTTTATTGCAGCAAGATGTTTATAAAAAAATGCTTACTTTTACAACTTCGGCTTGTTGGGATCTGTCATATGAGTTTGAGAACTCATATGACACAGTTTAATGTGTTTAACAATAGTCATGTTAGTCTCAAAATAATCGAACGAATACTCATCTGAAATTTTAAGAAAGTACCATTAGTGAAAATGAGGGACAATGGCGATGAATCAGAGTTGAGAAGAGAAGTTATAGACATGAAAGTCACCATTAGCACTTAAGCAGATTGCAAAATGCAAAACAATTCTGTCAGCCTGTTTGCGAAATAGGTTGAGGGTTGGTTGAGCTCTTGCGGTCGACGAGGATTCTGTTTGTAGCCCGCGCATAAGACGCTTTAGTAATATTGTTCGTCCTGTCAAAATATCCCATTTTAGTGATTCTAACTGATTATAATACTTCAAACGTATTTAGAGTACGTATGTAACGTCAAATGTAGTTACAGTTATTATTTCCCTTTTATTTATCGTTTATTTAATTTGCACATTGTAAACTGTAGTATATTCCTTCATTTGTAATAAATTATTTACAAAAAATGTATTTAGTACTCCTGCAGCATGTAACTACAACCCAATATTCGTACATGAAACAATGCGTAAAATACATTGTCTGTAGATTGTTTTAGGAGCATAAATTATTCCGAAAAGTTACCGTTAATAATTCAATAGGTAATTCAAAGATGAATCCAAATTCAATTTTCTCTTTATCCTTTTACTAATATTTTCTTGCGATTAAATGATCTTATAAAAGTCGATCGTATTATATTCCGACGAAAAGTGAAATCGAATAAATCTTACCGAGCTAATTTACCGAAGCCTTCATAATTGAAAAGACGAATTAACATAAAAGGAAAAAATAAAGCAAATGGAAAAGTAAATTGGTCTTTAGCCGGAATCTCTATAAATATCCCGAAGAGAGTACCGCGAGCCCATAGAAAATGCCGTGTTTTCGTCGACTTGTGATTTTTTTCAATTTCGATATTGTCCTCCATCCTTTTATCCGTTTCATCGTCGAAAAAATAGTTAATATATAAGTTAATTGCATCGGGTGGATTGAAAAGAGGCATTATGTTATATGAACGCGGAATAAATATCTCCCCGAAAGGGAGATTTTCAGATATAGGCTCGAGAAACAAAAAGAACCTCTCTGCGGTGCGCCTGAAATGTGATTCCACAAATTATATCACAAAGTCGGGCGTAATTGAACTTGCCTAACAACGACGCACCCGAATAATTTTGCCAATTAAGTTCTCATCTTGACTCCCAAGAAATTTAATACCGTCTATTTGGGAAGTAATTTTTATTATTAAGTGAAACATGTAGGTAATTAGGAGAAATATTTCATAAAGATACATTTAATTTAGTTGCTATTCAACGACAAACAGCGAATTACGTTTTGTGTACGGGGTGTATCGAAGGGGTAAGTATGTTCTTTGAAAGAACAGTACGGTTGTACTTTTTATTTTCAATACGGGAATATGCTTATTTTTTTGCGATTGATTTTTTCGCCGATAAATAATTAGAAAAGATAATTAGAAGAAAATTTTATATTGAAGGACATGATCTTTTGGTTAGTGATTAATGCGGGTTTTGAAAACTATAATGGAAATTGTAGTTAAACGAAGTTAGTGGGTCTAATATGATTGACCTAAAACTCTAATTTCTTTCCTTGCGCCAATATTTATACACCCCTCTGCTGGTAATAAGGGAACATATCGTAACGCATAGATTTTAACTAATCGAGGAAATAAATTGAGCACCCACGCCTAGAATCTACGTTACGTTAACGCAGGATATGCTGTAGCATGTTTTGGTTTACGTATCATTTGAGTTGCGGTCTTATCGAATGTTACAATAATTGTGTTGTTTAATTATAGAGAAACTATTATAACCGAGAAGACACTGTTTGACATAAAATTTTCCATATAAATCTGAACTAACAGTGTACACTAGTAGTTCAGATTTAAAAGTATGGTGTGTAAGTTCTTCTCACTGAAAAAAACACAAAGTAGGCACGTCGGATAAATATTTGAGTATTTCATTTTAAGAGTTTAATTTTACGCCCTTATTAAATTAGGTTTTAGCATACGATAGTATTCGATACTTCGCTCTATGAATGCATACATCCTAACATATTCACGATGATGCCTACTCAATTCTTACTTAAGTTTTAAATTATTAATAGCACTAATCTATTTTCTTTCAACGTTTTTGTAAATGAAATGTCAAAACATACTTTAAAATATACTCGTGAACGGCGTTAAACTAATTTATTTTAAACTTAAAACTTTCCCCCTTTAGCCGAGATTTTGTGAAATGATAATCTAAATAAACGAGCCAAAATCGTCGACGTCATTATGGAGATATTATTAAAAAAATATTGTTTTAGGTTAACTTTGGAGATCTATAATCATAACATAGTATAAAACAAAGTCGCTTCCCGTTGTCTGTCCCTACCTATGTATGCTTAGATCTTTAAAACTACGCAACGGATTTTGATGCGTTTTTTTTAATGGATAGAGTGATTCAAGAGGAAGGTTTATATGTATAATACATGCATAATATAGTAGAGAAACACTGATAATTTTAGAGGTTTCTAATGTGATGTCGTAAACCGTGCGAAGCCGGGGCGGTAGTAATTCGCTAGTAATTCATAAACTAAAAACTTGTTACCTGGATTTTTTCCGTAAATTGTATTTACTTGTCACTCTTGATCCGCAGTTAAACGTTGTAGGTATAATTACTTATATATACGTTGTATAAATACGTTGTATAAATACGTTGTAGGTATTACCTACGCTGTAGATACAACGTAAATGTAACTGAAATACTTAAAACAGCATCTACAATGGTAAAAAAGTCACTTTATTCACAGAAGTCATGGTCATGATGATTAAACATACATTCTACATAACTCACTTCAGATCTGTAAGGTGTGACCTTTTTTTATATAGTAATTTGTAAGATATTCCTCCTGTGGTAGGTACGTACTAGCGTTCCTAAAGTCCAGTGTACAGAATGTATTATGTATAATATGTATTAAATTATATTATTTACACATTTTATATAAAATGTTTTTTTTTAATCGCAATATTATTTTTCTCAGATCTTCAATATTATTTCTTCTTTGTTCTTTACTGCCAAGTAAAATACACAATAAAGACTGTATATACTATATACATCTAATATGCATCTAATATATTCCAATATTTTAATTAGATGTATAGTTTTTAAAACTAACGAACACGAAATATGTTATTTCAAAGTGTATGCATTTCAAATGTATATTTGCGACACATTGAAGTTTTTAAATTTATCTGAGTGTCTTATGATGAACCATACTTTTTCTTGAGAATCTTTAGAAAGTGCGTCAAAAAGCCTTATAATAATTTTATATTAATAAATAAAGAAATTAGAAGCTGTTATACATATGTCCCCTCTGTCACCCGATATAGTTTGGTCATAATAGTCTGGTCAGTAAATTTAGGAAACGATGATAACGATAATCCTTCTCTTTATATTAAAATTTGCATACTCATACATTTTTTATGATGCAGTTGTATGTAATAAATGCTAAATAATACCGCTTGCTGTAGTTGATAGAACTAAAAACTTTTGTAAAATTATTTTTGCCATTTGTGTTTATCAATTTTCTACCTTTTCTTTTCTAATATCATTTGCAGTATAAATATTTACACTTCGAAATATAATTTTGAGGAATTGTAAAATTCCAGCATTTGCCGCTTAGTGTGCATTATTAAGAATTTTGTAATTAGTGTAAATAACCATGTGTATGTTATATATGGAGATGGTAATTAAATGTTTACATCGTGACTAATTAAACTTAAAAAAAGAACGTGTTTAGATACTTTACGAAGGTATGTACAGGGTGATTGTTTAATCTTCACTTCCTCTTTTTTTTTCGAAAACGACTAAAGGAAATTGTAACTTGTGAAAAATGTTAAACTCTTACCATTTAAGACTAGAATTTGGCATGTGGTTACAAAGAAAAATATTTGAAGAAACAGCTTCTAACATTTTTTTCCAGAAATATACCATATTTTATGGCATTGTTGGAAAGCTCTTTTAATTTGGAGTTTATTTTCTTAATATTATCTTTTTCAAATTCCATTTCTGAAGACATTATAACTCAATACGTGGAATGCTAAATCTGTATGATTAAAAGTATTTAACATTAGGCCATATTTTTCAATGAAGCGGTGGAAGAAAATCCCCATAAAATATATAATATTCACCGATTGTCACCCACAATTAAGTTAGCAATAAAATGTGGATAATCCTGCATAGGGTCTTGTTAAGACTTACGTATAGGTACAATACGTAATACAAACTATACCTCATAAATAATAAACACTATACATATTACCTTATTTAATTAATTGTATTATTAATGATATTAATTAGTTAATTCATAATTAATAATGTATGTGTCTATAACAAAAAAACAAGATTTCTGTATGTTTTCTTTATTTTTAATTGCTCTTAGCCGATGTTGATTTAGTGTTGCATTTGAGACACACATTTGAGACATTAGATGCTTCACATCCTGGAAGCCACTCGTGGTAATTACTAGTAAATAATATAGAGCCATCCAAAAAAAAAGTCATCAAAGTTGACTGAGTAAAAAAAGACATCTTTCTATTCTAATCTTGAATTTATAACCTTATTTAATTGTCAAAGCTGTCACCTTATATGACAGCCATTGTTTATTTTACAATTATGACACTCCCTTGTCAAAAGTTTGACATAACCGAAAATCTTCGACGGACCGCTATTTCTATCTCTGGTTCATAGCCAGATTTGATGACGTTTTTTGAATGTCTTGGAATTTTGCCTTTAAAAGGTAGGATAAACATTCTGACGTAAGAATGTTACTTCAAAATAGAAGCGATATCATTTTTACACTCTTTTTGAATACTGCACTAATTATTATCCATCCTTCTTGAGGTCTTTGTTACAGAATCTCTCATTCTTATATCGACTGTGCAATTCAAACCATTTGGTTCGTCCAAATTATTTTTTTTATTGTCACTGTATATATGTATTTTCGTATTTAAAATGTTATTGTGAACCAAAGTGTTGTAAGTGCCAAATTTTCTTTCACCAAATCACTTTTTCATATCTAAGCAACTCCCATTGCTTCATCCCTTTGTTTAACTTGGGATCTTAGAAACATGTACCTAATTTCAATCGATAATATTCTTGAACGCAGTAGTTTTCTCATATCTGCTAGTTTTACCATCGATAAAAATTTAGGCGGCCATTCAGTTTGCTTCCTTTCTCCGTAATTATCCGAATACAGTTTATTAATTTACACTCGAACCATTAATAATGCCAGCGAATTATCTCGTTTTGAAGCAGCTGTGTAAGTCCATTTGTGTAATTGTAATTTTTTTATCATGCTCCATAGTTTTCGACGCATAGATCAACGAAACACTTACGAAACTAGATATTAATGAAACCCGTCAATGAGAACTTGCCAGGTAAGCGGTTTCTGTTTTGTTTATGCTACTTCATTCACCTTTTATGCGCAGATCCATTCAAATGTCCCAAAACCTACTGTCGATTAGCATATAAACATCTGTCTGTCACAGGAAGATCGCAACATACTCCCAATCTCAGGGGAATACGATGGAGGAATTATCTGGTAATAACGTTAAGCTATTAAGAAATCATCCTTTAGTTCTCACTCTAATACCTACTACCTAATATCTAGTGCCTATAGAACCTAATATTCTATTGCAACATATAGTTGCACCTATATTTTTTAAATAAATGTTGAATAATACCGAGTGTGAGGCCCGTTCCGCGGCGGAAAGTCTTAACATCCGACCTATATGAAGATCGTGTGCTTCCTGTATCCTGGGATGTGTTCAAGGTCATCGGGAACCCGCGTCTTTAATCTGGTTAGTTTCTTTGCCACGTCGAATTATACGGTTTAGAAGTTACCTATTCACTTCCATCGAAATAGTGAACATCCTGTATACGTAAATAGATGTATCACTATTTCATCAAATTATTTTCTCTTAACCAGCCACATAATTACACAATTTAACACAGCATTATGTAATATTATGCTTTGCGTGTATTCCAATCAAATAATAATGAATATACATTTTAGAAAATATCTGAGCCTAAAAGGGAAAAGTCTACACAATATTTTATTGTTTCCTAAAAATGAATATATTTCATTAGAAATATTGTAACGATTTTTTTTGCTTCACCAACTGATGAGAGAACGAATTAAATATTATTCTATGTATTTTATTTATTAAGCAAAGGACAGCCTCCTTAACTTCACATGATAGTAATGGGTTATAATAAACATAAACAAATAATAATGGACTAATTTGAGAAAATTAAAAACAATAGAAAAAGCAGTTTCATTTAGGATCCCTTGCAAGGATCCCTTGCAACTGTCCTATTATGATTAAAAAACTATTACTGCTATGCAAAATTCAATTACGCATAAAAATCTCAAATAAGTAATAATTATTTTCACTACACGCTGTCCGTCTTTTGTCACTTTTTTCACTACACTTCTGTCCGCAAAATAACCAGGTTGATCTTGATTAAGATTTGAAAGTAACACATAGTGGTTACTCTGAATTAAGAAAAATCCGTTTTGTATATGCAAGTGCAGAAAGCAATGAGGAGATTTCGTATTTGTTGAAAATTTATTATGTATTATATTGGTGATCCAGCACCAATTTCAATCCGGTCGGATCCGGCCGAATTTTCATCGATCTAGTATTGCTATTGGTTCCATCAAAATCATTTTGCTTTTTTTTCCAAAATCAACTGTATAGAAGATGATCAAGTGAATGTATTACAAAGTATATATAAAAAAAACGTTTATTTCTTATGACATCAACTTTATTTACACTGTTATAATTAATCAACATTTACGTATGAATCAGCAATAAAAATTTAGTAGATATAGTGTAACTAGTTAGATTGTAATTTTTGTTATATTAGTTTAGTAATAATTAGAAATGACGGGCGGTTAAGTTCAGTTTCACTTACTAGATTGCACAAATAACAACATCAATGATATCTTGTAATGTAACTTACATAACATTATCAATCCATAGAAAAATGTCAAATCTGGCTCTGAACGAGAGAGATGGAAATAGCGGTTATGTTGAAGCTCAAAATGAAACTTTGTTGTTGTCAAACATTTGACAAGTACCTGTCAGAATTGTGAAATAACTAATGGTTGTCACCAAGAAGACTAGACTTCTTGGTTGTCACATAATGTAACAGCCTTGACAATTCAATAAGGTTATAGGAGATTAAAAATAGAAATACGTCTTTTTTGCTTGTCCTACTTTGATGACTTTTTTTGGATGGCTCGTTATAAGTAACATATTAATTCTAACTAAAATCAAACTTATCAACTGAGATCACAATAATTAGGTAATTTAGGGACGCCAGGCAGTTTCATTCTTATAATTATGACAATCACCAAAAATCTGTTTAATCAATGGCACAATTGTCACAATAATGAGTGGATAAACTTCTTTTTTTAATATACTTACTTTAAATTATTTTAAGTAAAACAATCATAAAAAAATCACTTGGTTTTGAAAAAAATTATCTTAGAAAACAAATAGTGTTAATTTTATCATCTTCCAGTCGACTTCTTACAGAGCTATAAATGTAACCAGCGGCTGTGAAGGAACTTTCTGCTTCTACTCGTACACTAGTCGGTTTTATTGTCAACAAATTCATGTTTCATGTTTTTTTTAGCATTTTAAAAGATTTAGCATTTACCGGATCCGGCAAATTGGTACTGGATCCGATAGATGTCTTATGATGCCGGATCCGCCGGATTACCGGATCCGGTTTTTCGGATTGCAATCCCTACATGCCATGTCCATACTACACAAGCACGTTTTCGAAATGGACCCGATTTTCAAGGGAACTAAACAGTTTTATTTACACATAAGAATTAGGGTACAAGTTCAGCAATGATCTTTCCTGTCTATGTTTTCTAAGAAAAACGTCGCTTGGGTTGGTTTAGGAAAAAATGTCACTAGAATTGATTTTAATAAAAAATATTAAAATAATTTCTATCAAATAAATAGCTTGACCGTTCTTAATGTTGAAATCAATTTTCAACAGTATACACTGTCTCTCAAAACTATTGATACGTCATCGTTTGTTTAAAACGATTAAAAAGAATATCTAAATTGTAGAAAAGTCAATTTATATGTTTACATATCAACACCTATGTATAATATTGCCCTACTAAGAAGAAAAGTCCTATCTTAGCTTGTCCTATGTAGATAGAACTTTTTTTCTTAGCAGGGCAGAATTAATATGGTGTGTAAACAGCAACGACGTAAAATGATATATCCTACAGCTATGTGCAAAAAAATAGCACCATAGTGAATACTCAAATTAACTCCATAATCACGTATTGACTGCTCTGCTATATGCATTCAAAAGTGTTCTCAAGATATTTGTTTGAGATCCACTGAGTTTCTGAAACTAATGAAGTCCGGAAAATTCTCGTTTCGGTAGGGGAAATCCCTGTTTTTTTAAATAAAATCAATATTGACCTGTGTAAAATAATAGCACCAATTCAGTCTATGATAGCAGTTCGACGCCGTAACACCTAAATATATTTCAGCATAGAACAATGTCAAGTCAAAGGTAAAATAATATAAGCCTATAGTAAACATCTGAATTGAATTTTAATTGAATTTAAATATTAAATGGGTCGTGGAAAATATTGCACGAAAGAAGAACGTTTGTTCATAAACAAATTATGGGAATTAAGGGAAAACATACAAATGTATTAGGGAAGTGGTCGGATGTTCTAATAAAATGATCAGTAATGCAAAGAAATTTAAAGAAAAAGAAGAAAAAAGAGGCCGAAAGAAAGAAATCTTTAACTGATGAAAGAAGCATTCTAAGACTAATAAAAAAATCCTCTTATAACGTCAACTCAAATTAAAAAAGGAATTAAATCTCCATGTAGACACATCTACAATAAGAAGAAGGCTCATAGAGAAAAACTGGATGGCCAGAACTCCTAGGAAAGTACCGTTACGCAAGAAGAAACATCTTCGTGACAGAATCAAATTCACTCAGGAACTTTTAAACTGACCTCTCGCACAATGGACAAATATCCTCTGGACCGATGAGTCGAAAATTGAGTTATTTGGGACTCCAGGCTGTAGAACATTTGTCTGCAGACCAACAAGAGATGAACTTAATCCCCAGTATACAGTCAAGAACGTTAAACACGGCGGAACAAAAATTAATGTGTGGGGATCAAGCCTACGATAACCGCATTAGTCTACGTTGATATAATGAGAGAAGTAATGTTGCCCTATGTGGACTGGAATATGCCTCTCAGATGGGTCTTACAGCAGGACAATGATCCAAAACATATCAGCAGACTAGCAAAAGGCTTTTTTGCATAAAATCGAGTTTAGGTTATGGAATGGCCCGCTCAGTCACCAGATCTGAACCCAATTGAAAATCTTTGGGCAGATATTAAAAAAGCTGTTTTTAAAGCAAAACCGAAGAATACAGCAGGATTATGGTATGCTGTGCAATCACCGTGGGAGGCTATTCCATTACAGCGTTGTCAAGCGCTGGTTGACTCTATGCCATGGCATTATGCTGCTGTTTTGAAAAACAAAGGTTATACAACAAAGTATTAATATGTTACAGTTTAACTTTTTAATTTTATACGATTCCTTGTACAGTAATTTGTATGTTTCACGAGCGGTGCTATTTTTTGCACAGTAAAAACTTGAGATATTATAAGTTAACTGAATGTGCTACATTTATTTTTAGTTTATTTGGAACAATATGTTATATATAATGTTTTGTAATATCATACCTTTTTTGTAATAAAAAGCTAAACAGATGCAACTAAGGCTTGCCTTTTATATTTCATGTTGTTAATGTAAAATACAGTCGGTGCTATTTGTATGCACAGAGCTGTATAGTTTTACAGGATTTGTATAAAACGTAATGAGACTAATTTTTTCTTCACGCGACTGTAATTCCCGGCACGCTCGCAGCTGGCGGGTTTGGTCGTCGGGAGTCTAAGCTTCGAAACGGCGGGTTGGGCAGTCGTCTGCAACCACTTGTTTGGGCAGCAACGTATTTTTAATGTACTTTGTAATAAAACTCGGTCGAAGCTCCGAAATGCAGAAATCAATTGCAATTGCAGCGTGCTTTTTACGTGGAAGTGCTCGAAAGATTGAAACAAAGAGTCAACCGAGTGAGGCCAGCCGTCGCCGCCGATTAGAAGCTTCACCACGCCAATAACGGGATTTCAATGATTCTCCAGCCGCCCTACAGTCCCGACCTGCTCCCCCCCCAGATTTTTTTCTTTTTCCAAAACTTAAAACTGCCGTAAGAGGACGCTGCCACGGGACCCTGGCTGCCGTCAAAGCGACTACGACGCGATCTTTAAAAGACATTCCGGAAGCCGCCTACAAAGCCGCCTTCGAGTCGTGGAAACATCGCTGGCAGAAGTGTGTGGATGGCCAAAGGACTTACTTTGAAGAGTCTTACTGTGTAGTAGTGATATTCACAATAAATTATTTTTTACAAAGTTAGTCTCATTACTTTTTTATACAAACCCTGTATGAGTGATGAAGAAATAACACATACGCGCAAAATTCGCGCCACAAAAACTATTCGTACAAACTCACAGTACGTTCATACCACTAGCGGAAATCTGAGAAGCATACGGTGCCGTCGCGACGTGTTGGCGTTTATTGTCACTGTTTCCCCGAACTGTGCAATCCTATGAACCTCTGTCATCATAATATTGCGATCAAGTTAATAGCTACCTAGAATAACGGCAAGTCAACAGTACAATCGACAAATGTATATTGTCGAAAAAAATCATTTGAATGAACCTGCTTTCGAAAAAAATTACACTGCATATATGAAGAGACGAGGTTGGTGAAAACGCAGCCCTTTACTAGTGGTCCAAAATTGGCTCAGTTTGCACACGAACTGAAGAGCTGTTTTTGCACTTCGCTCACCAATCTTGTCTCTTCACATAATGTTAAAATTCGGTTATGTCCTGTATTACTCTTATGACATATGTAACTAATTATAGCTCCATCAAGTTCGATTTTTTCAACAATATATTCTCGATAGTACTTTTGATTCGCTTCTACCTATTAATTTTTTAATTTGGCAATGTTGTCAAGGAAAATTGACGAAATTTGAATAACATTTCTCGTTCCGCAACCGATGTTTTAGAGTTTCTTCGTCCCATTATTTTTATGCATTTTCTGTTGCAATATTATAATGACATGTAGATCATGCCTTCCTTATTACAGGGCTAAGTGCAATTTTTTTCTACCAATTTTCAGATATTATATAATCTACAATTTTGTTCGCATTTTGTAATTTTTTATTCGCATTTTTGTTAAATATACCTATCATTGGGTGTTTTGCCGATAACACTGTACTATTTCTTTAATAAAGACCCAAAATAGCGATATTAATTTCGCTATATCGCTATATCGATATTAATTTCGCTATATATGCTGGTCAAGTTATAAATTTTATTCAGTTGTTCCTAATTTAAATAGTACTGTTATAGGAAACCGCAAATCAATATATTCGTTTATTTTTTCAGAAATAACTTTCGCCTTTTATTAATAGTATTTGGCTGTTAAAAAGTAAGTAGATATATTTAAGTTTTTAGTTCAGTTTAATCATTTAGTGTACAGAAAAGTGAAGTTTTGCAGACAGTACCTATTTTGCTAGATTAAGAACTTGATTACAAAGTGAGTATTTGGGTCACTAATGCCCATAAGTTTTTTTTTAAACAAAGTTCCTAATTTAAGTCAAAAAATTGATGTATTTTGAAATATTTATCGAGTCCAAATAGTCTGATTTACCTACATATACAGTGAGGTCGTAATGTTTGGAATAAATTCGATATTTTCTTTTTCGGAAAGACTAATCTTTCAAAAAATGACATATTTTGTTTTCAGGCCAAGCCGTCCTCGTTTATTTTTTAACTGACAACCCTATTGAGGACAATTTTCTGCATTTAGAAATGTAATAAATTAGTAGTTATCTCAAAAAACTTTACTTTTCAAGATAACAGTTTTTTACCTACATATACTCACGCGTAAAGTGATCGTCTTTCTGAATCTACTGAAAAAGATTAATGTGGGCAAAACGAAGGACGATGGATAATGGCATAAGTCTCAATAAGTCAATATCTACATAGGTATATACCGGTGACGCTATTAAATATGTGCAGTAGTACCACGATTCAGTTATATTGAAATAAAAACTATAATGGAATATTTTATTTTATTTTAAATTTAGCGCTTGGTGTCCGTCGTTATGCAGTTGACAGCAGATCCGAAGTTGCCATGTTGACATTTAAGTTGACAGTTTGAAATAATCGTAACCTTACATTGTCTTTAATAGCTTTAATAATTTGATTTTTTACTGGAAACAGTTAGGTAAATAGATACTGCCAAGAGTTATCTGTGATCCATATTTGATACACTATTTTGAAATAGAATGATAAAATAATGGTCTATTGTCATCCTTAACAGCTGTTAGAAACAAAACACTGGACATTTTTCACGAAACACCGAACTATTATCTTTTCTTGACGCGCGTTTCGCCAAAAAATTATACTAAACGTTTAAAAAACTGTCATAGATATATTAAAATATTGTTGCTTATTTCGTTTTCAGAAACATTCTCTAGGTCACCACAGTCAGTGTTCAGATACTACAAAAATATAATCCAAAAATGTTAATATTATCACGTTTTCGAAAATATTTTTTTTTATCGGGCACCTCTTTTTTAAACAATGAATGTCTTGCGAATATACTAGTTGGAAATTGTGTACCAAAAGAAGAGTTTCAGTAGGTGCCATTAATTGTTTTTTGTTGTCATTTCAATTACTTCTACATCACGTAATGGAGTGGTATAGGTAATAAAGATTTCAACTTTATGTTAGACATATAATTGTTCTACTGGTGACAGTGAATTTGTTAAAATTTTCGAAATATATCATCTCTCTATCAAATATGTCTCTTTCATTAGCTATTTAGAAGTAAGAGTACTGATGTCCACCTATCTTATTTTCTGTATTTCAGAATGGTGGAAAATGGAAAGAAATTCAATGGGACAAATACCTACAGTCATACACAGCATGAAACTAAAATTTTAAAATTAATGCCCAAGGTAAAAAATTTCACGAGAATTGTACATTTACAGAAACGTTTATGAAACCGTTAAGGCAACAGACAAATATTTAATATTTCAATTTTTTTTGAGCCAATAGCTTGTTGATGTCATCTCATCACTATTAGAGTTATTATTATTAAATTAATCGTGAGGTGAAATCCGCTTCAATATAGTCAGTTTGGTTGCAATGATTAAATGCAAACTCTTCAAATATCCAAGAGAATAAACTTACGCCATGGCCAGTTAGAAATAATTTTTCCTAGACTAACAACCTAATTAAACCGAATTCAATATAATTTTTAATGTTTAAAATCAATGCATTCAATATATACTCTAAATTGATAATACTTATATAAACAAAAGCTTAATCGTTTATCATATGTTTTTTTTTTTTTAAATTTTACCTCACAATTCACAAGGGGAATATAGATGAAAAGATTAAAAAAATGTTGTCGAAGTCGGCCTAAAATGTTCTCGAAAGTGGTTAGGTTTTTACATTAATTGGTTGGGGGGCTGATAGGTTTATAGGAGAGGAAGTGTGGAAAATAAATTAACTAATATTTTTAATAAAGTTCAATGTGTATGCAATGGGCCAAGTTGAAAAATTTTTTCTCTACTCTTTTTTTGTTTCCACAAAATATGTAAACCGATATTAAAAACCAGTAATAACAGTTATTTCTAAAATATAAACGTATTTTTTGATATATTGTTTTACAATTTATTGAACTGAGTGTATCTTAAAACTGAATAACCTATGAGATGTGTGATGAGATGAGGAATAATTCAATCCAATCTTTCATAGTTTTTGAGAAAAGTGTGAAATAATTCTAAGTAGTGTTTCTGTACGCAATCGCTTTTTAATGCGATTATTGTCACATATGTAAGCGACTTCGTCTAATTAAATTCTCGCATATAACGGATTTTGTTAAGAATGCTACTACCTAAAATATGTTAAATTTTAATTAAAGCGTTTCTTCAGAATTGTATGCTGTACGCGGTTAAACGTGTCCATCCTTTCACGGTCTCTTCCACTACATATTTGTCCGCGTTCTCCTAGTTAGTTATGACGATGCCGTGCTACGGGAATACTGTGGTTATGTTTAATTCAGACCGGCGGCCTTATACTAAAGGAAATACAAAATGTTCACAGGTAAAAGTCTCACAGAAACAGGTAAACGGAATGGCTTTGAATTAAAGCGTTTTCTTCTCTAGTATACCTACATATTATGTGCCAGCTTGACATTCTTAGAAAAGAACAAGTGTGATTATTTAAAATATTTAAAAATATTACGAGACTGGTAAATTGTTCTTGTGAGTAATGTGAGTAATTCTTTATTACGTTTTGGGTAATAGACAACACGTAGTTAGTTGTTCTTACGGTTTCCCGGTATATGAGATGATTTTGTGAGAAAGATTAACATTACAAGTAAGGTATAAAAGTACATGTTTTAAATTTTTAGAACGAACGGGTTATATTTCGGCAAATAGTTTAGTTACTTGAAAAATATTACAATAATTTTGAATAATAACACTTCGTTTTTGAACAACTGATATTTATCTGGCAAGTTTTGACGCCGCAAAATGCCAATTTCCGATATTAAAGTTACTAAGCAACCGGTCTAGTTGCTTAGTTTATCTTGCGCTGAGAGTTTGATCGACGTACACAAAGTATTATAGACGTTGTTGCTGATTTCTCGTCCACTAGTGCAGCATTTAAACTGTTCGCGTATTTTCGACTTCATCGAATCAAGCAAATTAAACTGATAATGTTACTAACTTCTATAATGGGAGTGCAGTATGCAGCCAAAATTTGATCTAAGCACTCAAAACTATACAGAAGTTGAGGCTAGTGCCTCATCCACGACTACAAAATTGGAAATATTATGTATCTTCGATCTCATGTTAACGGGCAACGGAAAATGATTATGGTGCTGGCTTCTAACAATGTAGTTTATGTTCTTCTAGGCTTCTAACAATGTAGTATACCTAATGCGTTGAGAATTTGATCGACGCACACAAAGTATTGCAGAAATGGTTGCCGATTTGTTTTCATTCACAATCTAGCAATATCTTCAGATTTGACCCCATTGGACTATTTCTAATGGATTTATTTAAAAGTGAAATTTATGTTAACAGGTCACACAATATCCAATATTTAAAAAACAGGATAACAGAAGAAATAGCACTCATCTTCCCGGAAACGATTGGAAAAGTTGTGGATGAGTTTTTGTTCAAAACTGAGTTCCGTATTCAGAGACAAGGAGAATATTTTGAATATCGTCTTTAATGATTTTTATTTCTGTGTAACTTTTTGAGTTATGTTTATTTGAATTTAGATTACAGGAATCAAATAAATATTCTTCCTAATTTCTGCATAGTAAATTTCAACACACATCAACACAGATTGATATCACTTAATAATCGGCAACAACATACTCTATTATAAAATGTTGAAACGTACAGGGTGTCCCATTTAAAAATAACATTTCACTGTTATACGTTAGAAGTTTGGCAACATCGCGAAATCGAAAATTGAAATCTGAGAGTTATGTAACCTATGCGTACAAAATTTTGTACCTTAAGTTTTGTAACTTTAAGTATCTTAAACCGTTTCAAAGATTTCTGCATGTTTCCATACTTTTAAGTGCGCAGTGTATCCAGTATTAAAGATCCAGTATATTTGACACTAGGTACTCGTCCAAGTGTGTTCGTATAAAAGCTCTACAAAATGAATTGTGAATTATTATAAAGAGCTATCCAAAAAAAAAACGTCATCAAATCTGGCTATGAACAAGAGATATCGAAATAACGAAATAATAACACAGGCATACAAAATAAAAAAGTTGTCTGTCCGTGAGGAGCCACATGTATATTCCCATGTATTTTTGGCCGCTGAACACGATTCCGCCTTCAGATTTGCTCCATATCGGCCCAGATTTTTCCTAACCTAACCTCAAATCATAAAAACCCCGGAAAATCGACAAATGAGCATATAAACGATTTAAAAATCTGTTGGTCGGTGAAAATCATGCCCAGCATTATGTATTCCCATGTATTTTTGACTGCTGAATACGATGCCGCACAGTGGGCGAAAACGGCAAAATTTTTCTCAAAATAAGATAACTCCCCACAGAAAACTTCGATCATTGTGATTTTTTTTTATTTTACAGGTTTTGGACAGTAGATTAAAGCAAAATTGGTCCAACACACGTTTGAGGTTTAAAGATGGGGGGGGGACACCCCATAAGGGACCCCATATCCCAGTAACTTTATAATTAAAGCTATTAAGCTCCAATAACCTCATACCTCCAACTTTGAAACCCACCTCACCTTATAACATAAGCTTTCAATACCTCGTGACCCCATAACTTAACCCATAAATTTTAAACCCCCATAACCCCATAACCTCAACTTTTAGACCCCCATCTACGCAAAAATCAATTTTTCGAGCCCGACAACTCTAAAACTAAAGCTCTTATGCCCCAATATCTATATAATTTAAGTCTTTAATCCCCATCACCCCATAACTTGAACTTTCACATTCCCATAACTCCATAACCTCAACTCTCCATAATAACTCTCTAATATCTCCAATAGAGATATTGGGACATAAGAGCTTTAGTTTTAGGGTTGTCGGGTTCGACAAATTGAGTTTTGCATACATGAGGTTCTAAAAGTTGAGGTTATGGGGTTATGGGGTTGTAAAAGTTCAAGTTATGGGGTCATGGGGATTAAAAACTTGGATTATATAGATATTGGGGCATAAGAGCTTTAGTTTTAGGCTTGTTGGGCTCGAAAAATTGAGTTTTGCGTACATGGGGGTCTAAAAGTTGAGGTTATGGGGATTCGACAGTTTGAGTTATGGGGTCATGTGGATTGAAAGCTTGGGTTATAGAGATATTGGGCATAAGAGCTTCAGTTTTAGAGTTATCGGGCTCGAAAAATTGATTTTTGCGTAGATGGGGGTCTAAAAGTTGAGGTTGTGGGGTTATTTTATGGGATTACGGGGTTTTGACAGCTTAGGTTATAAGGTCAGGGGGGGTTTAAAAGTTGGAAATATGCGGTTATTGGAGCTTAAAAGTTTTAATTGTAAAGTTACTGGGATATGGGGTCCCTTATGGGGTGCCCCCCCCCCCCCTTCTTTAAATCTTAAACGTGCGTCGGACCAATTTTTGATGATTTTCATCAATCAACAGATATTACATAGTTTAAATAAGCTCTTTTCTCGATTTTGTGCGATTTTGAGGCTTTTTTTTAGGTTAGGCAAGATATGTGGCCATATGGAGCAAATCTGGCTGTGGGATCGTGTTCAGCGGCCAAAAATACATGGGAATTCATAATTCTGGGCATGATTTTCACCGACCACAGATTTTTACATCGCTTATGCTCATTTGTCGATTTTCCGGGTTTTTAATGCTTTTTTTTGAGGTTAGGTAAAATCTGGGACGATATTCGACGTTCAGCAGCCAAAAATACATGGGAATATACATGTGGCACCTCTCGGACAGACAACTTTTTTTATTTTGTGTGCCTGTGTAATTAATGTCGAAGCTCGAAACGAAACTTTGTTGTCAAACTTTTGACAAGTTGTTGTCACAATTGTGAAATAAATAAATTATCACATAATGTCTCAGCCGTGACAATTAAATAAGGTTATATACTTAAGATTGGGCACTGTATTCCGTAGCACTGTATTATTTTTGTAAAAACCACTTGCCAAGACATAAAACTTCTTGTTTATTAAACCGGATCAATAATTCCATTCGATTGACTCACGTTCAATATTTTTCAATAATCATTTGTTGGCAAATTTCGATATAACCTCGCCCTTATAGTCAGATTACACCGAATGAAAGGTGACGAAATACTGGGTAGCCGATAACAATGCTGCTACAGTAATAAATTACCGGTTGTTATTGTTACGCAGACAAAACAAGGTGAGGAGAGTTGTGTCTTATCATCAGTGTTATTAAGAAACTGTTATCGAATACCTGAGAGCGGTTGTCTCATATTTTATTGTCTTATATTTTTAACCACAATAAATTATTAGTAAATAGTAACCTCAATTTGTGCAGTATGGTTTTAGAAGCTGTCTTTCGATGTTTGTATTATACTTAAGCCTGTTTAGTGTCAGTCCTAATTACGTACATACATAGTTTGATTTCAAGAATTCGAAATATGCAACTTCAGTTAACTCTTAAGTCGAATCCTTTCAGTCGAATTTCCCTTTAACTCAAATTATTAGTGTGGCAGTCGTTCAACACTTAAATGTAACTCTATAGGTTGAAGAGTCGAATTTCCTTTAATTCTAACAAATAAATCAATCCCTCAACCTTAATACACGAATAAATTAATCTCTTTTAGTCGAACGATGTCATCACTTTTTTGTAACTGTAAAATGTTTGCTAAGATGCGCAAACCAGTGCACATTGATCCGTTTTTAAAAGTCTGAAATTTAATACACACATACCTACGTATATTTAGTACAAATTTTGTAGTATGTATTCTGTGTAGTTTGTATTTAATTTTGATAAAATATACTTACCTACGTAATGCATATCTAATATTTCTGTGGAATTAAATACCTACTAACATTTATCGAAAATATGCAATTGAATATTTATCCCTCCCTTTATCGCTCCCTTCAAATCAATCCAGATCCAGTTCGACGGGCAGATGGGAATTCGACTTAGAGCGAGTTGACCCTAGTAACTACTACTAACAGCAAAAGTCATAAAACACATATGTTGAAGCTTGCTTAAATTCTGATAATTTTTGTATTACTATATTGATTTTTCTTCTGATAGGATTACAGCTTGCGAAATTCTGCATCTAATAAGCCCAAGTTGAAGGTGCTGTGTCGATTGTGTAAAAAGATATCGCTAAAAAAGTAAAATTGCGATGTTTTCAAAAAATCGTGAATAACTCCGAAAATATTAAGTCCTTTTCAAAGGAAATTCTTGAGCTCATATTAAAGGTAAATCTTCAGAGTGGCTGTTTGACTAACTGAGCCATTTTGGAGAAAATTGCTGGACATGGCAAATTTCTAAAGTTGAATAAAAAATATCATATGAATTCAAAAATGACATGGACATGAAAAATGCAATTGCCAATAAATTGTGCCAGACCCTTAATAAAAAAAATCCCCAAAAAATTTTAACTACAGATTGTTATTTAGTTTAAAACGTCTGCGTTTGAATAAATGTAATGATAAATATAACAAATTTAAATTTCTAATTTAAATTTGTTTTTTGCTAATTTTAATTCGAATTGATCCATAAAAACTAACAAAGTCGCAGCATCATCCATCCACTGAATGCATAATCCATTAAAGACAATGATAATCCATAAAATCAATGACAGATGATCCATTAAAGACAACATTTTATTCACTTCACAAAAAAATTGAAGAAAGTTATCGGTAAATATCGGTGATGTTTTCGGTAAATAAAAAAATGGACAAACTACCTAGTCAATTTTACCACCTAAACTAAGATTACTCTAAAATCTGGCGTGGTAGAAACATTTTTCGTCAAGCTTAATTTTTAGAACTCTGTTAATCTTCATTATTTCTACTCATTTATTTTTTATCTATCATTCCCACCTGATATGCAGGACTTATTATCCCAGTTTTAATGATTTAATGATACCAAAAACATATTTGAATATAGTACACCATTTATTTAATTTATTTCCACTCCATTACATACATGTAGAAGTAAATATAAGGGTAGATATTAGAAAAGATATTGGTTCATAACTTATTGAAATTTTACAAAAAAAGCGAAAATAGTTTAGAGTATTTACTCACTAAATATTTATAGGTCTCGATAACTGAAAATTGAAAAATATTTCGTCAATATGCACACACAATATAGATATACTCGTACATAGAGGTCACCCCGCCTTAGTTTAGAAGTTGGAACTATTGGAGAATGTCCTTTATTTAAGCGAATGTAGTAAATAACTTTTCCCATTATTTTTAATTAATTTTTTTCTACTAAAGTACAAATATTAATAGGTAATTACAATGGCGTATAAATTCGAAATATTATTATACAGTTGATTAAAATTAATAAAACGCATACCTTGTGAAATACCATAATGAACTGGCTAGACAATTAACCACGCCGACTGTACGAAGGGGTGGATCAGTTCCATGGCAACCTTTTGAAGGATTCTGAAATCCGATGGACTTCTTTGTTTGGGGTGAATGTCTGGCTATACAGAACCAACATGTTATGTTCTCGGTTCATTGATTTAGTGTTTATACAAAAGTTATTTTATTATCTTAACTGTATTAGTCATTACTAAAATTGTATAACACCTAAATAAGGTGTCGTAAAATAATATCAAAAATTTGTGTTTGTTTTGGCTGGGCTGTAACTTAGACTACACCCTCTAGATGTGATACAGAGACGCATTGAAGTTTGTAATATATATTTTTTATTTTTCCTTATAGCCATTTTTAACGGAATTTCATGAAAGTAGTAACGTAAGCAAAGCGTAGTAGTGCTATTAGTACCGCGTAAACATGGATAAAATTAGATAAACTAGGGTTGATAGAGAACGACAATAAACTGTATAGTGTTATGTGGGTTGGCTTTCTGTTTTAAATTGTTAATCAGGTAAATAAATATAGTAAGTAGAACTACAGAAACTAGTTTGAACAATGTAGCAAATTTCGACCAGTCAACATTTTAAGAGCAACTGTGATGACAAGCCTTGTTTTGTTTGAGAATAAATTCTTAATATAAGTTGTAATACCGGGTCTCCCATAGAATTCTGACCATTTTGATGTTTTGACGTAGCAAACTTAGGAAGATGCGATGGCCAGTCGATTTTATTTTTGAATAGGTTTTTTACATATTATATTAAAAACTTGTTACTTATCCTACATGGTGATTTTGAAAAATGGTCAATTTCAATGTAAAAATTCGCCACTACTTTGACCACAACACCCTCTATATGTTTACACCACCTACAAAAAAAGCCTTTACACAACACAAAGCCTTTTCCGCTTCTCAAAAATATACACGGTGGAGACTTTAACTGGAATATATTCGCTAGCTGGGTGGTGAATGATTTTTCAAAAAATTCCCGAGACACGTCAACTTTTAAATGTATTTACCTACATTTTGCAAGTAATGTGAAAACTATAGCCCTTCAGGGGTGGCTGAAACCACCCTCGACATGATTTTTTCAAATGCAACCCTATGGCTTGTGACCCCTCATTGTAAAGCTGGTGGAAAGAGGAATCCAACGCACTGATCAAATTTTAATTTTTAGTATGTTTGTAGGATTGCATACAATTAAAACGTAATTTTATAGTTTAATTTATTTTTAACGCAACAATTTCGTACTCAAAATGTGTGTTGTTTAGTTTTGGAATGTAAACCTTACTATTCATGTGTCCCCACAAAAAAATCCAAGCAATTTTTTGCCACAACTGATATTTGTTATTTTTTGCTAGTGTTTTTACACGGCCGCAAAGAGTAATTTAGTTTGTATGCTGTATTCAGAGTTTGAAACGAAGTGTTATTTCAAATTGGTGAAAATGTCTTATTTAACTGAATCACTAAAAATCGAAATTTTGATGATGATTGGATATGGTGATAGGGCGCGAACTCAATGCGAAGTTGTTCGCTTGTTTCGAGAAACGCATCCTGACGCCACCACTAAATCAAGGTACCATTAGTAAAATTGAGGCACAATATCGAGAGATGGGTCATGTCAGAAAAGTACCGAGTAAGAGGTAGGCTGTTGTTGATGACGACACGAAGTTGAATTTGTTGGTTGCTCTAGAAGAAAATCCAATCACTCCAGCCCGTCAACTGGCCCGTGATAGTAATCTTAATCACAAAACAGTTTTAAAAATACTTAAATATGAGAAAAAACGCCCATATAAAATGCAAGCTGTTCAAGAGCTACTTGAAGATGATCCAGATCGACGAGTGGAATTTTGCGATTTATTGATGACTTGTATTGATCAAAACCAGTTATCTTTAGAGTGGATAGTTTTCTCTGACGAGGCTACTTTTACATTAAATGGGCACGTAAATCGCCAAAATTGTCGTTACTGGGCTGAAGAGAACCCCCCATTGGATGAGGGAACTTCATACTCAGCGCCCACAGAAAACTAATGTGTGGGCCGGAATAATACAAGATAGAATTGTAGGACAATTTTTCTTTGATGGCACTCTTAATGGAGCAAGATACTTGCGTGTACTCCAACACGAACTAATGCCAGTGCTTTGTCATTTATTTCCAAACCCCTTAAACCCTAACTTGACCGACGAGAGGTTATGGTTTCAGCAAGATGGGGCCCCACCACACTATGCTGCCATTGTTCGTCAGTATCTGGACAGAATTTTTTCCGGTAGGTGGATTGGGAGGCGAGGTAATATTGAGTGGCCAGCAAGATCTCCAGATCTTACACCACTGGATTTCTTTTTGTGGGGACATCTTAAAAGTAGGGTTTACATTCAGAAACCCAACAACATAGCAGATCTGCAGGAAAGGATAAGAGAGGAAATCGGAAAAATAACACCGCAAATGTTGCATAATGTAAGGGACGAAACCTACCACAGACTAGGATGCTGCCAACAAGTGAATGGTGCACATTTTGAACAATTTTTTCGTTGAAAATAAATTTAATTTTTAAATAGTTTTAATTGTATGCAACCCTCCAAACATACTAAAAATTAAAATTTGATCAGTGCGTTGGATTCCTCTTTCCAACCGCTTTACAATGAGGGGTCACAAGCCATAGGGTTGCATTTGAAAAAAATCATGTCGAGGGTGGTTTCAGCCACCCCTGAAGGGCTATATTTTTCATATTACTTGCAAAATGTAGGTAAATACATTTAAAAGTTGACGTGTCTCGGGAATTTTTTGAAAAATCATTCACCACCCTGCTAGCGAATATATTCCAGTTAAAGTCTGCACCGTGTATAGTTTGTTGCACATGACTTTCATTTTAATTATATAGAGTATTATACTTATAGGGTGTTTTCGAAAGCGGATCTTAGAACTAACGATAGTACCTAGATGTTAAAATCGACCATTTGATTAAACTTATTTTTAATAACTAGAATATAAAAAAAACAAATATAAGAACTGCTGAGGTCAACAGTCTTTTTTTCTCGTTACCTGGGAACTACAATCCTCAGTGATAGTAGTACGAAAAACGTTTCGGAAATTAAAGCAAAGCTTGTGAAAGAAATCATCAACAACTTTAATTGTTTCCTATGATCGTTACAGTCACAAAGTTTATAATTTTGCATTGTGGGAATATGCAAGTTTTTAAACATTTTTGTTTATTGCAGACTCTCTATTAGTCGTTCTGCTTATTATACCTTTTATAAAATAACTGTTACATTTTCTCTTACAAAAAAATATAATGCGTACTATACTGTTTTACAAGAAAAAGATCTGAAGTCCATTTGTATTATAACTCAGTCCGTTAATACATATATGTATGAGGCTTTTTATGGTGTAAGAAAAAATAGGGGTTACCATAAAAAATATATGTGTTAGTCATACAAGCGACTATAACAATATTTATGTTTTTTTTTCGTTAACGATTTTATACTACCATATTCGATAACTTAAATACCAAGAACAAACGACAAGTAACAGTCATATTTTCATAACTAAGACCAACTTTGAGAATGCATGTTATACAGTTAAAAAAAACTTTAGCTTTTTTGTTTTAAATTTAAATAACTCCGCCGTCTTTAATGGAAAGGGCAAAAATGTAAATGTGCCATATAGCAATTTTTTTTTATAAAATCCAGCTTTCTAATAATATACAGGGAGTTCCTTTTGAAAATTTTCAAATGGAACTATTAATTAATAGTTCGTTGCATTTCAGTAAAACCGGAATGTTATTTAGACATCTATAGAATTTATTCATAGAGTTTATGAACACCCGGTATATTATTGCGACTTATGTAATTTAATGGTGGGATTTGTAGGTATACTCAATTTCAGAAATAGCGGTTAGAAAGCAGTGCTATAATGATATAATACATAGGCTGAATTACTCTTTTCTTATACTGAAATGAACATTATTTTTTATGAAAAATGAATTTTCCGCATCCGAAGAGTAGAACGATAATAACGTTATTATTCATTTGGAAAATACATAGCAAATATATACATAGCAAAAACTTAACAAACTGAATATTGCTTTTATTTTGAATTTATCAAAATAATAAGATGTACCTATCGTAATTTAAGGTAGCACTAATGCTAGTGATTCTAAATATGTTATTTAGAGGCATTTGTTGTATCAAGTTTTTACAATTTTTCCCATAAAATATCGCCGAAATATTTTTTGACATAAAACTGCTGTGAAGAGTGAACACCTATAATAAGGCGACAATAAAAAACGACGAGAACAAGTTGAGAGCCGGCTTTCTATAGAACATCATCATCTCTTGTTTTCATTATATTTTGATTGATATAACGAATGTTATATCAATCAGTTGTTGATGAAGTTTTCAATTAAAATAGCTTTTTACTAAGTAATACATTAAAGTTTGTTAAATACTACACTCTAAAAGGCATCTAAAGGTATTTCATCTCCTCATCATTAACTATTAGAGACTTTTCCAACTTAAAAAATGCTTATTAAGCCGATTGTCTTGAATAGGAACGCGACTGTTTCATTATATGAACTCAGTTACCGGTTACTTAAATATAACAATATGTATCTATCATATTGTTATATCCAATTCCTATTATATAATAACATACCGAACATTAACGATATATTAAAGTTTTTACACAGCGCTAGGTGGCAAAACCAATGCGGTGCCTTGTAAACTGGGCGTATAGCATATTTAAAGTTCCTAATTATATATTGATGAGTTTATAAAAAAATATATATTGATAGCGCATCATTTATGGCCATAGCAACACTTTCAACTTTAATCATGTCTGCATTTGTCTTTAATTAAAATTTTATTATTTATATCATACTTCATAATTACATAATTAAGTTCTATTCTGTTTCAATGCTCATTTAGTCTGTATTTATGAACTAATAACTAATTATTGTAAGTGTATGTATATGTATATATAAGTTTGTTCTCATACACGTATTCTAACCACGTGGGATTAGAGAAATTTGATTGAGAGATCCACCGAATAACCAACAGGTAAGTAAAAAACTGGACGTTTTCCACGAAACACGGAACTATTACACTTTTCTCGACGCACGTCGAGAAAAAAGTGTAATAGTTCAGTATTTCGTGGAAAACGTCCAGTTTTTTGTTTCTACGTCGAAGGTTCCAGTACCCACTCCAGGAACAGGTAAGTACAAATAATAAAAACGGTGCTAAATATTTACATATACATATGTAATGCTAGCGATTTTTTCGCAGCGAAAGCTGTGAAAAAAGGTAAACAAATCCACATCTACTTGTATATTGATATTTTGTCAAATTAATATTGTGTGAGAAGAAATATTCTTGAAAAATAACTAAGGTTTTATTATTAATATTTTGGTATAAAATTCATATTTCATCTTTTACATATTTCATTAAAATAATTAAGTAAAATATAAAGTATTTAAACTATTTTATTTAAACTATCAAATTACTTATGAATTTACAGGTATTGTCACTAATAAAATAGAAACTTGTAGTATATTACTTACTAGCGACCCGCCCCGGCTTCGCACGGAAATATAAAAAATGGTTATTGTGGGTTATCCCTAAGAGATAGACATATACCATCGCGGACTTTTTTGTAGACCTTTTTAAGGTGTATAAAATTGTAGTACATTATTTTGATTTATCTCGTAGGGTTCAGCCAGCGTTTGCAATGTAAGCGCAAAAAAAATGTGTTTATTTACGACATCACATTAGAAACCACTAAAATTATCAGTGTTTCTCTACTATATTATGCATGTATTATACATATAAACCTTCCTCTTGAATCACTATCTATTAAAAAAAACGCATCAAAATCCGTTGCGTAGTTTTAAAGATCTAAGCATATATAGGTAGTAGATAGATAGATAGATAGGGACAGACAGCGGGAAGCGACTTTGTTTTTTTATACTATGTTATGATGACAATGATTCACTTAAGTTTACTTTCTTCATATCGTCGGGATTTTAATATTTGCAGAATATTCAGAAAACCTATATAAATAACACCACTATAAAGGTCCTAGAAATTTGGTTAACATTGTTAGAAGTTACTGCTAATTTTCTAACTGGCTTCTCAGTGTCTGCAATGCGTCTACTTAATAAAGATTATTATCAACGACGCGTTGAAAGCAATTAAAAAACGTTTTAAATACCTAACAGTTTTACTCCCACTTCAAGGACAACAATCGTATGTCTACGATTTATTATCAACATGTACCTTTTCTGCCTTTCGAAATTGTAAGCCCAATAAAAAGTTATTTAAATACATATATATGTACATTAGAGTCTTTCAAAAAAACCGACTATTTTTTTTCTCAGAGAACATTGAAAAATCTTCAGAGTATCCCTAGAAAATGACCTTGTTAAAATATGAGCCCTTAATATTAATATTTAGAGGTGGCGATTTTCAATTTTCTATTTCCCATTTAAATAACATGGGAATTTTTTTTCTGAACTTTGGAATTTTATTACTCAATGAAGAATCGCCGGACAGTGAGACTCAGGTTTGTTACTCCTACAGTTTGTTGTAGGAAATTGAACGCTCTATAAAAAAAGGTCTGACTGAAGATTTGCGTGAGGCAAGCCGTTTCGGAGTTATTAAGCCTCAAAAAATGAACTGTTTAAAATAAAAATCTTATTTACATATAAATGCAACAAAAATCGATTCATATCACTTAAATATCTACTATTATCAACTTTACAATAAAAATCTGTAAATTTTTAACAGAATGTAAATAAAAAAATTCTATTAATAAAGGGTGAATGATTAATTTGATTGATCAATAATAAAAAATACAGGTATTACAAATGAATATTAAAATTTCATTAAGTATAAATTTTGTATATTATTAACAAATAATTTATTTTGAATCTTTATAATTTTTTTCCGTCATTTAAGAATGATTTATAATCATGAATAAAAATATTTAATTTTATTTAATTTAAATTGCTCTAAGCAATTTAAATGGAAAAGAAAAAATAATTCATGAGCTATTGCCACAGATTTAACAATATTTATTTATTACACATACTGACTTGTAATGGATAAACATAAACATTGATTTCAACCATTTTAAGGTAGACGATTAGATAACCTTCAAATTATATACATAGGTACAATATGTCAAATTTTGTTCACTATATTTTTATAAACACAAAAAATACGGTTGTTAAGGTATGAAATGTGGAATTATGTGTAGTAGATATATCACATATATATTTCTTCCAAAAAAATGTTAATTTTTGGATTATATAATTTTACACGTTTAGGTTTGTTAGGTTAGGAGAAATGTGCTTGTATTTCTATTGATTCAAAATATATTTAATTCGTTCTTATCATAAATGTAATAGTTTTATGCTTATTACACTAAATGATTATGTCCATTATTTGAACTGGCCTATAAATTTCCTTTCCTTTCGGCGGTTCTTGTACAAAATTACCAAAAAAACATTGTTTGTATCGTAATTGTAATAATTTTCTGGTTATTAAAATAAATAAGGGTATCCATTATTTACTGAGCTATACAGTGTGGAACAGCCAATTCGAATAAATTCAGTAGCTTCATTATTATGCATTTTTTTTAGAAAAACCTGAGACACGTCAATTTCTAATTCTAAAATGACTTCTTGGGACGTAAAAGTGTCATCCCTAAATTCAACCCCTTCAGGTGACAGCTATAACCCCTAAATTTTCAAATTGGAATTAGGACCTTGTGTAGGGGCTTCATTTGAAAGGTCTTTTCATTTTATTGCAGGAATTAACAAGAAAAAAATAAGTTTCTCCAGCGTAGGAAATTCGTTACATTAAAATAAAAAACAAATCATTATTAATGCAGCAGATGTTCAAAATGCATGCATCCAGCATCTTGGCAGCATCCTAGACGTAAATATTAATGTCTTCTAACATTAGTTAATGCGGGGTAATCGACCTAATTGCAAGTGTTATTCTTCTTAAGTCAGCTAAATCGTCGGGTTTGGTTTTGTAGACCATACTTTTTACATATCCCCATAGGCAGAAGTCTAAAGGCGTGAAATCAGGTGATCGTGCAGGCCATTCTACAGAACCACGTCTCCACGTGCACCAGACATTGACTTCGTAATGTGCTGGTGCACCATCCTGCTGGAACTATATTCCAGTACCTGGAAGTTGTGGGTTTCCTTCAGCTGGATACAAGTTTGCCATCGTTGGTACAACATTATTTTGGAGCAACGCTAAATAAGTTTCTCCATTCAAATTACCATCAATGAAGAAGGGACCAATGATATTTTCTCCAATTAATCCTGCCCAAACATGAACTTTCTCGGGGTTTTGCGTGTGTAGTTCCCTCATCCAGTGAGGATTTTCTCTCGACCAGTAAAGACAGTTTTGGCGATTAACATGGCCGTGAAGTGTAAATGTAGATTCATCCGAAAATAAAACATGTTCTATTTGTAAAGTATTGTCATCTATCATTTGCATCATTTATTCTCAAAAGAGAATTCGTCTATCAAAATCGTCTTCCGAGAGCTCATTAGTTGGTACCAGTTTATATGGGTGCATCTGATTTTCTGTCAATACGCGGAGAATCGAGGAATGACTAATATTTAATGCTGAAGCTGTTTGACGACTCGACGTATGTGGATTTTCTTCAAGCATAAGCATTACATCCAATTTCTGATCATCACTGAGTTTATTGGGAGGATTTTTCTTTAGCTGCCGTACATGTCCACGTTCCCGAAACTGCTTCTCTATTTTACTTACGGTACCTTGAGATATCGGCGGCAACTCCGGATATTTTTCTTGAAATAGACGAACAACTTCGGCCTGCGTTCGTGTTCTGTCTGCATAACCAATCATCTGCAGAATCGTTATCTTATGCATTTCTGTTAGGTAAACTATCTCTCTGTATTGCAACACGAAAACTAAAGCAGAAAGTTTAACACTGATAACTGTTAACTACTGTTACTATGACAAGTCCGTTTCTAGGTAATTTCACTAAAGCTGATAAAGGCCAGCTTCTTAAATTTCAGGTTTGGTTTTTTTGCTGCTTGCTCGTTTTTGTCGTTCGATTGTCAAGCAAAAAATTGTACGTATTGATTAGTAAGTTTTTATCTTGTAGTAGGGAATATCGGCAATTACAGACATTTATTTTTTGCTGTTATTAACATTTCAGAACCTAAAATTGACAAATAGTGTTACTTACATATAAAAGTTTTATTTTAATGTAACGAATTTCCTACGCTGGAGAAACTTATCTTTTTTTCTTGTTAATTTCTGCAATAAAATTTAAAACCATAACAGTTTTGAATAACGAATGAAAATACCTTTCAAATTAAGTATCACAAGCCCCCACTTCCAATTTGAAAATTTAGGGGTTGTAGCTGTCACCTGAAGGGGGTTGAATTTAGGGGTGACATTTTTACGTCTCAAGATGTCATTTTAGAATTAGAAGTTGACGTGTCTCAGGATTTTCTAAAAAAATGCATAAAAATGGAGCTACTGAATTTATTCCATTTGGCTGTTCCACACTGTATATATATGGGGCATTTCACGCCAAGTGAAGTCAAAAACAAATTCTGTTTGAAATATGTCACAATCGATAGTACTTGCTAAAAAACTAACCCCTAAAATTTTAGATTTTTTGAGCCACAAGGAGAGGGATGGTGAGGGTGAGAAAATACAAATTTTCGTTTCGACTCTAAAATTTCAATCTTTCTCGGTAAGAAAATGAAAAAAATTTAAAAGAAGGTTGCAATGGTTTTCGATGTGTTGGGGGTAGTTTTCACCCTTACTTTGAGGATTGAAAGTTTAAAATCGAAATTTCGAAAAGGATGACACGAATTTTTTTTCAATTTTTTTTTATTTTTTTTTTGTACTTTCGATTAATTTTTAATTCATAATGGGCGTCGACCAGGAACTGGTCCAAAAACGGCCCAAATGTAAAAAACGTGGTTTTAGCGTATTTTCTCATCCTGTGAGATAGTAAATGGCAAGTGAATAATATATTTCAAGTGTTCAAAATGGCAAGTTCTTGGGGTCGCTGATTACGAATCTAACGTCATATTTTCAAAAAACAAAATGGCGGATCCAGTATGGCAGTCAAATTTTAAGAAATGGCTAAACTTTTAAAAAATGGCAATTTAAATGAAAACTTTTAAAAAATACCTTTGTATTCTACGGGAAATTTTCTACTTTAGATTCGCAATCCGCGACCCCAAAAACCTTGGAATATATTATTCACTTGCCATTTACTATCTCACAGGATGAGAAAATACGCTAAAACCACGTTTTTTCACTTTTGGGCCAGTTCCTGGTCGACGCCCATTATGAATTAAAAATTAATCGAAAGTACAAAAAAAGAAAGAAATTAAAAGGTAAATTGAAAAAAAAATTGTGTCATACTTTTCGAAATTTCGATTTTAAACTTTCAATCCTCAAAGTAAGGGTGAAAACCACCCCCAATAATTTTGAAAATACTTTTATCGTATTCCACGCAAAAAAACACATCGAACACCATTGGAAACTTTCTTTTCAATTTTTTTCATGTTCTCACCGAGAAAGATTGAAATTTTAGAGTCGAAACGAACATTTGTATTTTCTTACCCTCACCGTCCCTCTCCCTGTGGCTCAAAAAATCTAAAATCTTAGGGAAGTTATTTTTTTAGCAAGTACTATCGATTGTGATATGTTTCAAACAGAATTTTTATTTGACCTCACTTAGTTGGCGTGAAATGCCCCATGTATAAGTACCTATGCAGACCTTTTGTAGTAATATCCAAAAATATTGTTCTTATCGTAATTTTAATAATGTTCTCGTTATTAATAGAAATAATGATGTTCATTATTTACTAAACTACCATATACAGACCTTTTGATAGTTCTAGGAATATCCAAATATAACACTTTCAAAAGAAAATATAACAGTTATCATTAAAGTGAGACTACAAATAATTAATTAATTAGTTCATTATGTCTTCTACAAAAATCATATTCTTTTTTGTTAATACAACAATAGTTTTTCTGATTGTACTCGTATGTCTGGTATTTGCCCGGTTATTCCATGTAGCGTGTAAATGTATACAGGTACCTACCTATGCATATGTATACACGGAGACATATTATAGCATTCAATGATTCAATGAGAGTTTACCAATAATGTTAATCGAGGGATATGAATGTCATTACAATATTAAATAAAGTTAATTTATATCCCATTTGAAATGGTCTTTTCTATAGTCATTTGTATCATTGAAACGTGTTTTTTGTTTGAGAATCTTTTCATCCTCTTTCGCTGTTGCTGCGTTGCAGATCTAACACCTTCAAGGTGAGAGTATAATGTATCATCATAACTGGGGGTCAGGGACCTTTTTGTTCAACTATGGCTTTTGAATGGAATTACATGTTGGATAAGTTTTTTTACGTTAGTATTTTGAGAACGTTCTATCTTAGAGAAAAAAATAGATTTATAATATGTTTATTTTGTTAAACAAATACATTTTCCATATAAAATGCATGATGATAAACTTCTTAAGATTAATATTGGCAAATAAATTACTTGAAAATATTTTAACTTCGCTGTAGAGATGTAGCTGCAATATTGAAGTTTAAATATGTATGAGAATTTTTTTACTAATTGTAACTCGTCACAAACCATCTCATAAATACTGCTATTACTGATTTATACAATTTTTCTTCTTATTTGAATATTGTTCGCTATTTATTTACCTATGTATTGTTACAAAAACATATTAACAACATACTTTTTAGTGGAATTCACTTTCAAACGTGCTTATTCTATGGAATTATAAATTTTCAGTGTTCTAGAATTTCTATTATTTTCTGTATTCAAGCTTAAAAATGTGATAAGAAATTTGAAGGTGTTAGATATAAATATGTATAATTCTTGTCGAGAATGGTAGTTTCAATAACTAATAAAAATGTGTAAACTAACTGTATAACTAAACTATTTACTGTTCACACCATTCAAAAAAATATATAAAAAGTATTTATTTCCCTAATGTATAGAATATAAGTAGGTATACGTGTAACATAATACGTTTTTTAACTTACAATGGAAACTATTTATATCCTTGAAGTATTTTTACATTTTTCTACATTTCAATTATTAGACAGCGTAAAAAAGTAATTACAAATATACTTTTTGTTTGTATCCGTAACTTTTTAACAAAGTGCAATATCAAAATCAGTCCACATCGCATGAGAGCAAGTAGGTATTGAATGATCATTTTGATATACTTAATGACAATATTTTAGGACATCTAAAAGGAATATAAAAATTACAAAGTATAGATGCATATATAATGTAGATTTCACCAAATTCCTTTTTGCTAATTTTAATTATTTTCTGTTTTACAATTTCAGAACAACAATATCTTCGAATTTTTATGGATATATGGACTGGACCTCCATTGTACAGTTTTAAGAAAGGAATTTAATACAAATCTTGAATAAAAAGTTGACAAGATTCAACCTTTAGTTGGTGAAAGTATATGTTAACGAAGATCAAAACAATCAGGGGTATGCCAGTTTTTACCTTTTTTTACTCATAACATCTGAATTGATTGAAAACATTGTTAGGTTGACGAGGTTAATTGTTAGGTTGACGATGAAAAATTGTAAAAGTCTACAAAACCATAAAAAATAAACTTGTTTAGGCATATTCTGAAGAACACAATAATACGACTTTGTTAACACAACACAATATAATAATTATTTGTTTTTTTTATAGCAATCTAGAGCCCGACAGTTCAAATACATAAGTTAAATAGTGAAAGTTAAAACTGTTGGGTTAAAAATTTTATTTCTAGCAGAATTAGAACCTATAAGTATACTTGTATGTAATATAATATTTAAATTCCATGAAATGACTTTGTGACTGAAACAATTTTACAGGTCACTGAAAAAATGGGATTTTTGCATAATTATGAGTATTTGAAATCTGTTTTAAAAACAATATGCCTATTTGTAAAGAAACATCCAAAAGAAAACGTCATCAAATCTGGCTATGAACGAGAGAGTTTGTAAAATAAATAATGGCTGTCATATAATATGACAGCTTTGATAATTAAATAAGGCTATACATTTAAGATATAAATACGTCTGTTTTTACGCGGCCAACTTTGATGACGTGTTTTTTTTTTGGATGGCTCAATATAATAAATCCCCCTAAACGTTTTAGTTAATATTAACATTCCGTAGATATGGAAGTAATATTGTGTAAATTTAAAATTATTTACATTATGAGATGAAATACCAGTAAATTTACCAACTGACCATTTTTTATTTTTTATGTACTAAACACTAAACCAATAGGTATGGTTAAAGAAATACATACATACTTATATCCAATAAACCATGCTGTCGTTTTATCCTGGCCGATTTTTTTGTTTGTGGATGTACTTTCTAGATGTAATTATCAGCATTCATTAGCGACGTTCGCCATCAATCAAATCGGAGTTTTGTTTGTGTTCTTGGATATAGTCAAATTGTTAAAAACTGTTGATAGAATAAGTAAGATCATGTTTAGGGAAAGCGATTCAGTAAATGATAAATCGGTCGGTACACATGCTTTTGTGAATATATACGGGATATTCCACGCCAACTTCGCCACAAAAAAATAGATTTTTCTGAAACTTTGTATATAAGTAGTATGTGATAAGAAAAGTTGATACCTACAATTTTAGAGCTCAAGTCACATTGCACTCTCGTCGCGAACGGTCACAAAATTAGAGCTCTTTAGACAATCTTAAATTCGCGACTGTTGTAGGCAAATGAGCACGAATAAAAAAAATTGAAAAAAAAAGGAAAATCATCGTATTTTTCCCGTAGATTGCGATAAAAAAGACTTTTGATTTCATTAAGGGTAGTTTTCACCCACCCCTTTTCAGAGGGTTAAAACTAAAATCGAAATTTGGAAAAGTATGACTTAAAATTTTTTCTTTTTTGCTTAAAAAAAATCAATTTTACTTTCGGATGGCTTTTTTGAAAGGTGAAAATTTACAATTTTTACGTTGTAACTGTATACGTAAAAAAAAGAAAATGTATGAAAACCATATTATTAAGTTTTTTAGGTTGCTGATTAAGAATCTGGTGTCCGTTTTGTTCGAGAAAGTTCGTTTTTTATGGCTCCCCATTGGGCCTTATGACAAAAAATATGATGAATTTCAAAATTTTAAAAATATCAGTATTCTACATAAAATTTTGAGTAAAAAAGGTCTTGTATTTTTTCAATTTAATGCGTATATTTAGAGTAAAAAAATCGAAAACTTTTATAATGGTATTTCTCACTTAATAAGTTTTTGAATTTGTTGCTTTAAGAATACGCCTTAAATTGAAAAATACCATGAGACATTTTTTACTCAAAATTTTGCGTAGAATACGATGGCATTTTTTAAATTCCGTGATTCGTCAAATTTTTTCATTGTGGGGCCTCATGGGTCCCCATAAAAAACGAATTTTTACTAAAAAAAATCCCGTATTCTACGTTAAATTTACCTACGTAATAATAATTTTATCTACGTAAAAAATGTCTTAAAAAAATTATTCAAGCTTTTATTAAAAATTATTCAAGTTTTGCCTTATTATAAAATTAATCGAGGTTACTTAATTTTTTACTCAAAAAGTACGCATTGAATGAAAAAAATTACAGAAGACATTTTTTACTTAAAATTTAACTTAGAATGAGGGATAATTTTTTAAAAGTAAAAATTCGTTTTTTATGGGGCCCCATGAGGCCCCACAATGAAAAATATGACGAATTACGGAATTTAAAAAAAATACCACGTATTCTACGCAAAATTTTGAGTAAAAAAATGTCTCATGCTATTTTTCAATTTGAGGCGTATTTTTAAAGCAACAAATTCAAAAACTTATTAAGTGAGGAATTCCATTATAAAAGTTTTCGATTTTTTTACTCTAAAAAACGCATTAAATTGAAAAAAATGCAAGAGACCTTTTTTGACTAAAAATTTTGTGTAGAATACCGGGGTATTTTTAAAATTTTGAAATTTATTATATTTTTTTGTTATAGGGCCCCATGGGGCCCCATAAAAAACGAATTTTCTAAATCGGACACCAGATTCGTAATCAGCGACTCTAAAAAACCTTATTATATGGTTTTCATACATTTTCTTTTTTTACGTACCAAGATATAACGTAAAAATGGTAATATTCACCTTTCGAGCCTTCTAGCGGTCATACCGTTGCTCATCTCAATCTGGGACGAAAGCCATCCGAAAGTAGTCGTTTTTTTTTAAGCAAAATAAAATTCATACTTTTCTTAATTTCGATTTTAAAGTGTTAACCCTCTGAAAAGGGGTGTAAACTACCCTTAACGAATTCAAAAGTTTTATTTTTATCGCACTCTGCGGGAAAAAATGCGATGTTTTCACTATTTTTTAATTTTTTTTTATTCGCGCTCATTTGCCTACAACAGTCGCGAATTTAAGATTCTCTAAAAAAGCTCTAATTTTGTGACCGTTCGTGACAAGAGCGTAATGTAACTTGAGCTCTAAAATTTTAGGTATCAACTTTTCTTATCACATACTACTTACATATATACAAAGTTTCAGAGAAATCTATTTCTTGTGGCGAAGTTGGCGTGGAATGTCCCATATGTAAGTGTACGTTGAGACAGCCCGATGTTGCGCGATGGACCATGCTATGGATTCAGACACATGGACTGTTTAAATAGAGCGCTACTTTAGGCGAAGTGATGCAATGCTACTGGATACTTACTTCACCCGATGGTTTGTTTTCAAGCATGTTTACTATACTACTATACTATACTATACGCGATATGGATGTTGAGAAATCAATAAATGGTGTTCGAATTCGTACCCCTGTGGAATCAGCGTACTTGAGAGTACCCTACCACAATAAAGACTAAGTAAACCAATTGTGGGAAGAGTTAAGTATATATAAGAGTAAGTATTAGTAAAAGTAAAGTTTGGCAAATAAATGATGATATTCTCCAAAAATCGTTCTGTTTATTTTATGCACCCAGTGGTGTATTCCTTGTATATATATATATTTTAAAAACAACATATTTAAAAAGGTATTCTCAGCACCACCTAATTTTCCCCATTGCTCTGGCATGTAAAGCAGACAAAAACTGGCTTCTAAAATCGCATTGTATTAATACACAGCATAGAAATCTCTTGCTGGCATAGCAAAGTATCGCAAAGCATCTCGTCGCCCATCGCGCAATAGCGGACTGACTGAACGGATAGGAAACGCCGGCTGTTTTTTGGTCATGTCACAGTTTATTTTGCGATATGAAGATTACACATTCTACGCAGGAAAGGACGTATAATTTTTCAAATACTGAATAAACATAAGCCTAGGAGGAAATGTAATATACAGTGTGTCTCAAAAGTCATGCGCATTTCGACAAATGGAAATTTTGGGAAAAATTGCTCGGACAGGTTCATTTTGTTTTTTAGGGCATGAACTTTGATTTGAATTCTCAAAAATGTAACCAGTGATGGCGGGAGGGAGACAAGTTAGGGAGAAAAATCGAAAAAAATCGTAATCTCTGAATTTTTCTCTTTCAATGTGCCTGAACACAATAAATTTTTGTTGAAATAGCTCTTTTTATTTTATTTTAATGGATCAAATGTTCAAACTACTGACTGTCTACAGTTTGACAATGACCCAACCCGTTGACAAACTCTCTGCACATTCCTGATTGTTTTAGATGACATTTTCCCGATCTCATGGCGAATGCGTTGCTTCACGTCTTAAATGTTTTCTGGTCTGTCACGATACACCTTGTTTTTCAAGTATCCCCTTAAGAAAAATTAAACTGAGGTTTCTTCCGCAGGCCACTCAATTTCCCCTCTTCTGCCAGTTCAACGATGTGGAAATGATGGCTCAAATATTTCTTATGATGACGAGTGATGTGGTGGAGCGCCGTCATGTTGAAATCAAATTTCAGGACTTAATATTTCGTGAGGTTCTCCTGGATAAAGTTTTACAGGAGCAGCAACCAGGTTCTCTAATAATTTAAGGTACGCCGGGCCATTGAAATTCCCGTCGATTAAAAAAAAGCGCTCGTAAAAAAAAGTATTCGGTTTTTTACAATATCTGCCCACACATTTATCTTTTCGGGATACTGAGTGTGCACCTCTTTCATCCAATGTGGACTTTCGACGGCCTAATATCGACAATTTTGTCTGTTGACTGTGTCGTTCAATCGTCCTCTGCTAATACATGGGTCCAGGCCTCTCCAACGTCGAGAGGCCTGGCCTCTCCAACACGAGCACTCGGTGCTGGCGTGCACCGGTGCTGCACCTCGCAGCACCGGTGCCTGCCCCCTGCCTTCCCCACCTCCGCAACGCAGCCACCTTTGAGCGACAAAGACAGAATCATATTATTGTTTTCTGTTTCTATCTCACCCACACACTCGCAGGCGCGATCCGCGCGACAATTGATTCTAATTCAATGGGAAAAGAATCGGTCCGTCATTAACAGAGTGGACCTTTGTAGACATCGTAATGCCAGGGCAATCTAGCCAGACATTTAATTCCCAATGGAAGGATTCATATCTTTTTACTAGCGTCGACGGAAAAGCCCAATGTTTAGTTTATCATACAATCGTAAACATCAAGTCCTCGACCGTGCGGCGAGAACAAACATTCTTCGTCGCATGACACAATTGTTGGTGACGAAAGGACGGACCTGGTAGCCAAATTAAAATCAGAACTACCAAGCAATCCAGAGGTACGCGTCATTATTTTAGTACTATTTATTAAAAATTGACCCATTTTCCGGAAAATATCAGACCTTTAACGTTTTCTGGTATTTTTGATTTCTTAATTTAATTTTAACTTATAGTCCAGTAGGCAGGAAGCTAAAATCATAAAAACGTGTTCTTGAAACATATAGGGCGAGTTTTGACGGTTTCATATGTATTCTTTTGCGTAGAACACAATGCGCGGGGGGGGGGGGTCCGTAGAGCAGCATCCATATGGAACACTGTTTTAACAAACAATTAATGCGAAAATTTTCATATTTTCGCATATAACTCCATCCCTGTGCATTTTCGGTGTATAAGGTGCAATGAAGAAAAATTTTCCTTATTAAATTTAGAAAATTTTAAGCCCAACCGGAAGTCTCTATGTGCAACTGATAACTAACAATTGGCTAATAAAGCTGAAAAAGTGCTTATTTTTAATTATTTATTTATTCGAAAAGTTAAACAATTATCAGGCTGAAATTTCTTGAAAGAGTAGTTATTTGTAACTAGAAGTTACCCTGAAAATTGCAGCTCGATCGGTTAACAATTTTAGTAATTAGTTTAAGTAATTAACGATCGAATTTTTGGAGAAGCCTTAATTAACAATACTGCCATTTCTTTATTTACAGTACGATTTTGATCGGTTTAAGCTAGAAAAGTCACAAATCTCTTCTAGTCTTTGTGATTTTTTAAAAATATTCAAATGGACCAGTTGTATAGCGTGTATAGTTTTATTTGACGCGACGTCATTAATCATCTAGCGTCGCGTCAAAAAAAGGTGGTCGCCTATAAAACGCTATAAAACTGGTCCATTTCAATATTTTTAAAAATCTCAAAAAGTCTCAAAAACTAGAAGAGATTTGTGACCTTTCTAGCTTAAGCCTATCAAAATCGTACTGTAAATAAAGAAATAGCAGTATTGTTAATTAAGGCTTTCGAAAAATTCGATCGTTAATTAAAATTGTTAACCGATCGAGCTGACATTTTCAGGGTAACTTCTAGTTACAAATAGCTACTCTTACATTTTAGCCTGATAATTGCTTAACTTTTCAAATAATTAAATAATTAAAAATAAGCACTTTTTCAACTTTATTAGCCAATTGTTAGTTAACAATTGCACTTAGAGACTTCCGGTTGGGCTTAAAATTTTGTACATTTAATACGGAAATTTTTTAAAATAATTTAATTTATACCGAAAAATACACAGGAACGGAGTTATATGCGAAAATATGAAAATTTTCGCATATATTGTTTATTTAAACAATGTTCCACACGGATGCTGCTCTACGGACCCCGCTCATTGTATTCTACGGGAAAAAATACATGGGAGTCCGTAAAAACCTGCCCGCATGTCGCAAGAATACATTTTGATGATTTTAGCTCCCTGCCTACTGGACTGTTAGCGCTGTCTCTGCCATCCCTCGGCCCAACGGTGCCGCAGCTCGGCGCGAGTGCTTGGCCGGCGCTCGGCCGGAGCGGCAATAGCACCGGAGTTGGAGAGGCCTGGGTCAATCGAAGCTTGGTATTTTTTATCTCTTAGAATCCTGTCTACTGTATATGAACTGTATTGAACATCTTCCGGTAATGTTGGGCGACTTCTTTTTTTTCTTAATCTTTTACATAACCCGAGAACCTATTTTAAAAATTTGCATGATTCGTCCTACAGTGGACCTGTGTATCTGGTGATTAGGGTGATTAGTATTATATTAAAAAAGATCACGAACCTCATCCTCTTCCGATCGTCATACCCTACTATCATGAGGATCTCATTCCTTTTACGAGTAGACCAAAAAAAAAAAGAAATCAAAGTTGTTGAATTTTCATAAAAGTTTGTTTATTTTAACTTAAACAAAAACAGGGACGGGCTGTGCATTCGCGAGGGAACGCTAAGACCGAGTGAGTTTCAACAACTGCTAGACTCAATTATTCCACTAAAAAAAGAAATTAGGATATTACCGTTTTTTCTATTTGTTCAAAATTTTCCCTACCAACCACCTACATGTTGAATGCAAAATTAATCAGAAAGGCCTAAGCTTCATACGGTGCAATAAAAAAAGGTGGCCTTCATTAAAAAAAAAACAACCTTACTCCCTCTCGCTGCCACTGGTTACATTGGCCTGTCCGAACGATTTTTCCAAAAATTACCATTTTCCGAAATGCACATGACTTTTGAAACACCCTGTATGATATGTACTTAAATATTTAAATGGTTTTGTATGTACCCTATGGACTTTCATTTCTTATATCATTATGTAAACTAACTGCAGGATGTACAATAATGTATATATACATCGTACCTACGCATCACATTCGTTCAGCCAGTTGCTCAGTTTATTCAATATATATACATATTAAGTATGTATCGAATGTTACATACATACCAGCCGATTTTCGAAAGCTTCTTCTAAACTAAGCTTCAAAAGATTTTGGACCCTGCGTCATGGGCACCTAGGCTCTTTTTTTTTAATAAAATGAAATGATGAACTGAACTGAAGAATGAAATGAAATGAAAAAAATGAACTGTTAGTAAATAAACAAATGCCACCATGTCATATATGTTTGAAAAAATAATTTTATGGCGAATAAGATAAAGCTAAACATATACACAGTTCGATTTAAGGTGTTTTTCTGATTACGGTTTTCCAAAAAAAAATTGTTTTTAAACAGTTTTTTTTATATAGAAAGAATAGAGATATCGTTTTGAAAATTTGTAGGTATGTTTATTGATTGAATTTTTAGATTTTTAAAAATTTTAATTGGCGGCCATTTTTCAAAAAAAAAAAAACAATTTTTAAGGGTGGAAAAACGGGTGAAAATCGGAAAATTTTTTACCAATCAAAACGATTCTAGTTCATGCGATAGCCAAAATGTATACAATAACATATTAAAAAATCAGAGCAATTGGTCAAGTAGTTTTTCTTAAATCATGCCCGCAGCCCTAAAAACCATGGTTTCTATAAAATCGCGTTTACATTTTTGTTAAGGAAATTAACAAATATATGTTGCTTATAGACTAACACGTTGTGCAATAACAAGCGAGATGTATGTTATAGAAAGAGATCATAGTACAGAGTGAATCAGATCGAAGCAGATGTTAAAAACAGGTGGGGGGAGTGGAGATTATCGAAACACAGCCGAGCGTCGAAAAAAATGCTCTCTCACAGAGTCTGTATACGCTTAAAAATAGTTTTAGAATTAAGATATTGCTCTAAAACCTTTTGTATCATGTTTTTGAAGATATTTATTAGTAAAATCCGTAAAAAAAATTTCGATTTTTTGAAAATTTGTAACCAGAAATACCTCTTAAAATAAGAAAGTTGGGTCGACTTCCGGTTAAACCGGAAGTTGTAAATAATGTCTGTTGAAAAAAGTCTTATCAATAGCTGTATAACTTCTATAAATTTCAAAATTTTGTATTGATAAATACAGAAGTTAGAGGCTGTTACATGTCCCATGTCCCACACCTCGTATAAAAGTAAATCACTTTTCTACCTTTACTTCCTATAGGAAAATCATAAGAAGACATCTACGATGTAGACACTAAGTAAAATTAGAGATGCTTTTTTCTTTGTAAAATTCCTGTTATAATAAAATTTGCAAACATTTAACCAATGTATCCTTGAAATACTAGGCTTAATGAATAAAATCCAAGAAACTGCTTTTTCTTAAACATTTCTAGTAAATGTTCATATCTGGAAAAAATTTAAAAAAAATCTGCTGTTACCTACGCGATATTGACACAATTTTTTTGAAACACCCGTGAAATTCAAGTAATAATGATATGACATGCATGAAAATCAAAGAATACGAGTAGTTTTTGAGATACGAACAGTTAAATGTTATCATTGACTTGCTCTGGTTCGATCGTTATTTTTGTCCGTAGCTCGATTAAGAGATTCGAAATTCGATGTTATAAACAAAGTTTTGTATTTTTACGCTATTTATTACGATATGACAATAATGATATGACATGCATGAAAATCAAAGAATACGAGTAGTTTTTGAGATACGAACAGTTAAATGTTATCATTGACTTGCTCTGGTTCGATCGTTATTTTTGTCCGTAGCTCGATTAAGAGATTCGAAATTCGATGTTATAAACAAAGTTTTGTATTTTTACGCTATTTATTACGATGATGGTGTCAAAGAAAATCATAATTGAGCGATACTGTCACGTGATGTTGGCAGAAAGACTTAAAGGTTAAATAATATAAGGTTAAAATTTGAGTTTGATGAAATTTTTGGTCGATATTCAAAACACTTCTAGATAACACAGCAGTGTTATCTAAGGACATCCCAAAAAGACAAATTCCTTGGTAAGATTCGCGTCAATCTATTAATACCTATGTAACTTACTACAAAACTGTATTGTTAGCTAGGGCCTATTTTTACAGGATACATGAGAGATCGTTAGGGAACGGAGAGTGAGTAAAGACATTTTGTACCGTCCGTTGCTTTAAATACTTGCCACTTGATATTTTCAATTATTTTTCTTATTCTAACATTCAACGACATCGTTAAATGATGTTTATTAAGTAAGCCGTTGTTTGTTCACATTTAGTAACTACAAACGTATATAAAACACGAATTCCGTATAATTTTTTATATGTGGATAATTTTAAATATTTATGTCTGCTGAAATGAGCTTCTTTCAACGCAACTAGTATTAAATCAGTCAGTTTAAGGAATATACAAAATTTCCAAGTGTGAAGACAAAAAGTATGTGCATTTAAAAACATGATTAGCTGCTGAAATATTGAATAAAAATATAGCCCTGTGAAGTTGGCACCCCTGCATTGGAAAATAAAGACTTTCGTTATCTATATCGTTTGCCCATCGTATGCCCATGTTTGCCCAGTAGACAATTTTTTTTGCCCACCAACTGAAAACGGAAAAATCAAAAAATAAAAATAAAAAAAAGATTCCGAAAACCAAAACATTAAAAAAAAAACGTGGTTTCGCTACACCATTCGTTTGCCCAGGGTTTGCCCACGTTTGCCCAGGGAATATTTTTATTTCCCACCTTTCAAAAAAAGAAAGTACAAAAATAAAAAAAAATACATCAACGAAAAAATGAGAAAAACGTATTTCCTTGGGACCATTCGTTTGCCCATGGTTTGCCCACGTATGCCCAGAGTAGTTTGCCCAGCCCTTAGTTTCGTTTGCCCACCGTAAATTTCGTTTGCCCACCGTAAATTTCGTTTGCCCAGCCCTTATTTTTGTTTGCCCCTCCTGAATTTCGTTTGCCCAGCCTGAATTTGTGTTTGTTTAGCATGAACTTCGTTGGCCCACCCTCAATTTCGTTCGTTCAACCTGAATTTGGTTTGCCCAGCGTTTATTTTCGTTTGCCAGACCAGAATTTTGTCTGTCCAGCTTGAATTCCCTTGGTTAACGAGACTTTTTTCTGTCCGTTTCGCCGTTCTGCGGAGGAATCTTATTTTCCCATTTTATAGTTAATTAAAATTGGGAAAACGAATGTAACACTTGGTCATACGTTGGCTAATCCTGGGCAAACGAATCGTCTCAAGGACATACGTTTCTTCTCATTTTTTCATTGATGGATTTTTTTTATGTTTCGATTATTTTTTTGAGAGATGGGCAAATAAAACTACTCTCTGGGCATACGTAGGCAAACCCTGGGCAAACGAATGGTCCCAAGGAAATACGTTTTTTCTCATTTTTTCATTGATGGATTTTTTTTATTTTCGATTTTTTTTTTTTGAAAGCTGGGCAAATAAAACTATTCCCTGGGCAAACGTGGGCAAACCCTGGGCAAACGAATGGTGTAGCGAAACCACGTTTTTTTTAATGTTTTGTTTTTCGGATTTTTTTTTTATTTTTTTGATTTTTCCGTTTTCAGTTGGTGGGCAAAAAAAATTGTCTACTGGGCAAACATGGGAATACGATGGGCAAACGATATAGATAACGAAAGTCCTTATTTTTCAATTCAGGGGTGCCAACTTCACAGGGCTTAAAAATATAGGTTTAAAAAAATGCATTTCCTGTGTACAACAACTGTTTAAAACAAGTTTCTGCACAAAACGCACTATTGACTTTATTATTGAGCATATAACCAGTATATTTCAGTCCTGTTCAGGCGTAATGAAGGCCATTTTTATTTTATTAAAAAAAACGTATTAAACTCCAAGTATCCACAATTGCGGCTAAAGGTTCAGACGCTAAGTGATTTTATACAACGATACCACCAGAGAAAGCTCTACTTGAGATTAATTTAAAACTAGTCATTTTTTAATTACTTAAGAAGTGAAATTTCTAGGTGGGTATACTCATAACAATGCACCCACCTTCTTTACAGATACAGTTTATTAAATTAATATTAACGGCACACCCCGATATCAGCTCAGATTCGTTTGATAACTTCTTTATAATATACTGGTGCCCATAAAGCAAATGACAAACTGATTAACCGGCTACGTTGCGAAAACACAGCGCGCACATATTTTATTCATGAATTAATATCGTATAGATTACTTACGTACGTTGTATTTCACAATAGTTAACCAAACTGTATTCTCCGAATAAAATACGGCCAATGTCGCGAGTTCTGAAATAGAATTATTATTGTTCTTAATTAGTTCGACTAAAAGAAAAGTATTTAGTCCGTAGGATACTTCACATTCGTGTTGGGTCAGGGTTGTTGTTGTTAAAAACATACCGCATTGTAATTTACAGTTACTGATGACATCTAATGTTATCAGATATGGTTACATTTTAAAGTTTATGGTATATCAAATTCATATTTGCATTGCATAATGTTGCAAAATTTGTATGTTTGTCTTCCTTTTTCACATTTCAAAATTTATCGATTATAAATATTCATCGTTCAGTTTTTAAGTGGCCAAAATCTTAAAAATGTTTTCCATAGAATCATAACATAGTATAAAACAAAGTCGCTTTCCGCTGTCTGTCCCTACCTATGTATGCTTAGATCTTTAAAACTACGCAACGGATTTTGATGCGTTTAGTAAAAAGTACCGAGATTAAAAGTACCGGCCCTTTGAGTTGATCAACTACTATATACAATCTGACAAAGGTAATAAGATATGTCCATAAAATCGTATACGCACATAAAAGTAAGGCTCAATATTAATGAGTATTTTTTTTTATCTTAAAAAAATATAAGTATGTTGAGAACAAATATATAAATAAAAAGCTGGCGAAGATCGTAACTGTATATGTATAAAATGTAGAGACATACCTACGTCGGAAAATTGAGCATCTACTTGATTTTTCGAACCTATACGCTTTTATTATCAGTGAAATTATTAAAATCAGTGAAATCGTTTTAAGATAAAAAAAAACGCATTTTATCGTTCATCTTTATGAATTAATAGAATTACAACAGAGTGAGTAGAAACAAATTTATTTGGAAATGGTAGCTACTTGCCAAACGATGTTGACATTAAAATTTAGTCGAGTTACATAAATTCTAGTTATAAAATTTAGACTTTACATGTTTACTATACGTTCGACTGCATGTATATAATTTACAATTGATATCTTTCATAGTTCAATTATTGCAAAAAATACCAACCTAATAAATACTTAATTTATCCCCAAATAACAAAAATCAATTTAGTACATATCCAATAAATCGGAAAAACAAAGCTTGTTAAATGAGTAAAAATATACATGGTGTTCAATTTACAAAGCACATGTGTATATTATAATAACATATGTAGTATATTATATCTCGAGAACGCATCATTCGTTTTTCTGACAGCATATTATAAATTATCTCAAAAGCCATATAAATTTATAACGTATATTCTATCTCAAAAAATAAGAGAGATATAAGGCATGTGGCCAATACGAGTATATAGGTAATCAATAACCCTGTGCAGTGCACCAAAAGTAGCTATGCCCCTGGCCGTAGTAGACAAAACGTGAAATTGTGCTTATTTTTGTTGTAGTTGCAGCCCGTGAACGCTTCGAGATGTGTGGCATGTTGTTATTTGTTTGTGGGTATCTCTTATATCTCTCGGATATAGTCGGTCTTGAAATAAAAATATCTGAAGAATCACTCATCAAATTAGTAATAATAAATACAATAACTAACAACAATCCATCGGCGGCATTAAGTCATACTTTTTTGGAACTATTGTGTGTTCCGAGTGTTGCATATTTTTCTTATTAGTTGCCATTTGGGTGCCTTTTTTTGTTAGCTGCCTTTGTGGATGTGCGGTGTGCTCACACCCTATGGAAACGGCCATTAGATTATTACTGGTATTTCTTGTTTTCTATTTGTATTTTTACAAAAATTCTACAAATATGTCAACTAATAAAATTTATTTTTCAGGCCTATCGGAAACTCGTCATTGATTCCTTAGAATCGGCCCCTTTCCATGACGAAGGTTTAGCGGTAAGTGTAATCTTGATACTAAATTATTTAAAGTAGATACCCATAAAGTTAATTTTAACGTACACAATATACATATGTATACTGTATTACGTTATATTTCGGCAAAAGTCGATATTTTTGCATTTTTTAATTGAAAAGCGTTCTTTAAAGTCAAGCGAGTATAGAGTATTTATCTACAGCTCATCGTGAACATGCCTTGATATTTAAAAAAATTCAAAATGTTTAAGTGATCGTAACTCTCACAACAAATTTGTTTTATAGTAATAATAGAAAAATTAATTAACAAACGTATCAGTTTATTCGTGTTAAATAAGTAAACAAATTACTAAGGAAAATAAAGAACAAAAATTTCTTAGAAAATATACAATGTCCAAAGTTATTGAAATTTCAGTACCACATTTTCTTCACGTCACGGTTTATGTTTTTATCAATGCCGTACCAGATTTCATAAACTTGCACTTTTGAATACAAACATTTAATAAAAAATACAATTAATTTAAACACCAAAATTCAATGCAAATAAAATGTAGATATGCATATAGTGATTGCAGGTAGATATCGTAGCGTAGAATCATTCCCTAAAATAATGACATTGAGTTAGAAGAAAACATTCTATATACATACTGTTCCTGTTTCCCAATATTGACAGCATTTATCACCATCTATATTTGACGGTTCATAGAATTAATTACATACTTATTTGTTTCACCGTGCTAGAAATGCCAAAGATGGCCTACTTTGAAATTCTACCAAGATATTAATAAGTTTAGGATGTTAATAGCGTAGTTCAATAAAAATGTCTTCAATTATATTGTTTCAAAACATTACAAGTCAATATGTGCTTCATATTTACATATTTGACGGTTGGAACTAACATGAGTCAATGGTCGGACAATGAGACAAAACAAACTGTATGCTTTGTAGATTACTTCAAAGTGCCATATTAAAATAAGTTGTGTTACCCTACACTGACCTAACATTAGTTTTTACTTATTCTTTTAAAACCGTTATTTTTACTAACTGGATTGTATTAAAGTGAATTTCCTAAATTGTTCTTCAAATAAAAGGAAAAAAAGGTATGTGTTACATACTTATTTACTTTTTCTTATTTAGTTGCAAATTATAAGTAAGTAATACATTTTTTAAACTAGTTGACCCAGTTGAAGGGTTAAAATTAGTGAAGATATACCTAGGCGTCTGTCATATTTAAGAAAATATGTTGGTATCGTTTTATGAAAAGATTCCATCAATGTATGTAAAATACTTAAAAGAGAAATAATGAACACTCTATAAGGAGACATGAACTAATCCGGATGACTCTGTACATTAAACATCAACACACGTTCCATGGGATTGTCTCCAAAACTGTCTAGTCGAAAGAGGCCCGATAATGACTTATCTTGTCTACTCATTAACATTAGTTTGGTGTGTTAATAAAACGAAAACAACTTTACAATAACTCAAATTATTAATTTAGACTTTAATGTTATAATAGGTTTTGTAAACTAAGAAGAACAAGTGATACGTTTGGTGTAAATTATTTAAATCACATTTGGTTAGAAAACCAATTTATTTTGATTTTACGGTTTCATTATGATTGTGTATGCTTTTCAGTTCGAATCAAGATCCCAGTTTCGATTGATATTGCAGTTTTTTTTCTCAGCATTATGTAGGGTGTTCCGAAATAAAAATAATTTATGTGCGGTTAGTACTTTTTTAATAATCTAGGTTAAATCATTATGTAGGTATAGTTTATAAGGCGTTGTGGTGTACTTCAAAATAAATTTAACTTTTGGTTTAAATCAAACGAATGTAAATTTATATATGTAGGTTGAATGCATGCCTAGTTATTTCTTTTAACCGCATCGATTTACTTTACATTTTGGATTCAGCACATTAAATCAGTGAATTTTCATTCAGTTTGTCATTAGCTCATTGACGTCGATATTGCACATAATTACCAAATTATTTATTTACATATACATATCATAAATTATTTTCATTCAATGCTGAATCACTACTTTTTTCATTGCGACTTTTTTTAAGCTAAATCTAAAAAAAAGAGATCGTTTATGACTTTGTGATCCATAACACTTTTAGAACCTCTATGACCATTATAACTTTTATGACCCATGATCATCAATATGGCCCATACGATCTTTTTAATTTGAATGACCATTATGACCTTCATGACTTTTAAGTTTAGATCCATAATTTTTAACCTTTTCAACTTTACCTTACCAACTTCGGTCTTTATTTTTTTCCTCGTAATAGTAGAGGGGGCAGTACACATTTATTGCACATTTTTTTTCAAGATTTTTTTATAGTAATATTAATTTTAATATTCTAATTTTTTTACATATAAAAGTCAATATCTCAAACTATATAAAAAACATGTAATTTTTAAGCCACGTGTGGTCGTGATATGGCTGCCTGAAGTTAACCATCTAAAAAAAACGGTTGGCAAAAAATCTCAGCTCTAGAACGTCTGAAACAAAATATTCAAAATGGATATTAAAATATAAGCCAGCCTATCGTCTGAACTACAAACAAGTATTTTAAGTGAAAAAAGAACAAAATGGCGGACTTTCGAATTTTTTAACATTTTTCTTTTAGTGAAATAAGGGTTAAAAAGGGGTTAAGTATCAACGGATTTGCATGATTCATACCATAGCCACACATGTGTAGAATAAGCCCTCAAAATTTCAGCCCGATCGGATCAATAGTTTTTTCAAAAAAATTGTCAACCACGTCAAAAAACATGGAAAGAAACATTTTGAGAAAAACGCGTTTAGTTTTTTTGTTTTTTTAAATATGTATGAACTATGAAAAAAAGTACCTAATCAGCGATACCTGGTCCATACATTATACCTTCCTGCTCCTCATAATGCTCAGATTGTGTCGATCTAGCCTTTCTGAGCTCTGATATTCGTTCTTTTGAAGCCTCTATGCTGTGGCGATTTCCTTGCCGTCCCGGAACTTTTGACACGCACTGTATATCTATTGGACGTTTTGGCCTATTTAACACATTGTACACTATTTTTAGAGGTATCTTCTATAATAATTCGATGTTTTTGGAAAATCGATTTTTTCAAAAAAATAGATGTGTACTGCCCCTTAGTGATGTAATAGTTTTTTTTACTATAGCTGTGGCCTACGCTTTTTTCTGTATTTTTTCAACGTTGTGTTAACACATTCCAACAGGTCCAATAGAATTGCCGGCTAGGTCTCCCAATTTAATGCCATTAGATTTCTTTCCATGGAGGTACTTCAAAAATAAAGTGTATAAAAATCGACCTAATAACTTATACTTAGAAGACCTCAAACAAAGAATTCGACATGAGATTACATTAATATCACCTTAAACTCTTCACCCCCTCCCCCCTTATGATGTATGGGGGATAACTAAAATATATTATAAGAAAAGTAAGTAAAAACATTACATAATATAGGGTTGGCTGATCGTACCGCAATACAGTGGCACGCGGCGGACACGGGCGAGCAATTGGGTTCAGTCGTTTCTCCCCACCGTCTGGTAGATTCTAGCATTATTATTAGTGTGTTCGAGGTGGTTATGTCGTCGGCGTCAGTATTACCATAAAAATAAAAAGTCACACGAGCAAACGCCTAAAAAACTACCATTTGCTGACAAAGTGAATAAAGTCATCGATGATTTCGAAGATTTATTGTATGATGGCGCGACCGTAATGTACGGGGTTTGTAAGGGAAAAGCTGTTGTGTAGGGACAAACGCAATTGTGGCCATCACATATATAGTGTGGAACTTAAAAATAAAAAAGAGGGTATGCCCTTGAGAACTCAGTTTATGTTCGACTTACTGTTAATGCTGAGGGTAAGTTCGACACTTTAAATCATAGGCTAAGTGCCTTTGATGTACCCCTGAATGTACTCGATAAACAACTATTTCATGAATTCTGGAACAAGTAGGTTCCAGAAATGCCGCTACCAGGTCGCACAACGTTACGTAACTATCAATCAGCATTATATTAGTATTAGATGTATTAGGTATATTATGATGCGTACGCCTATGTCCCACGACACATTTCGGCAACTCTAATAATATGTCTACCTATATAGATAATGTGTGGAATATTACCTAAATTAGAAAATTTCTTTTTTGCTTCAAAGCGTTATTTATTGTTCCGCTAGAGGCAGAGGGTAACTTACGAGGTAACGTATCTTGATGTGAAATAAAATATTCACGTGACGTCGTTTTATAGATTTTTGAGGTAAAGAAATTCAAAAATCTTGTGGATTAATAAATTTGAAAATTTGAAATTGGATTTTATTAAGTTAAAATTTAATAGATTTGAAAATATTTTTTGTTGACATTTTTACAAATACTCTCCAATTGTTTATTACTTGAAAACAATGAGGTAGATAATATGCATGTAATGTAAAATACTAAATTCAATTTAGTTCAAATATTTTGAAAATCAATTAAATAACGTTTAAAGGATATAGTATATACATATCTACGACCTTTTTTTGTTATATAATGAATGACTACAACTTCTTATGTGTAAGAACAGTTTCGGAATTTATTACATGGGAAATTAGAACTATTTCACGTTTCGATAGGTTCCGTTTTTCACTAAACTAAATTAGTTTTTTATCATAAATGTCATAAAATGAAGAGTTTTTTATATCAGACTATTTATTAAATGAGTGTCTCTCCTTTGTTGCGTATTTTTTTTACTAAGTTTCTAAATAGGAAAATTATCTTTTCGTAAAAAAGGTATTAAATTTCCTATTTCATTTACCTACTGTGTATTTGTTTACCGTATTTCAACATAGCACGAAACCAGTTGTAATTAAAAAAGTTTATATTTTGCACAGAAACTTTTTTAATGACAAAGTATCTACTTGTAATTAAAATATGCTTATTTTGGATTGCTAATCATTGAAATTGGCTTGTCAGGTTAACGGTTCTGCTTCATTTTTTTTTTTCGAAAATTTTGAACGCAGGTGACGTCGAATGCTTGTATATTTTTTCAGTAAATTTTATATTGGAAAAAAATGTTTTTCAATATACCCTATTGTCCTTGAATTAATCACAGGAACAATTTCATGACTTTTTGAGGGGGACTTCTACCTTGATACATATGAAAAAATCGATTGTTTTTTTTTCATTTTTGTGTGTCAGGAGAGGGATGTCTTTACGGACCAGGCATTGCAGACCGACGGTAAATATAAGCCCCTTTGAATAATTCACATTTTAATCTTTAAACGAGTTTTTCTCAGAATCACGTTTTTAAAAATGGCTGACATTCTAGCGGTCACTGTAATTAAGCTATCGACTTGAAATTTTGCGCGAATGCGTAAAAAACATTTCTCCAGGGTCTGACGAGCCGGTTTTTTCGATAAAAACATTTAAAAGGTTTTGATAAATTTTTTTTGTAAAAAAAAAAATTGCAAAAAAAACTTTTTTTTTAATTTACGCCCCTTACCAAAACACAACTAAGAAAATATTTTGTATTTCTGTTTCAAATCAACGCAGAGGGTGCTACAATGTCAGCCATTTAGACGGAAATTTTCGCGGCCTTCAATTTGCGATGTTCTGGCGGTCGCCATTTTGGATTTTTATGATTAAAAAAATGTTTTTTTCATGTAAAAATTATTGAATAATTCGCAAAAACCGCATTTGTTAATGTTAATTACTTCCCCCACGAAAAAATAATACAAAAATGACTAAAAAATGGCATCTCAAGGTAGAAGTCCCCCTTAAGAAACGAATTCTAAAATTTTTTGAGTACCTGTATAAATACAGGTACTCAAAAAATACCTACCTAGTACCTACTTTTACTAGAAATATGATAAGTACTTTTGCTTAGTACTTTACTATGATAAAAAATGTTACAAATACAAATATTAATTAAATATTTTTGTTAATACTCCGGAAATATCGACAGTTGTAAGATCATGGATACGTAATTTATATTTATGTAATCTGCAAATAATACCTTTGATGGAAGACTTGTTGCTGGATCCACGGCCGTACATCGAATTACATACAAACCCGTGCAAAAAAGTAGCAGTGCTGTGTAAAATCTTCAATTGCTTAATACACATATTTACATATCTAAAGCTGTGGTATTCAATAACAGATGGCGCAACAGTAGTGTGGTTCACACAAATGTTTAAAGTATGGCATGTGTAGGGAAATTCGCCATTTTTTATCGAAATTTAATAGACAAGTATCGAAAGTATGTACATCATAGGAAAGTTCAAAATAATAGCAGCAGCTGTATATTTTTCACATTAATTTAAAAATTATTCAAGTGGAAGTAATTTATACTGCAGTATAATCAGCTTAAGGTAATATTGAAGACAACCACATAATGGAGTTTGTACTAATGATAAAACATTTAGTAAAAATGGGTCGTGCCAAACATTGCTCCTCAGGGAAGAGGGAACTAATTTTATAACTGCGTAAAGAAGGCAAGTCTTACAGACAGACACAAAGTTTATTGCAGTGTTCTGCTAAAATGGTAGCTAATGCCCTTAAATGGAAGAATAAAGGTGAAACTCGGGGAAGAATGGTAAAAATAGATCCTTTATCACTTCCACTAAGGTAGTAGCGGAATTACACCTTAAGTTAGCAGATATACTGTAAAAAGGAGATTACCTACTAGAAGCCAAACTTTGCAGTGGAAGACCAAGTTCCGCTACGTATAAAAATCGCCATATAAAAATCGGCTAATATTTGCACGGCAATATATCGATTGGGCAACCTCACAATGGAGGAACGTTCTTTGGAGTGATGAAAGTAAAATCGTACTATACGATAATACTTGTGCGCAATTTGCGCACAAGTATTATCGTAATTCGCACAAATTGCTTTCGTTCCCGATACACAAAAGAACTATTAAACATGGGGGTGTGAGTATTATGATATGGGCATGCTTTTCCTGGAATGGCTCTGGCCCCATTTTCCATATATCAAATATTATGACCCACGATGTTTATTTGCAAATTTTGCAAACCATTATGTTACCCTATGCAGAAAATGAAATGTCTCTCCGTTGGGTCTATCAGCACGATAATGATTCAAAACATACTGCGGCAAGGGTGACACGGTGGCTAATGAAAATAGAATAACTGTATTGTCATGGCCAGCCCAAAGTCCTGATCTCGATCTGGTTGAGAACTTTTGGATTGACGTCAAGAAAGCCGTAGCTGAAGCTAGACCATCAAATGTGGATCAATTATGGACCGCCGTTCAAAGCGCTTGGTCATCTGTTCCTTTGGAGAGATGCCACCGTCTTATAAACTCTATGCCAGAGAGGTGTCGAGCAGTTTTGAAAAATAAGGGACATGCAACGAAATATTATAGTATGTGAATAAAATATAAAATACTTTGTAATTTTTTTGTTTTATTGATTTTTTATTTATGTTGATATTGAGTGCTGCTATTTATTTGAACGTTAAAAATGGCATGTGGCCTATGGTGTCCAGTTAAAAAGTTCCAAATTCCGCTAGTTTATTTTATATAGAAAAATAATCAAACTAATCACAACATTCCTTTAAAGAACATAGACTCTATAGATACTCACTTAGTGGAGATTATCTCACTTACATTTCAGTACTTGGATGGGAAATACACTTTCAAGTCGCTGCTATTATTTTGCCTGGGTTTGTATGTAACATTATTACGGGGGAGAGATTTACCTGGATTAAAAAAATGAGTATCCTAGATTTTAATTATTTGATAATCATTTATTTGTTAACTGAAGTTTATCTGTGAATTCAGTTTGGCGGTTTTTTTATTAACTAATTAAACATTTACAATATTTAACTCATTTCATAATATAAAATTGATCTATTTATCTACGCTTTCATTTATTTATAGTTCGATTAAAAATTTGTAATATATAAAGTGTATTAAATGTCGTTAGGTATCGATAAGAAAGTAAGCGTATAGATAGCGATACATACTTTCAATTTAGTGGTAATAATCCGGTGGCCACAGTCCGGAATGTGTGAAATGGGTGTTAAATCGATAAATATTTTTCTTCCGGTTTTAAATACATATCTAACGAAATAAAAGTAAACTAACATCCCGCATCCTGCACATACTGACAAAAAATAAACGGATCAGTATTTTATTTGTATTATTGTGCTTCGATCGTATAACGTAGGTAGATTGTTATAACATTATTCAGTATTTAGAAATAATTTTGACTAGCATATGGATATATTCTTTGTGTTTGTTTATTGTCAAATACTAATTTTTTCAACATTAAAATGAGAAATAATTAAAAAATGTATATATATATAATGGCATTTCGCAAACGGAAGTCTGACAACTATAACACTTTGATTGTTCCGAAAATAAGTTTTTCTATGCCATATTTTTGAAGCTCAAGAAATACACCAAACCACTATTAAAGTCAATGTAAGACTCATATAATTTCAATATGTCAAGAAATGTCAAGTAATATAACGGCAACATCGGATCTGTTGTCAACTGCATAACAACGAATATCAAGCGCGAAATTTAAAATTCAATAAATACTCCGCTATAGTTTTTATTACAATTGAGTGGTGGTCTTAGTGCACTTAAAGTTATGTCTGCATGTCTGAAACATAGCTTGCATAAAAACCAGCGTTGTGATAGTTTTATTTTTGTTATTCAAATTGGCTCAGATGTCTTAAAAATCCCAACGATTTTATTATTTTAGCGATTTGAATAATTTCCGAAAATCCCAACGAATCAATAAGCTATATTTTCAAGAACAGCTACATAGAAATGTTAAATCATTCAAACAAATACAACGCCAGAGCAAACATGGAGTGAGTATGAGTTATTTGAACCAATTCAAACAATCATTTCAACTTTTGTTTTTGTTCGTTATCAGCGTAAAGGTTATAGAAGTTTTCTAACTGATAAGCCGAAATAACATTTGTTTAGGCCGTTCCTTTCACACTTCTAGGTGACTTATGTTCACACGGTTTTTCAGCTTGACGCGGTTCTATTACACACGTAGATAGACTATTTGTGATATTTTGGTACGATGTTATTTGTAAATAGCACCACTTTTGTTGGTATCAAAAAAATACGCAATTTTCGGTGTCTTAAATTTGAAGCCAATACCTACCTCGAAGCATTTGTGACTTATTTTATAAAACCTCCCGCCTCCTCAGCATGCAGCTACATTGAAAATTTAAATCCGCTACTTCAAAGAATTTTGCAGAATTTTTTATTAGATAGAGTAAATATATTGTCAAGTGTCGAGTTGATTATTGCCGTAGGCTTTCGCATTATTTGACGGTTTTCGTTTATACTTCTTATAAATAATTACGTATATACTGGTGAATCCTATGTGATGGTGATGATATCTTAAATTACTGTACTTTCCAACGATACCTTGTGTCTTTACCGTACATTCCAGGTAGGGATTAATATTAACAAGTAACTTACTATGAAATGATTACAAATTGTTAAGATTTTTAAAATAATGCGATAGTTATTTTATACGCGAACTGCGGTGTTTTAAATCATATCCTGGTGATTATGTCATGTACGATTGAAATCCTATCTAGAGTTCATAAGCAAGGACAATAATCCACAGTTTTATCACAGCATGCAGCATAATAGTCTAAGAGCCAGTAAACAGATGGCAACACATATTTGATGAAAGCCTCAAATTTGCTCAGTTACTCAGTTATACCTACCGTTCATGAGATGGGGGCTAGTTAAGCCTAGTCGCGGTAGGTTCAGCGTCACACAGGGGCGACAGGTGTGTTAATTTGGCAAACTAAAAATGTATTTGATGAAAGCTGCCGTTTTGGTATGTCAAAATATACTATTATAGCTTCTTAAAAATAAAATGGCAGACCGTTCCCGCGGTTGTTACGTCATGGCAGACAAATTCAAAATTTCAAAAAAAATAATATATTCTAAAAAAATAATATATGAAAAAATAATTTTCAAAAGTATTTTATGAAACTTGAAATTTATATATGTAATTCTTGATAGTATTAGAAGCATATACTATTCAAGGCAGTCGGGTATGTCGGTTGCTTTGACCTGGCAGACAGTAAAATATTTTCTCCTGCGCGAGCACACAAATATAGAGAACTTCCTTTCAATATATGTAATCTGCTGACTTTTTCATGAACTAGGTACTATGAATACAAGAAATAATATGAATCATATAAATGATCATACTTACTGTCGTTACATGGATTATGGGGAAAATGGGCCATTACAAACCTATGTTCAGTGGTAGAGGATAATAATGATATCATGAATATACAGTCTGTGTAAAACCGACATCGACCACTTATAAAAAAGGACAAACAGAAGTGAGACGACAGATATGAAGCAACCGCATACGCATCGAAGGTAGTGAGGGAATAAGACTGACCCTCTCACCACGTTAGAAAGAGAAGTGTAGACTGTCCTTTTTCACAACCGGACGATGTCGGTTTTACACATCATGTATAAATGACAGTGTTATTTTTATTTTTTAATTAAACATAAATTAAGAATGAAAATATTAATTGTAAACAATATTAAAATGAAAAATTTGAATCTGTATATTCGAAGAATTCAGATCCTTCAGATATTCTCTCTTCATACTTCAGTGTCATCTTCTGAATCATCGTCTTCATCATGTGAGAGAATGTCATCACTGGCTCCATCGGTTTCTGTAAAGTGAAATTAAAATTTGCAAATCGAGTGTTTTTTATTCAAATTTAATTCTATAACTATATAATTACCTGGAGAATCAGCTATTTTGAGGACCTTGATAAATTGCACTACAGAGATGGTTTAATTAAATTAAACCGAAAAAAAAAAATATAAAAAAAAATGTGTTCATTGAGAGGCCCGGGGACGTATCAGCCGACCCTTAAATATCATAGAAAAGAAAGAGAAAACGAAAAATCTCTATTCCGTATACAACGTATCTACTACACATAGGTATGCTCGCGCAGGAGAAAATATTTTACTGTCTGCCAGGATAAAGCAACCGACATACCCGACTGCCTTGAATAGTAATATACATATATAAATTTCAAGTTTCATAAAATACTTTTGAAATTTTTTTTTTTTTGAAATTTTGAATTTGTCTGCCATGACGTAACAACCGCGGGAACGGTCTGCCATTTTATTTTTAAGTAGCTATAATAGTATATTTTGACATATCAAAACGGCAGCTTTCATCAAATACATTTTTAGTTTGCCAAATTAACACACCTGTCGCCCCTGTGTGACGCTGAACCTACCGCGACTAGGCTTAACTAGCCCCCATCTCTTGAACGGTAAGTAGAACTGAGTAACTGAGCAAATTTGAGGCTTTCATTAAATATGTGTTGCCATCTGGTTACTGGCTCTTAGACTATAAGTGCTGTGGTTTTGTAGTATGAATATTACTTTGCTGACACGGTGGAAATGCGTAACACTGATAAATAATTTATTAATGTTTAACTCACTGAAACTCACATAATAGTGATATAAAAATGCATTTACATATGTTAATACGCAATAAGGCATATATGGTAATAGAGGCCCGAATATATGTAATGTAATTAATGTAATACTAGGTACTTAGTTCCTTTCATCATAAAATGATGATTCAGTTTCCTAAATAAAAACATGGTAATAAACATAAATAAAAATAAAAGTAAATAATAGACAAATAAATTTCATTCATTTTCATATGGAGTTACTTGGAAATATGAAAAGTATTACTTATTTTCAGACCGCTTTATTTTATTACTTCCACATCCACTGTCGGTCTACCTGTCTCTTGACCTTTTTCGTATACACGGTAATTCGAGAACGCGTTAATATATCAACTTCTTTGAAATACTTACACATATACCACGACGAGATCTGGGGCTGATTAGAGCTTAAAATATTTTGAGGTTAATAAGTTGGAGGGTTTGGGGTTAAATGAGGATAATACATTTGTTCCTTGACTACCGGTAATTCGGAAACGATGCAGCATATGCCTTTCGAATTTGAAACCAATATACAACATAACAGAGTCTTCAAATGTAAATATTTTTAGCTTAATAGGGTCAGGGGTTGAAGGGGGGTAATTATTTAAAATAAGTCAAATAAATATTTTTCATAATTTACACTGAACGAAGCTCTAAAAAAAATCTTTCTCTTGCACCCTCCCCACCCCCGGGGGTATGGGGGTAACTAATACAAAATATAAGGATTATTATTAAAAAATTGTGAAAACATTATATGTATGGCATTTAAATCATATATTTATGTTGATTTAGCTGATGGCGTTATTTGTTGTTCCACGATAGGGCTGGGGCGAGTGGGTTATATTTTAATATGTATATAGGTCAGTAATATATATAGGTCATATTGGTCATAAAGATCATATTGGTGATAAGTCACAAAGGTCATTAAGATCATAAAGGATATACTGGTTATATTTGTCTTAAAGGTCATCTAGTTGTTATGGTCATAAGGGTCATCGTATCATTGGTCACAACGTTCGTATAGGTCAAATGACCTAGACTATGATGGGTCATATAATATGATGAGTCTCACTATATTTTACCTTTAAGACTATAGATGAGTCTTAAAGGTAAAATACAGGTCATAAAGGTCATATTGATCATAGAGGTCATGAAGGGCAAAAGGACATATGGGTCATATTCATAGGTCATAAAAGTCTTATTCATTTCAGTAAGATACTGAATAGTGGTTTTCGAAACAAGATCCTGATATTTGCGTTTGATGAATTTAAAATAAATTAGTCAAATTAGTCATTATATTCATATATGTATGTAATGGCATATACAGATTGATATACACGGCATACACGGTGATTGTTTTATTTTGCCCACTTTATTCGTAAACGGCTAAAGGAGACATTTTCTTTCCAATCAAACTTGAAATCTTGATGTTACTGAACAGTTTAGGCCTATGGAGGCAACATCTTTCACCGATACTGTCCTTCCACTCCATTACATGAATTTATTCGCACTTCACCTCAATGAAGTCGATTTTATATTGTTCTCACATTCACATCTGCATCAAAGCGACATACACTGTGCAATAATTGAAATCTGACCACCAGTAAAAATATAGTAAAACCATTTGAAATTCTTTGAGAGTTATTTATACGAAGCGATTAAAACGTGTAAGAAAAACAGAAAAAAATAAGTGACCCCTATAATTTTTTCATAATTCTAAAAATAATGAAGAAAAGGAGGTGGGAATTTTCATGATCTCACCCTGTACAGACTAAATGTATTTTAATTTGATTTACAGGTATTAAAAAAATATAGTATAACATATAAAATTAAACATTCAATTTTGTGATATAGGCAACTTTTCAAATGACCGTTCTAAAAATGGGGTCAGTTTATTTTAACTGCATTATGCTACTGTGTAAGCATTGTATTTTCTACCGCTATTTATTTATTATGGTATGGCTACCTATATAAATGAGCTGAGTTTTAGAAACAAAATCCTAAGGTAAATTTATTTTTCGCATTTCTATTTGAATTTTCCGTTCCCAGACAACAGCAGTGCTACGGGTGTGACGAACATGTTGAGAGATTTCATCAATATATTTCCGCACCGGAAAAACGATACTGGTGAAAATGGAATTCAGCAATGGATGTTCTAAAGCTCCTATACAAACAATAGACAAAAAAGGCGCCGCGTATAATAATTCGTGAAAATCATATCACATAAAGCAAGACAGTATTTTCTGTCCACCGTAAAAAAATCTTTTGCCATTATTCTTTTACTTGTTCAGCTTCGTCAACAAAAGCAAAACTGATTTTAAAACGGTTAGGTCGAGATAATGTTTTTAAATGTGTACCTGTGTAATAATGTAATAGGTCTATTAGAATTGATGATATTGATGAGGAAAGAGCTCAATATACAGGGTGGGGCATTTAAGTTGACAAATGCGAATAACTTCGAAATGAATCGTTTGACAAAAAAAATGTTTCAAACAAAAGTGCCACCGTTTTGAAGGCGGGATCTGACACTTAGAATGTTGTTATATTTGGTAGAGGATTTCAAGGTCATTTGAAGGTGAACTTTGATTTTTTAAATGGGAACCTCTATTTTTTTTTGTAGATTTGTATAAATCCTACACTTAAAAATAAGTAATGTTTGTTTGAAGAAGTTTTGTGTTTAACTTCAAACAAACATTTGGTCCTCTTCTTTTAACTGTTAAACGTCTTAAAATAAAGATTTATAGTAAAAATTAAGTTTGCGGAAGCTATGTGAGAAATGTATTTTTTTATTAAGCAAAACTCCTTTTAATGATAAAAATGGCAACCGAAAGCCGTGTTGAAAAATAAAAGTAAATGGGAATGTAGTCAAGTAACACCTTATTTTGCAAGTCTCTCTATGCTAAATAATACTAAAGTGGCAAAAATTCGATCAAGAGATAATACCTTTAGAGGTGTAGATTAATGAATGAATATTATAGACTGACTGAAATAATGTTAATGATTCCAAAAATAGCCCCATTAGGATAGTAGGTAACATGGATTAAATAATAATATTAGAAGGCAATACTTTTATTGCCCTCTATTATTGTAACTGTAATATTCCCATTAGGATTGTAGATAAGATGGATTAACGAAGAATAAGACGTATAAGAATAACAATAATACTAATAATCAAATATCTCTAAATCTAAATGGCTAATATCTCTAAAACGTCTAGCACAAAGTCAAATACGTTTTAACAAAATTATACGTTTTAAAATCACGGTTTAACAGTTAATGTAACAGGATTATTTCAGTAACAATTAACATTACTTCAACCAGTGTCGTCTTTAACGTTCGTTAAAAAAAGTTAAAGTGCAACGGTTAAGGGGGAAACAAATTGTTGTTTGAAGTCAAACACAAAACTTCTTCAGACAAACATTACGTATTTTTAAGCGTAGAACACAAATCTATACAAAAAATAGAGGTTCCTATTTAAAAAACCAACGTTGACCTTCAAATGACCTTGAAATCCTCTACCAAATATAACAACATTCTAAGTGTTAGATCCCGCCTTCAAAACGGTGGCACTTTTGTTTGAAACATTTATTTGTCAAACGATTCATTTCGAAGTTATTCGCATTTGTCAACTTAAATGCCCCACCCTGTATATTTTCAGCTGTTTTTCTTTATAGTTGTAATTTATGTTTGATAGTGATCATTCTTTTATATAAATATTTTTAGCTGTGGAAATGATCGTTCTTTTATCGCCTAAAGTCGTTATTGATTCATACTCCGCAATGTATAACAAGCATATTGTTGAAAACACTTCAAACTATACAACGTATGTATATGTATGTCTTGCACACAATTCTGACAGGATCTATAGGATATATATTAAGTGGCTACTTATTAAATGAAAGAAAATTCAGCATACGGTGTCAGTGATTTATTATTAAATCATTTATTATGTAGATACAGATAGGTGTGATGAGAAAGAAATAATAACAAATTGACGAGAAAATATTACACTCGAAAATGTATTGTTTTTCAACCTTTTTGGATCGTCGTATTAAATATCTTTCACAATTTTACGTTTTCAACTTTTTTACACCTACTTATTTTTTTATACATATGATTTTTTTCTTTACTTTACATAATGTAACCCATTTAAAACCTGATAGACAATCTATTTATTTATTGACCAATCTTAGCGTTAGCGATTTTTACACAAAAATTCTGAATACACCACTGAACTCAGCATCCCTTCAAATAAACGTACCAAATATTAGTCAGTAAATGAAATAAGATATTGACATTTCTATTGATAACTTCCAACCAAGACTCGTTAATGAAAAATCCTAAATTGACCATATTTTTTAAAAGTCGATACCTATTCCCACAAAATGTATGTATGTGAGAATATATACCATACCGTACGGTGTGATATACGTTATGATAGGGTTGTTGACCTATTATTTTAAGGTAATTCAACTGTAAATTGTATTTTAAAATTGATGTTTTAGATAGGTGTCCAGGATTAGTTATACATAGTTTACTTATACATCTCTTAAGTAAACTTTGGGGTCTATAACTCAAAAACTCAAAACTTTTTGTTTCTTTAAATTGTATTTAGGTAAAAAGTTTTTAGTTTTTTCCATAAATTGTATTTAGACTAAATTGTATTTAACCTTAGAACTGCTGATTACATAGAAGTGAGTTAAGCGAGGTTCGACTCTGGTTTTGAGGCATGTAGTATTGTTTTCAGGAGTAGTTGTTTGCCTTGCATTTCCAAGGTACCTGTATTTTGGACAAAGCATTTTGTAAAACTTTTTTTTATGTAAAAAAATATAAAACCGTAATTTAACCGTTTTTGGATTTTCTTTGGACAAATTAATGGAACCTATTTAATAAATCATACTTTTCTCTGTTACGTCGATAACACTTCTATTAAAAAAAGGGTTTTTGCTGTTTTTATTTTGCGCATTGACGTTCTGATGTTTTCCAGCTTGTGTTTTAAATGTGCCTTTCCAGCGAAAGGCACATTTCGTTTTTCTTTGTGTATTTTTTAACTGATGATCAAATATTGACATTTTTTGGAGATCAACCTGAACAAAAACAACTTTGCCAAGCCTGTTTACCGCTGTCGAAAGAAAGACATCCCCATTACTTTATTAAACTCTTTTTCAAACAAACGGCCTCTTTAAAACGCATTTCTGCTTAAAAGCCTGTTTTTAAATAGAGGAAGCTGTTTCCACGAAAGTTAAATAGAATTATGGAAATTTCTTTTCCATTCCATCCCTCTCTTCCGAAGACTTTACGATGTGTACCGCGTATACCGTTGGGATAGCTTTAGTTATTAGACAAAGGGCCAAATAGAGTGCGAATTTAATTTGCTTATTATATTTGCCGAATCAATAAAGCGGCAACGGTACACCTTTGAATCAGATACGCGCTTTTCATCATCCCCTTTTCCTTTTGACAAAAGCCATAAATGAAAATTTCGAATGGAATACGGTACTAAAGTAAATGGCATTTATACCGCGCATTATATTAGAAAATATTTGCCCACGGTGGAGAGGGGTGCGTCAGTATTTAGTTTAGAGGATCCGTCCGGCCATTTAATAAAATGCCACCGGCCGGCCGCCCTACCCTTTCATTTAAAACATCGCCCGTTTAGCTGACCGAGACAGGTTACTCTGCTGTGTAATATTTATGGAGGAATATTTTTATAAATTATCATTTTTAATGGCGTATTTTACGATCGAACCTTTTAGCAAGGGTGAAATTAAAATTGTATATGTAAGTGTGACATTCTTCGTGTGCCATATCATCTGCTAACAACTCAACGATCTCATTAATGCTGTTTCTAATTTTCATAATTTTCCACTTAACACCAAAACACGGTGTTTTTTTTTGCAACGCGCGCATTTCGCCGACCATGTTGACATCATCAGGGGATGATTAAACCTAAAGTTTCCGTTGCGGTTCACCGATCCATTCTCTTTATTCATATTACTTTACATCTAACAATTTCTACCAGGTATGAAATGAATGGTACACCCGAAATAAAGAGATACGTTCATTAAGTGAGATAGACGCATATGTTACTGCGACATTACACAAATCCAGAGCCCTGTTGCACTCCAGAACTGTTTGCACTCCAGTCCTTGGCTCTGGCGTTGCGAGAATTCGGTTCTCATTGAAATAGGGAGGGTACAAAATGGACAACGACCCATCCGCTGAGTGTGTCGAACCCGATAGGTATGGCCATTACATTTGTCTTATTTTATCCTTTAGTTAGATCTTACTTCCTTCCTTTTTTCTTGGCAGCTTATTTACTTCATAATACAATCATTGTCAAAAACGTATCGGGCTACACAAGATATTTCTACTCTGCCATATTTAAAGTGAACTACATGCTCTTTGAATCTAGTCAAAAGAGATATTTGTGTTTGTCCAACAAGTATACTTTTGTTCTTAACAACCTCGCATTCGCACTTCATTCAGTTCATTTGCTTGATTTCCCTGCTATTTGTTTTATCTTTTGAGTTTTTGTAATTTATTGTTTGAGGTGTTTATCAAAGTCATGTCAAGATTTTGAAATATTTTATCTAATCCGCAGTTTCAATTTGGTTCCTATTTTATTTTATTTTGAACTTCAGAATTTGAGTTACTTTCTTTAATACTTTTATTTTTAAAACTGCCAATTAAAATATGTATTAAAAATTCAGTGCTTATTTCATAAAAAACATCCAAACTTAAAAAACGAATATTTGGCAAACGAACCGAATATTCAACCGAATACCAAATAGTAAAAATAAGGCCGAATAGGCCGAATACCGAATAATTATTCGGTATCATCTCTACTATATAACATATAGTTATATTTTTCTTACTTATTTCAGCTACTCAACAGGAATACAGTTCTTTCATATTAAAGTAAACTCAAATTTATTAAAGACGAAATTTTAGGACCAACATATTTAAACAAAAATACTTGTAAAATAAACCGTGACTTTATTATAAATACTATAGACATCCAAAAAAAAAAAAACTTCATCAACTCTGGCTATGAACGAGAGAGATGGAAATAAAGGTCGTGTCTAAACTTTTCGGTTATGTCAAACTTTTGACAAGTGAATGTCACAATTTGTAAAATAAACAATGGCTGTCATATATTGTGACAGTCTTGACAAGTAAATAAGGTTATAAAGTCGATTAATAATAGAAATACGTTTTTTTTTCTCGGCCAATTTTGATGACGTTTTTTTTTTGGATATCTATATTTAGGACATTTTGTTAATACAAAAAAATACAATATTAACTTGGATTTCGAAAAAAAATCATTTTCACTGTTTTCGTACATTTCATATGTCACATTTCGTTTTCAAACAATTGCTTCTAAAAAGAAATCATTTAAGTTTTGAACTACAATGACATATGTAATATATTCATGCATCATTACAGTAAATATGAAAGTAAACCAGAGTTCCCTATATCTGCTTTTTTGATATCCTAATCTCTAATTGCTTATAAATAAATAATATGCGTACAGGTATGCAGTAATATAATACATACACATGTATTATTTTAATCAAATCAATAAAAATTACGAAACTGTTCCATTTATTTCCGTGCATGTATTGTTTAGACAACCTAATTGAATTTATAAATATCCCATTCGTGATTTATTTTGTTTACGTATTTGTGAAGCATCATTTGACGTGAATTTATATTTTTTCTTAACTGATTAATTACTATTTGACAGTATTTGACTGAGTACGGTGATAAAAAGTTGTTGTTGTTGGATAGTTTGAGAAATTTTGATTTGTCACTTGTGTTGACTTGTGGGATTGAATAAGAACTATGTTGTATGTAGGTGTGTCACAACCTATAAAAAATACATCTTGTGTTTCTTGGGATCGATTTTTTTAAATCGGTGTACAAGTTAATTCATAAAATTACTTATAACATGTATGTGAAAGTAGTTATACTATACTCTTAATATACATACGAGGTGTGTAAATTAAGTAATGAGGCTGATTTTTTAATTTTTTTATTCGAATAGAATAACCATTGTATTGTCTCCCTCAAAATAACTTTCTTGGGAAGCCACACAGCGTTGGAGACGGTTCTTCCATTCCTCAGCAGTGCTGGAACCCATATACTAGAATAGCCTTCAGCAAGTCGGTGACAGCCATTTAAATGTTTTCTATGCTCCCAAAATGACGTCCCTTAAGGTGATTTTTCAATCTCGGAAAGAGAAAAAGTCACAAGGGCTCAAGTTAGGCGAATAAGGAAGCTGAGGAGCCACAGGAATGTTTTTACTGACTAAAAACTCGTTTACTGACTGTGAAGGCGTATTGTTGTGATGCAACATCCAGTTGTTCTTGATGTTTGGTCTCACACGCATGACCCTTTTTCAAAGTGTTTCAATAACCTCTCTGTAACAGTGTTGATTTACTGTTTGGTCTGGAGGCACAAACTCTTTGTGGACAATTCCCTAGCTATCAAAAAAGCAAATCAGCGTGCATTTGATCTTCGATTTGCTCATTCTCGCTTTTTTGGTCCTAGCAGAGCTTGAAGTGTGCCATTCCATGCTTGGGCGCTCGGTTTCCGGGTCGTACGCAAACACCTAAGTCTCATCACCAGTAATGACACGTTCCATAAAATGAGGATCATTTTCAATCGATTTCAAATAGTCAAGTCACCTTTCTTTCCTGATGTCCTTTTGTTTCTGCGAACGGTGTTTTGGAACCATTTTTGCGTAGGTTTTTCTCATCCCCAATTCGTTAGTCAAAATCTGATGAACAGTGGTGTGATTCATATTTTTAGATCTTTCCCGATCACTCTTGTCGTCAACCGACGATCTGAACGCACAAGATCCGTATTCTATCGACATTTTCATCAGTTCTTGAAGATGAAGGCTTCCGCTCCGTGGTTCATCTTCAATCGACTCTCTTCCTTCTGAGAATGCCTTAAACCACCGAAAAAACTAGGTTCTTGAAAACACTGTACTCCGTAGGCGTGTTGAGGTTTTGTAAACGTATCCGTTGCGCTGTGTCCAAGTGAAGCAAATCCTGATAGCACACCGTTGCTCAAAATTAATGTCACTCATTTTTAGAACGCACTAGAAAAAACCGGTTTCGAAAACAGTCACAAAGAACAAACAAATTACTCTAACAAGTTTAAATTTGTACTGAAAGTCCATTACATGTTAACCTACCGCCCTTCCAAGTCCCGTCTCCGCATTGTTGCTAGATCGGGCGCTACGTTACCATTCTCATTACTTAATTTACACACCTCGTATACCGTATTTGTACGTCAGACATCGGCCAGTTGTAAACAAGGACAAATTCTACACTTCTTTTTCTAACGACTAGCATACGTGATGAGAGGGTCCATCTCTCATCCCTCTCATCTCTCATCCCTCACTACCTTCGATGCGTATGCGGTTGCATATTATGTCGACTTACAGTAAGCAACGAAAGTTATCGTATACTATGGAAATATATGTAGATATCAGTGTTGCCAAATCAAAATTGTCAAGGTAGGAGATGGATTTTAAAAGTTGGTAGTTTCCAACAAATCCTACTATGAAAAGTTGGTAGATCTACTACCTTTATTTTTCAAGTAGGTATTTTAGAGATCCTCGAGTAAAAATCTGATATGATGAAATAAGACATGTTTTAACTGTTTTCATAAAGGAACTAATGATAAAGCAAAATTACAGGTCATCGGTATTTAAAATAAGAATAGAAATGTCAAAAATTCAAGAACGACTCATAGGTCCATCATATAATATAATAATTCCTGATTATAAATATTTAAGTAATTAGTTGATTTAAGTATACAAGCATACTTTAATTCCAGTGAAGTTTATATGTAGGTATATTATTTATAGTACCTAATTGAATTACTTGGTTGGATACTGTATGTATTATCATTATTCGTTTCAATTTATGCGCCAGCTTAGGTTCGATACTTTCTGAGAACAACTTTTTTTTCAATTTTTTTAAAGTAAAAGTAGCTTTAATTAAACTTTGATAAAACTAAATAAAATCAATCTTAAAATAGAAGAATGGATCTCATTAGATGTTTAAAAGTACCTATTAAATAAATTCGAACCCAGAACCGTAGCTTTAAAAAAAGAACTGTTGTACCATTATAACGTTATAGTGGACAAGAGTTGATAAAGAATAGTGGATATTATACAAATTGAGCTTGTATTTAAGTGAGCTTGTATATTGAATTTAAATATTTATATTAATATTAATTCAAGGTTTGGTATGACCTATCAAGACGTATTTTTCGATGTTTAACTTTGATTTTAAAGAAGTGTTACTATTACTACTAATTATAAGAAATAAGAATTAGGATGAATAAATTAGAGACAAAAACAATTAAAACAATAAATTCAAATATTATTACAATAAAATTGCTGAATATGGAGGAAAAACAGACTTCGGGCTTAAATGTTTTCAGAGTACATATATGTATTTCCTTTATGACTTGCTGTTATCCACCCTGCGTAGTTTTTATCCTTTTCCCACAGCGTGGAATATTTTTGATCATAAAGCTTTCTGAGGTGGATAATTTTCCTCATTTTGACTCATTTTAATAATGTTAAAGACTGTTTTACATATACCAATTTATTGTACAATAAATTGTAGAATTTATTTTTAAATAAATTATCCATTTTTTTTTAATTGTTTATACACTTTGGTCAATTTCAACACTGCCAACTCTCAATGACTAAAACCTAAGAGTTATCATAGGTTTGTCCCTAAGAGAAACCGTTTAACTCATTATTAGGTTGGTACAATGAAATAAATATAAAAAGTTACTAAATATCCCTATAATTTATCGCTTACTAGAATCGACAATTGGTAACATCAAACGCCGCCATGATGTAAAAAGTAAATAAAATATTTTCATATATCATAGATATATGAATATTTTGATAGTTGTACAATAACCTGGAACGCCATCTATTATCCATTACATTCACTAAATACATCAATGGCTAAAAAAATAAATAGAAAGGTTGGTGCGATAAAAAAATATAAACCATTATTATCATTTTTATGGAGATATGATTTAAATTTTCGAAAAATTCAAAAAGTAGGTAGATTTTTGGTGCAAGGTAGTAGATTTGAGCAAGACACTAAGTTGGTAGATCTACCGAAAAGTAGGTAGAGTTCGTAACGCTGGTAGATATGTAAGCATTTCGTCTTTGCATGGAAAAACATATCTACCTACATACATATTTATGTACCTATATGGTGTAATAAGAATAATTCCCGATGACTTATATTATGTCATCAGAAATTATTGATCCGAATTTCAACCCCAATGAGACCCAAGTCTCATCAGTATGATCTGACGAAGAACAACAATGAAGAGAACCTTGGCTTATCTTCTCTCCAGGAGAATACAACGGTGACATATAGGGACTGCTGTCTAGTGTGCCTAAACAGGACTCGACTTGTTGCAGTGGATCTGACAAGGTCAACAACTACTAGATTTCGTTTTTTGGCAGTACACGGTCCGTTAAACTAAAGTGTGATGAGAATAATTGTTCACTGTTATGCGTCATCAGAAATCATAGGTCCGGATTTCGACCTTATTGGGTTTCATCAGTGTGATGAACGAAAACCTCGGCTTGTTTTCTCGCCAAGAGACTACATCGGTGACATATAGGGACTGACTGCCCTCTAGTATACCTAAATAGGACTCGATGTGATCCAGTGGGTCGGACAATATATATTATACTGATGAGACCCAATCATGTCGAAATCCGGATCTATGATATCTGCTGACGTATAACAGTGAACTGGAATTATTCTCATTACGTTTTATCTTAACGGACCTATCGTTAGTGGTATGCTGCCAATAACGACATCTGATAGTTGCCGACCTTGTTAGACGCACTGGAACATCAACTCCTCTTTAAGCATTCGTCTTCTTTATATAGTGTTCAGTTTATTTGTAAATTAGTAAATAGATAAATATGTTAAGATTTGCATATATATTTACAACCAACGCTACTATTACGCAACGATATTGCGCAACCTACTTAAGGGCCTCTGCATAATGGGTACTACATATACTATCGTTCAAAAGTGTGGAAGCAAGTACACTTTTGAGTTTAACAAAATATGTATTGTTAGTATAGTCCAAGATAATGCCTGTAATAAATATTAGTTTTCTATATCCCAACAACTATCCCAACAACAACAATCTATAAGAAATACTTTGTTATCTACTTGCATTTCTCAGAAATCCTTAATGGCATGCATCATCATTATGCAGGTGTTGAACAATGGTCTTGTTTTCAATGGCCCTCGCAATAGCCAGATATCTGTTCGATTGAACTAGTGTGGGATGAATTAGACAGAAGAGTAAAGAATATTATAGTATTTTAAAAAATTAATCAAGAGGATGCCCACTATTTGTTCGGAAATTATTAAAAATAAAGTGGTTATTTTGATGTTACAAAAAAAACATTTTAAACATTACTTGCCATTTTATTGAACAATTTCTGTTTCCAACCTTTTGAAAGGTATGCGTGCGGAGAGCATGCAACAAAAATAATTTATCATACAAAGGGAAAAAATTGGAGTCACATACTGTCACAGCTGTTACCAATACCACGTTGTAAATAGTAAGGAACGTATTAGTTACGCGTTTGTAAAAGAAAAACTTATATAAAAAAAGAACTTAAAAAGAAACAACATAACTAGAACCGCAAGAAAAGAAACAACTATTGAGGAAAATCCCAAAAATTCTTGATATCAATATAATTGAACAGTGGCCCAAATTTTAACAGCGACATTCAGAGGCGATTTATTTTTATTGCATTGCAGATATCTCTACTCCGAAATTAGTATTGCAGATATCTTAGGACCATAGCTGTACTCACAATGTATTAGGAGAGTATTGTGGAACATAGATTACGAGGACATGTTGCAGGAAAAATCATTCTGACATTAATAAATTAAAGCATTTCTGACACTAATAAAAGCAAAAGAAGGGCTGATAACAAAAATCAAAGCCGGGAAAGATACTTTAAAAAAGTACCTAAGACTTTTTAAAAATACTCACAAAAAAATGTCTTTCCTAGCTCTGTTTTTTGTGTTCATTTGCAAACGCCATTCTTTTAAATTTATTAATGTCAGAAATAATTTTTTTTTTGTGCAATACTGCCTGGCATTTATGTATTATTAGAGCGCACCATAGAAACTATGTGTGCATAATCACTATATTGTATGTAGGTACATCGTTGATAATACAGATCATATGTATTATTAAACATATGTATTAGGCTAATCATCAGTGAAAATATTTAATAAGCATCTCTTCTTTAAAGTTAAATTTTCAGATACTGGACGTTGATATATGCTTTCAATTGACAAAGAATTTTGAGTTCGTGCTGGAAATCTTTTGGCAGTGACTCACATGTGACATACATTTAAGTATTTATTGTCACTTTTACTTGTGCAAAACTTCTAAAATAATGTCTTACTCCCACTTGAACAAATAATTATTATTATTTAGATATGCATATTTTTGTTAGAAGAGTACCGATCATTATGTAAGTTAAGTTCTTATACTTAATCGATGTATATTTATGTAATAAATGCAATAATAATTATTAGTTTGCGCTGCAAAAACATTCAATTTCGTATTATTATCAATTATAACGCGTTTTAAAAAAAAGTAGAATAAATATTAGAACTTAACAGAATATTGATTTGTTTTACAAGAACTAAGGTGTAGCAAATAATACGTCTCTTTTTTTTAATAAATACATTACCCAGTGATTGTAGATAGAAACTGTAATTAGGTAAATGTCTCTTTGTGTCACAGATGCTACTTGCCATTGGTCAATACCTCACCCGTTTCATATGTGAACATAACCTTAGTGGTAGTAGTGGTGGTAGATACAGGTTTTTTATTTCTAAGGTATTTCCCTTAATAGAATGAGATTAATAGAGCTTATTGGAATATATGTCCTATTTAGGTGCCCTAGAGAATATTTCCTTGAATATTTTATAGAAATCCAGTAGTACAACATAAACTGCTTGTCAAAATTAGCGGATCGTTTGATCTCTGATGGGCAATTCCATTGATCCTAATGCTGCCAAATGAATTGGTGTGGAGTGTAAAACCTCGCTTTCACCCTCTGACAACTCAAACACCTCTCAAGGCCACGCCTACACCAACTCCTCACCCACCTCCTCTGGTTCCGCCCCTGTTGGAGACTACGTGGGATGTCGTTTTGTCTCGAATTCATATCATGACATTACTTGAAGGCTCTAGAATGTTGACGGGATTCACTGCGGTCAACATCGCAATTCCACCTCCAACCCACCCGTTGAAAATTTAGCGGGTAAGGAGTTGTAAGCAGGTCTTGATGCTTGAGGTGACTCAGAAAGTCTTTCTGAGGATGCTCCTTTTCCACCCACCCCGAGTCATCCGTCTCTTTCAAATCCTGTTTTGGGTCCCATCGCTCTCTTTTTTTGACTATCCAAAACATTTTTGAGTGGGTGAAAATTACTGAAAGAGGGCTCGTTAGGTAAGCGTAACCGTCCTTTGTCCTTGTGTGAATCGAGAATTGCGAAATTCGTGAGAGATGCCTGGTACGCGCGACAAGTGTTCGTTGTGACTTCGTGAACTCTCGATTGGGCTAACGCCAACAAGGTAGACCACCCAAACAGTACCTGTTTCGCAAAAAATATGTCATTTAACAAAACTACATTAGTATTCACTTCCAGTATATCCGGAAGTGCCAGAAAGTGGCCATTATTTTAGATGTGTAGAGCATCCTTGAAAACTCCCCAGTTACAAATTTTCGGCTCCCTATTATTTATAATTATCCGAAAACGTTTATTGACTACTCACTGTGAAACACTCTGTATATAAATAGGTATTTGAATGGTTCAATTAGTCCAGTTTTCAGTTTCTCTAAAATAAGATTTTTGCATTTGGTTCATTTGATTTGGTTATTTATCATCCTATAACAATTGACCCACAATTTCGTTAAATATCCATTACGTTTTCTCTAACAGTAAATAGAACTAAATTTTTACCGGACAAAAAAATTAATAAACCCGTCAATTGATTGAATGTTAAAAATTGTTTTAACACGTTTTTAGTGAAAGTAAATAAAAAGTGTACTTAGCTTTTTTCCTTCGACACAATTCTACAGTAATTAGTTTATAACAGTGGCGTATGGTAGATTTCTAACATGATAAAAAAAATAATATACATATATATACATACTTACAAAACACATAAACGTTATACAAACTGTGCAAAAACATATATATATGTATATATGTACATATGTATGTATGCATGCATGCATGTATGTATGTACATATGTACCGGGTGGGCAAATTTCGATGTTTTTATAGGGTATCTCGGTAACTGTAAGGACTATGGAAAAATGAACCCACCTTTCCCGACCTCTTTTTTCGAGATAAATTCATTGGTGAAAACCAGAATTTGCTATATCTTTTCGTTTTCGAGTTGTAAACGAAAATTGATTTTTTTGAGTTTTCGATTGGTGTCGATAACTCGGTTGTTTGTATAATTAGAAGAAATCTGTTTGCACGTTCTACAGGCACTTTTTTAAGTAGAATAGGATTTCCTTAACAGATTTTTTATATCTTGTGTAGTTTTCGAGTTATGGCATAAACTTCTATTTTTTTAAATGGAAACCATAGTTGGCTATGATTTAGCTAAAAAGAGGATTTTTTTCTCTTTACAACGATATATAGTTTGTGGGGTCTATGATGAGTGTTTATGCGAAAACAGTTAAAAATTTTAATTTTTTGTATAGGTATACTTACTTTGTTTTTTCTTTGCAGGAACTTTGCAGGATGCAGCTTCAGAATTATATCCATTTTGAATAAAACACTCTAGCATATTAAACTTTTCGTAATTTTGATACGCCATCGCGCCTTGTCAATTTCTTTAATCGAAACTTTAAAACTATAATGCAAGCAAAAAACCAAACATAAACAATTAATCAAACAGTAATGTGTAACTGTGTATTTACATCCCAATATCCAACTGTTCTGTTTTCAAAATGACAGGCGCCTACTGTGCAAAATCATTGAAATTACTATACTGTCCTTTATTAGAAAACATATGTTTTTAACTGTTTCCGCATAAACACTCATCATAGACCCCACAAACTATATATCGTTGTAAAGAGAAAAAAATCCTCTTTTTAGCTAAATCATAGCCAACTATGGTTTCCATTTAAAAAAAATAGAAGTTTATGCCATAACTCGAAAACTACACAAGATATAAAAAATCTGTTAAGGAAATCCTATTCTACTTAAAAAAAGTGCCTGTAGAACGTGCAAACAGATTTCTTCTAATTTTACAAACAACCGAGTTATCGACACCAATCGAAAACTCAAAAAAATCAATTTTCGTTTACAACTCGAAAACGAAAAGATATAGCAAATTCTGGTTTTCACCAATGAATTTATCTCGAAAAAAGAGGTCGGGAAAGGTGGGTTCATTTTTCCATAGCCCTTACAGTTACCGAGATACCCTATAAAAACATCGAAATTTGCCCACCCGGTACAGGGTTAGTTTTTAAATTTAGTTTTTATGATTTGATTTAAGTTATTGCGAGTTTATTATTGAAATTAGAAAATAGTTCTTCAGACAAAAGTTATAGAGTTTTGCATACATTTTTATAAAACAATGTGAGAAAAAACAATTGAGCATCAGAAATCATAAAACTGAATCAAATTAGTGTTTTTTTTTAATGGAACACCCTGCATATTATTGCAAATATTCTAATTCATCGAACTTTTCCCTTTTCAAAAATATATCATGTTTATGTTAGCTTCACTAGGTCGTAGGTCGCAACATATTTCTTTTAAAAAAAAAATCAATAAATTCAAGTTCCTATTCGCTAAACATTATTCTTGTTTTAAACAATTAGTAATAAATATAAATTATTGAAATATAGCTCAATACTATTTAAATGGCAGTTCTTCTTTTTTGTTTTTCGTTCTTTTTTTCTGGTCCAGTCGTCAATGGTAACTGCGATTCGTTGCCGCTAATCACATTCTAAATAAAATATGTCTATACCTACCTTCTGAAGCAAATATAGACATATTATATATTTCGAAAAAAGGCAAAAAATCGTGGAAACTGAATATGCAATAATATATAGGGTGTTCCATTAAAAAAAATAACTGTGGTTCAGTTTTATGGTTTCTGATGTTCAATTGTTTTTTCTCATATCTTGTTATAAAAATGTATGTAAAACTACATATTTTATCTGAAGAAATTTTTTATAATTCTAATAATAAACTCGTAATAACTTGTCAAATTGTGGAGAGTTTAATGTTTTTTATTGATTTTTAAGTGAAATATGTCGCGACCTGCCAAAGCAAACATAAACATATTATATATTTTTGAAAAGGGAAAAATTCGATTAATCAGAATTCGCAAAAATATATAGGGTGTTCCATTAAAAAAAAAACACAACTTTGGTTTAGTTTTATGATTTCTGATGATCAATTGTTTTATCTCATATCGTGTTATAAAAATTTATGCAGAACTCTATAACTTTTGTCTGGAGAACTATTTTCTAATTTCAATACTAAACTCACAATAACTTGTCAAATTATAAAAACTAACCTTGTACATGTCAAAAACTGAATTACACTACTAACAATGTGCCGTGTATTGATAGAAAATATAGAGACAGCCAAAAAAAAAACGTAATCAAAGTTGGCCGAGAAAAAAAAGACATATTTCTAGTCTTAATCGAATTTATAACCTTATTTACTTGTCAAGACTGTCACATCATATGACAGCCATTGTTTATTTTACAAATTGTGACAGTCACTTGTCAAAAGTTTGACAACCGAAAAACTTAGACATGACCGCTATTTCCATCTCTCTCGTTCATAACCAGAGTTGATGACGTTTTTTTGGATGTCTCTATACATTGTACTTAAAAGTTGTAAATACTTTTAGAAAATTATTGACAATAAAGTTTTACAGTTTTAAATATTTAAAACATTAATAATTATTTAATAAGAAATGTACCTAACAGACAGTAGGCAGTTAGATGTGTTCGAAAGTCTAGAAAATATTAGAATAAGTGACTTAAAAAAAGAAGTTGTTCAAATTTGATGCTCTAAATATTTTGATCAATAACTTAACAATAACTTGAGATCCGTGTATTTTAGATGTAGATTCTTATACCTAAAATCTAGTATTCTAACTAATATTTAGATATACAAAGAGGGTAAAAAAAGGAAGCTAAACTATTACCTAAATAAGTGTCTCGATAAGATACAATGTTTTCAAGTTTGTTCATATATTTTGAGCACGCTGTACATCTAGCATACTTGACAGTAAGCTCAACAACTCATTCTCGTATGGCAGACAAGTTACCATACTAATTTACCACAACAAAAGTTACCTATTACCTAGGGGTTTGCAATGCCATATTTTTTTCTTAAAATTGAAATATATCTTAAGTAGTTAATTTTATATGGCATGTCATGTCATGGCATTTAAAATAGAGAAGTTAAAATTCACTTCCGGTATATCCGAAAGTGACAGAAATTTGCCATTATTTGAGATGAGCATCCCTGAACACCCCCTGATATAAATTTTCAACTCCATATCGTTTCTAGTTCTCTCACCCTATGGAATATATTACATATCTTTATATGCACTGAAATAGATATACCACTATACCTAACCTTGCCTATGATTGAATATAATTCTAATTTTTAATTTTAATAATACGTGAAGTGAATTAGAAAGTGTATTTTTTACATGCTAACTTCGTTATAAAATATTATTCTTAATTACAAGCTTAATTGTATACGCTGTATGAAGTAACTTTCACTATTTAAATTAACCGATTGTAAGCTAACTATTGTACCTACTATACTTTGAATTTTAGCCTAGACTATTTCGTACATCTTTTTTTGTTTATTCTGACGGTCTTAAAAAAATGTTGCAAGGTTTGCAATTTTACAGTAGTTTTACAATATCTGTTGTGCAAATAAAAAGGTTACATTTTTTGGTAGTAATTACTAGCACTACCTAAAAATTAATAAATAATTGTCTATTACAACACATTTTAATTTTTGTACGTTTTTAAGTGTCAGTGCGCATATTTTATCTTTATCTTATACTGTATAAAAAGCATTAGGAACTCCCTATAGTTTAATTCATTTTTTTTATAAAAGTAATTTACATCCAACTTTGAACTATTTATGCTTGAAATTAAACATAAACCACAAACTTATTTTGAATAAACACTAATTATAAGGTATTGGGTTAACAAAAACTAATGGCACTTTTAATACTTGAATGAGTATCTCTATAAGCTAGTCGACTTCATTAGAAACAGAAGAAACATTATAATTAGCACGAATTTGACATACAAACACTGTTTACGAAATCTGGTACAGATGTTTTTTCTTCTAGACGTAATAGAGATTTGTTGAAATTGCAGATAAATAAAAATATACAGGGTGTCAACGGAATCACTTTCGGGCTGTCATTTGTTTAATTTTAAAAATATTGTAATGCAATTTGATGTGTGTTATATTTGGTATAAATGCCAATTAATGGTCATTACAGTATATTTGTGCAACTTCCGGTTTCACCGGAAATGCATGCCACTTTTGATTTTTAAATAGGATACCATATGTGGAATCTGCAGATAATGTTTAGTGAAAAATATTGTTTTTTTTTTTGTATTTTTTGAAACTGATTGATCATTTAGGTCAATTATTGCCCAAACATGATTCTTAAGAGGTTTAAAAAATGCAACTGCCAGATAATAATATCCTGTCACCGTCCAGTATCGATTAAAGTTCGCAAAAAAAGTTTTTTTTATAATAACTTGAACAACCAAAATGGAAATGTGCCACTTTCATAACTGCATAAAATTAAGCTTTTCGAGATGAATCCAACGATATTAAATATTGAATTTCTATAACAAATTATCGTTAAAATTATAAAATCATTTTTCATTTTTTATTTCAAGCATTTTTCCCGGTGACAGCTCAACACCGTCGTGGCATACTATTACAAAAATTTATTTTTCTCACTCAGAACAGTGGAGTTTTCGCGCCACAATTAATGAATTAATTATTTGGACTTTATTTTTTAAGATAATCGATATTTATTATAATATAATAAATATAGTCCTAAATATCCATATAAACATGTCCTGCAGATTCCAAATATATAAAAATATACAGGGTATCCTATTTAAAAATTTAAAATCAAAAGTTGCATGAAATCGGAAATTGCACAAATATGATGTGTAGACCATCCCCATTTGCCATTTATACCAAATATGACATACACCAAATTTCATTAAAATATTTTTGAAATTTAAAAAAATGACAGTCCGAAAGTGATTCTGTTGACACCCGGTATATTATTTATTAGAAAGATTCTATGGTTTTTGATAATATAAAATCAGAGAATGTTATTTTACATTTTGTCATTGTGCGTGATATACCTATATAATATAAAGGTATATCAGGTATTTTAATATATATCTAAATGTTTTATTGTCGCTACCTTTTTATTGCTAAAAATTGGCCTAGTAGATATATGTACATACACGTGTCGTTTTCTCGCTACGTCATTATCGGTCGAAAATGTGCGTGCATTACTCCCTTAAGAGGATTTACATATTGAATGTGATACTTCTGTTGTGGATAGTGTATTAGATTTCCTGTCGATATATTCATCCCTGACAGAAACTAATATAATTACCACATGATTTTTCTGGTTTATGTAGGCGCATATTTAAATGACATAATTCAATCGTACTAATAATTGTATCAACAGATAGATCACACGATATATAATTTAATGCAGGATTAAGCAGTTTTGGGGATGCACAACTTTTTTCTCTATCTGGCTTCTGGCGTTTATTACAAATGCATAAGTAACAGTTATAAAATTTCATTTTATATTGAAAAAATATTGTGACGGTTAAAAATGTTTTAACAGTGAAGTGAAACATATATTTAATTTCTACTGGGTTTCGTTTTACACACTTACGAGTACTTAATTGTAATGAAAAAAAAAAAAGAAAACGGATAAAATAAATCAAATTTACATCAACATTTACGAACAAAAATACATTCGAAATATTACTTCGACATAAATAAACGACTAGTCAAAAGAAGTCAAAATTTATTTACATTAATTGTATACAAATTTTCCCATATGATGCGATCCTTATATATGACACTATACATATAACATGCAATATAATACATAATAATGATGTAAATAATACTATTTTAACTTTAACAAGACTATTTTTAAATAGACATTCCATAACTAAAAACTATTTTGGAATGAACATTATTCCAATCGTAAGAAATATATTCCGTACGAGTTTTTGACCGTACGTGTTTACGCACAGCGTGATATATCAGTAGGTACCTTGGTTTGTTTGCTATGGTTATGTCAAACAAATGTGACAAACAATAATAAGAAAGTCAACTGAGACAAACAAGATAAGATTTTCAATTCCTGGTTTTGCGTTTAACTTTTATGAATTTAGAACAGTTTTTTTTTTTTGTTAGAGAAGGGATTCGCATAGATACAGTAAGCAACGAAAGTTATCATACACCCACTTTTTGAAGTTTGCTTAAATTCTGATAACTTTTGTATTACAGCATTGATTTTTTTTTGCTTCTTACAGGATTATAGCTTGTGATATTCTGCGTCTAATAAGCCGAAGTTGAGGGCGGTATGTCGATTGTGTGAAAAGATCGCTAAAAAAGTAAAATTTCAATGTTTTCAAAAAAACGTAAATAACTTCGAAAATAGTAAATCCCTTTCGAAGTTGTTGGACTCGTATTAAAGGGAAATCTTCAGTGTATCTATTTGACTAACTGAGTCATTTTGAAAAAAAATTCCTAGACATGAACAAAATCTAAAGTTGAACCAAAAATATCACGAATATTCAAAATTTTACCATCCTTAGTATCGTTTTCGTAAAAATCACTGTTCCCGAAATTTTAATAAAACAGAGGGATCTAGAGGGATATTAATCCTAATTTTTTGTTGGAGTAATGTGTGGCGTACAGTGAATTTTCGTGATATTTTTGGTTCAACTTTAGATTTTGTTCATATCTAGGAAATTTTTTTCAAAATGACTCAGTTAGTCAAATAGATACACTGAAGATTTCCCTTTAATATGAGTCCAACAACTTCGAAAGGGATTTACTATTTTCGAAGTTATTGACGTTTCTTTGAAAACATTGAAGTTTTACTTTTTTAGCGATATCTTTTCACACAATCAACATACCGCCTTCAACTTCGACTTATTAGACGCAGAATATCACAAGCTATAATCCTGTCAGAAGCACAAAAAATCAATGTTGTAATACAAAAATTATCATAATTTAAACAAACCTCAAAAAAGTGGGTGTATGATGACTTTCGTTGCTTACTGTATGTACAAGACTCGACGTCGGCTCGGACTACAAACTTTTCGCTCGTGTGGAATATGGGTCATTCCATAACTTGTAGAATATGGGTACTATTGAGAGTAATATTGTTTTTTCTAATTTTGACGTACTTATAAAGCGATACTTTTCATAACTGACAGAAGTTTTGAAACTTGATACATTTCGTAATTAACGCAACGCTTTTGTACATATGAAACTTCAAACTGATAATTGTTGACAATCTAGACAAACCAACTATTTACTACTTTTTTCATACAATTCATAAATATTAATAGTCGTTCGTTTAGAAAACATTTTTTTGTTGAAATTAGAAAAAATAGTGCATGAAACCCGTTATGAAATGCTATTTTGTTTAAGTCGTGTAATTGCACAGGATCTTGCTTCGTTCGCCCTGTAGAAATTCTTGTATTCGCCCTGTAGAAACTCGTTAAATAAAATCATGCATTTCCTAACTGGTTACAAATATCTATTGTTGCGTTTTAAGAGAAAAAGTTTTTATACAGTAATTATGCAAATTGAACATTCTACCAGTGTTTAATTGACAATTAATGAACATAACTAATACACATGAAATTTCTTTGTACATACATATATGTATGTAGTCTAACTCATTAGTTTCTTTATTATTATTTCAACTCGATGAGCAAGGTCCAGTTAATCCTAGCAGGAATTTTGTTTAGTTAGGTTTATTAAATTGTACTGCATATAACAGGATTTTACAATTACGGTATGTAGTAGAATTTTGCAACATTTATGCATATATTGTCCAATGAAATTATTTATTTAAAAATGGACACCAGTAGGTAAATTCTTATTTTTTTCATTTTAAAAATTATTTGTTAGGTATTCAGCCGTTTCAGTGACATGACAATGCCTGTGAAGGGTATGGATTGTTTTCATTACTAATAGAGACGTAAGCCGTGTTTCAATATTATCAATTGGTTTTTCTTCCCGTTTCTCCCAAACTAACACAAAACTCAGTGTAAGTTACGTACTCTAATAGTTTATTTAGCATCGATAAAATGTTACCTCTTGAAAACAGACTGAATTTTGGAAATGGTCATAGACACAATTTCGAAGATACTAAACGAAACGACTACGATAGTAAAATTCCATTTTAAACACAAAGTAAATGGTACATGGACTATTCAAGATATAACAAAGAGTCGGGGCTGAAATCCAATTCTGTACTGTAACTGTTGCGAAATATGCAACAGAATTTGCAGAAGGAAGAAGGCAGGAAACTAGGAACTAGTAATTATCACCTTTTTTTAATATTCAGGCATCGCTAAAGGCAATCAATTTTCAGGGCTTTCTATGTAACGGATGCAGTTTACTAATCAAAGGTGCCCTAAGATAGCTAGGAAGTCAAAACAACGTGTATTGACAAGGGTATCAGTATATACCGTGTGTGTAGGGCCGACATCGGCCAGTTATGAAAAAGGACAAACAGAAGTGAGATGAGAGATAGAAGCAACCGCATACGCATCGAAGGGAATGGAGGAAATAAGACCGGCCCTCCCATCGCACTACGTTAGTCGTTAGAATGGAAGTGTAGAGGTTGTCCATTTTCACAACCGGCCGATGTCGGCCTTACACATGCTGTATACTGTTGTATCCCATACAATACTGTTGTACTATAAGGCTAAAAAGTAGGATTTTTCTTTTAAATCACTGAATCAGTGTGCCTGAATGATGAATTAGATGAACATGTTAAACTAAATTTCCCTTTCTCACTAATCTTTCACTTCACTTTCAAACTCAGAGAAACGATTTGTTTAATTCGTTTTGGAAAAATACAACAGAATCTAAATGCTGAATCAATTTTAAATATTAGGTTTTCAAAACGCACAGTAAATACAGACTATGTGTTTAGCTAAACAACTCATGATCATTTTCAGAGCCGGAAAATGATGGAAGTCACTGATTTCTCTAAAAGCTACTATCTTAGATTTCAACTAAACAATGGTGCGCCGAAAGTTTTACTTACATATACCGCAAGCTCGATAATTCAACGTTCTATAATTCAACACGTCCACTAGTTAATTCGGTGGTTCGACAAAAATTTAAAATTGCCGCTCAGCAATTGAATTTGTATTGTAGTTCAACATGTTACTTTTTATTTACAGGAATCTTTTTTCTTTTATGTTTTGTTTTCTTTTACATTTCAATTGCATAATTTTTATTACATTGCAAAGATAATTACTGTAATTATCGTTGATATCTGAAAATTGCGTTAAGAATTATTATGCAGTTAAATCCTGTTGTTCGTTTACATCAAGTTATTCGACGATAGCTTCAGATCTATGATGTCGAATTATCGAGTTTATACTGTATTTTTGATTTTTTTGTAACTTTTTTAAAATAAAAATTGTTAAATACGAGATGCTAGTTAGAAAAATATTCAACGTTTGTGTTATTTATCTGACATGGACAATTAATTGTTCTTAGTTTCATTAATACTTTTGTGTTGTAGTCTTTTATTACTGTACTGTTTATATTACTATTTGTTGATAATGTGATTCTTTTATTATTCTTGAGACCACCATATTTGCCTTAGAGTACATATGTACATATTTTGACGGTTACCACGCCTCGTATCTTTTTACATTCTGAACGGTCTGAGTATATCCGAGTCTGATGTCTTTATTCCTTTGTTCCAATTCTTAATTCCATTATTAGAGTGTAGTGCGTCGTGGTGACTTATTTTAAGCCATAATTACTCATTATTGTCATAGTAGTAGAAGAAAACAAAAAAGCACCAACGACCTTTTCACTAATGCTACTACCTTGTAAGATTTTACCTTATTATATTTCTATAATTTGTCTTTTAGAAAGTTGTAACTGAACTGAAAGTAAACTATTGTGTATTTTAGACGTGTCAGGTTTGTCATTTGTAATTCGTCTTTTATAAACTCCTGCAGTTTTTAAGTTGAGACTTACCATTATTCAGAGTTCATTTAAGTGTAGTAGGCGAACGCATATTGCTGAAAATTACTTTAATTATTATATTAATTAGTTTCGCTGTACAATAAATCTGTGAATTTTTACGTTATTTCTACTTATTACAGTTTCTTAAACAAAACAAGTTTCTGAATCTAAATAATCATACAGAAGGCATTAGAGCACTCGCGCTAATTAATTTTTGAAATCATCATGTTAACTTCAACGTTTAGTGGCTAATATGATTAATTCAGTCACTAGAAATTAATTTTCCTTACCCACTGTTGATGTTAATAAAGCCGAAAGAAATTAAATTAAGTGGATCAGAAGTCGAGTACAATATTATGAAAAAATATGCGGTGGTGTACACTTGCATGTGGACTTACCGTTCACCAATATCTAAGATCGTATAGAACGTAGGCCTAACATAGACCTTAATGTTAGGCCTGATAACACTGTGTACCAAAATTTTGGTATTGTCTTGTTCTTGGAGAGGGACCTATTGTCTTCAGTTCACTAGGCCATAGCAACCCCAAACAGTCCATCTAGAGCGATCGCAAAATATGTTTGAGGCCAGGAGAATGTTTTTTATTGAGGCTTCGCGTTTTTTATTCGCTTGAGGCCAGCGAATTTTATGTCGTTCTGCGAATTAACGGTGATAGTTGGAACCAATTGGAACCAATTCAAAACTGGAACCAATAGAATGGAACCAATTCAAAAATGAGCCGTATGAATATTATTTTTAGAGTACAGCGTATTTTTGCGGTACTTGGTTTTAGAAATTTCACCTTCGCTAGAGTTGGCCGAAATGTGCCGCGGGACATAGGTGTATGCATGATAAAATATGTAATAAAGTTACTAATATTAAATATAGTTGAAAAAGCAATAAATTCACACTTAATAACCATATATGTCTGTAAAACATAGACTTCAATACTTGTGTTTTATGTTATCTATATATTTTAATATCCGGATACTCTAACTGTGATACTTTACCTGTAATGAACTACCTACCTACATAATATAATGTTTTTATCATATTTTCTATAGTTCCATAATATTGGGGGGAGAAAGTATATTTTAAAAAAATGGGATCCACTTTTTTCACTTATGAAAAAAGTTTAGCAAATTGAAAATGCTTCTGCTTGACTATGCATATTTCAATATCATATAGTTTACCCGACTTAAATAAATCATCGTGTGGATAACAAGTTTTGTGGAAAAATTGATTTTTTTTATTTTTATGTACGTATTTTCTTTGGATAAACATTGTTATAATTTACACTAACTCATAAATGGCTTATTTTTGTCCTATTATTGCAAATATCTTTTAAAATAATTTGCAAATAGAAAAAAAAATTACCTACACAAAATAAACTTTATAAGAATTATAATTAAGTTTAGTGTAAAGTATTGTTTAGTAGTAAATTTTGTTTTATTTTCTTATTATTTATAACAGATAAAAATGATTTAAATAGATACTGTAGGTATACAATTTCCATTCTAAATTGAAAATAGGTACTTATACGAGGTAGGATAAGTACCTATATATATCAGTTTACTAACACTTTGTATGGAACTAAATATGCTGTCTATACTGATCTGTTACCCGTATATGCCGTATCGTAATCAACGTTGACTTGACGAGGCATGTCAACGTAAGAAGTGGGCGGAATCTACACTCCATTGGTCATTGTCGCTACTTTGGTAGGAGGAAATATGCCACCAGACACCACATCCAGTCGACCCAGTTGATTACGTTGGCGGTAAAACACAGGGTATAACTAGAGTTCGTGCGAGCGCGGAGTGTAACAGGACCGTAGTCAGTTAACGAATGAAAATATTAATATGTTTACATACATTATGTAGCAACATGGTACTATTACTTATTAATAAGTCAAGGATAAAATACCTATATAAATTAAGATAACACGTAACAATGGCAACACTTACCCGACAAACGTCAGTGTTGAGACAAGGTTCCCATGGCAGGTTGGCGGTGGTTATATAATTGTTCTGGAATGAAATTAGCTACTGAACGCCCGCAAGCATCGGTAGCTTCGTCTATAATAAAATACACGAAATTGTCCGCAATGTCTTCGCGTATTGATGTCACTACATTGTTGTAAACCCGATCGACATATTATGCAAGTCTTAACGTACTTTCATGAGGAATTTTTTCGGTCCATATATTTTTCTAAAAACGTACGTAACTTGGGGTTCTCTAGTTTTTCTAATGGAATATTGCTTGCAACAAAAGCTTCTGTAAGTTCATAGAAAAATACAGAGTCGTCAGCGCTGGATAAGGCATGGATTTTCAGATGTCTTGTTACTTTAGTTTTATCTGAAGAATTTATAATGCGTTCACACACAGTACAAGAAAGGTCATTTCCTTGAATATATATGTCCCTAAAACCCTCGGGATCACTATCAAACCACGTTTGAAATACTTCCCGTCTATTTCTTTTCACCTTTAGCATGGTACCTCACTTTATTCACTCCTCCCCTCAACTAATAATTATTAATATTTATAAAGTTATTTAAACACACGGCGAATATGTAAAAATGAAACGTATCAACGCGATGCAATACTGGCGACTGTCTGTTACAGCGTGCCATAAATAACTAAAATTGCTAGCGCAGTTTTCAGTCAGCTGTGAGCTGTAAAGGCCAACAAGTTAAGGGCACGACGTGCACAGTGTCGACCCTGTGACATTCGCGCTTGGTAATAAGTAATACTATTTAATAATGTACTATGATGCAACATACTTTCTGTTAACATATTAACATTTTCATTCGTAAACTGACTACGGTCCTGTTACACTCCGCGCTCGCACGAACTCTAGTTATAACCACTGCATACAAAAAAACGTTGTTTTGATGTCTTATATTATGTGCGCCTACAATAACGCCGAAGTGGGTTTTTAAAAGGTTTAAATTATACAAACTTTTATTTTATTTGCGTCATAATTCAATCATTAAAAAATCAATATTTTTAATCAACACCTATTTCATAAACATGGCTTTCTGGAGGCCTTTCGAAACGGATGAAAATAACGTAGATTCAGATATAACCAGCGAAAATGTCGAAACCGTCGAGTACGATGAATTTAAAAATAAACTTACATTGTTAAAGTCAGCGTATTATTTTAAACATATATGAATGCCTAAAAGCGACGTTAATTACTTATTATTACCTATCCCTAAAAGTTATTATTCGAGCACGCCCATGGAATCATAAAGTTGCACCTCTTTTTTCGTTCCCTAGGCGTATTTATCATTTTCAATTCAAAATAGATGGACTTTACCTAATTTATGTTGTAAATTAAGTCAAATCTAGTTTTGAAATAAACTGTTCTTTTTATTTGATTTTTTTAATTTACTTGAATTTTTCGGGTTTTGATTTTAATCAAGAAAAAACAATTCCAAAAAAAATTCAGAAAAATTCAGGTAAGGTGTTGATTGTTTCGTTTCTCGAATTTGACTGAATCAAAGGTATATAACCAAAAAAAAAAACAATGAACCTTACCTGAACTTGGAACCCGGTAGTCTCGGGCTGCCTGCAAATTTTTCCTATACTCGGAAAACCAAAATGGCTCTGAACAGCTTCGAGTCCGTTACTGATCGTCTATAGCATCTATAACCCGTTCAACAGGTGGATATATTCGAGCCTGGACGAGAGGTTCCTAAAAAAATTTCGCACCCAAAATATCCGCTCTATATATTATAAAGAATAAAAATAGGCCCACGAACGTCCTTTGAAAAAAATGACAAAGGCACCTCCCATGAAAATTCCTAAATTCACCAAATAATAATAAAAATATTATTAAACACAGCTAGAATTTATTATTGTACACAAGCTTTCTCAACTGAAACATACAAATATTAAAGGATTACCAAAATAAAGTAAGATAATTTACAAATAAATCAGACAAAATATATACATATCGTTGAATCACGTACCTACTCCTGGAGACTCGAATCAAAACTGAAATGTCTGCCGTTCTACAACGCTGACTTAAAAATTATCACGACTGCGCAAAGCATAGAAACCAAAAGTATGTGTAGAAGGTACATCATGGAGAATATTAAACTATAGAAGCACATACCAGCTGAAGTGAGACAACGGATTCAAACATATGCTTACCTTTTCCCTTTAAGGCATGATACATATCTGATAAGGGCGAGTGTAACAAAATTAACTAAAATTTCTTTACGTAAACTTTCTTAACGTATTTCGCCTATCGTGTTAGCTTCATGAGGAGATTCATGAATGTAATCGTTTGATTGTCACTATGATTAAAACTAAAAGTTTTAATAATATGAACAATAGTTTTAATCAACTAAGCGTTGCAAGTGGAAGAAATGTTTAAATTTGTGTTATAAAGGGTTTTCCAATAGGAACGGGTAGATGTTGACAGGCTGTGGCGGCCATGTTGTTTTGGCAGCGTCTGTCAAATATATTGTTTATTATTCAGTCACTGCTGCCAAATCACCATGGCAAGTTACACGATTGAGCAGCACGTCCAAATGATAAAACTTTACTGTCAAAAGGAGTGTTCGTTAGTAAAAACGTTGCGCGTGTTGCATCCATGTTACGGTAGATGCGATGGCCCTTCAAAGTCGATTCTCCAACGTTTGGTGGCCAAATTCGAGACGACCGGTTCGGTAAACAATTTGCCAACACCAGTACGTCAAAGGAACGTCAGATCGGCCGAGAACATCGCCGCTGTCCGTGTAAGTGTGCAGGAGAATCCGAGGCAGTCAATTCCTCGCCGTGCACAAGAACTCGGCCTTTCGCAGACTTCAACCTTGGCGAATTTTGCGTCGGGACTTGGGCCTGCACCCGTACAAGATCCAACTGACCCAGGAGCTCAAAGTTATTGACTATAGACAACGCCGGTTATTCGCTGACTGGGCTTCGGGGCGTTTGGAAGAGGACCCCAATTGTGGTCGAAAAAATCATCTTTAGTGAGAGGCGCATTTTTGAATGAATGGCTATGTTAACAAGCAAAATTGCCGTATATGGGACGACGCCAACCCATACGAGGTTCACCCGGTGGCACTGCATCCCCAAAAAGTTACTGTTTGGTGAGGATTTTGTGCCGGCGGCGTCATTGGTCCGTACTTTTTCGAAAACGACGTTGGTGAGGCCATCAGTGTCAATAGCGACCGGTACAGATCAATTATAACCAATTTATTTTGGCGCAAATTGAACGATATGGACGTGGACGATATGTGGATATATGTGAACGATATATGCCACGATGGACATTCTGCATGAACGATTTGAGGGTATGGTTATTTCTCGCGGAGGTGACGTGAATTGGCCGCCAAGATCATGTGATTTAACCCCGCCAGACTTTTCCTTGTGGGGTTTTCTGAAGTCGCAGGTGTATGCCAATAAGCCGCAATCGACTATCATGCCCTCAAAGTGAACATTCCATACATAATGGCATACATGGGCGTTTGAAATAAAAAAATAATTTCGCTAATACCTCACACACAGCTTGTTTTATTCCATTTCAACATCGACCCACCCTTATTGGAAAACCCTTTACTTGTATATCGTGTTCAAAATTAAATCGCCGCTATTACTACAATATTTCATTTTATTGGGACTCCCTATTTATGAATGCAAATAATCCTATCAAATTTTAGACAAAAATTATAATGAAAATCAATATAAAAATCAAATAGTTTCAGATATATGAACAGTTGAATATAGACCATTGAATGTACTGGTTCAAATGTTATTTTTGTTTATAGCTCTATTACGAGAGATATGTTAAGTGCGCGCCTGAATATTCAAGTAAAACATGTTTAACATCTAATATACTTTTATCATACTCGGCATATATTTTGGAAATCATTGATACAATTGGATTATAACATTTTATTAGTAATGTTTGGTTTATTATTTGACTAAATTCTGTATATGTATTCTTCCCTCAATTTAGTGTACCTACCTATATAATTAAGAGTTAACACTACCTTGTGGGGTCAAAATCAAGGCTCATTTTCTCAAATTTATTGTACAAAACAATTTATTGAAATTCGGTTTATTGAAAAACAAAATGGCGGTACAACAGCTCTCGGAATGAAATATCTTTTTTTATGACCTCCCCTGGCCGTAAACGTACAGTCAAAACAATTTATTGAAATTCGTTTTTTATACATCATTACACATCTCTTAAAGTACACAAAAATATTTTTTTTAGTCATTTAAAAACAAAATGGCGGCACAACAGCTCTCGGAATGAAATACATTTTTTATGACCTCCTTGGCCGTAAACCTACAGGTTGCAATTGTGCATCTAGATCAAAAAACCAAAAAAATTCCATCGAAAAATCTAGTGAACGACCATACAACTTTTCGAAATATTGATTTAAAAAAAAATGGCGTCAGTTTAAAGAAAAAAAACACGTTATTTCGGAAAAATCGGCTATAAAATCGGTAAATTTTCATAAATCAAAAAGTTCTGCGGGCGTTTACTAGAAAATTTAATTTATTAGCTACAATTAAAATTTCAAGTCGATTGATTGAAAATTGTAGACGCTTTACGGCCAGCTCAAGTTTCAAGTACGTATATTTCGATGTAATATTTTATTTACCACTAATCGGCGATGCCTGGGCCATACAACTGTCCTTCTTAATTCAAGGTTTTCATGTTGTCCTTCTGCTGTTTCCTGCTTTCATGTCCTTCTAATTCAAGGTATACTGTGTTTACGAAAGAATAGTGACCCCCTACTGCACCGATATCGAACGCGCACAAACTGCTACTTAAACAGCACCGAGACATCACTCGGAAAACCGAATTTTTCGACCACTTTAAAATTGACCCACATAAAACCTGTTGGATATCATTTTTGGATAGTTAAGGAAGCATTTAAGGCAATAAAAAAAATGGTCAAAAAAATTACAAGGTAGTGTTACAAAGTTTATAAACCAGTAGATTTTTTCAAGGCAATGTTAAAGAACAATTTTTTTGACATTATGTGGATATATGTATGAGGAGAATATTATTAACTCACTGGTCCCAATAAACTTTGTCTTATATTCGCTTTATATTTCTGGAATAAGAGGGACACTTTATTAATTTAAAGTAATCCTTCTAATTGCTAAAGCGGATTATGTAATTCCCATTTTCAAAAAGCATGCACACATTTTTTTAAAACAGTAATTCTGATATATTGTTTGCTTTCCCATGTGTTCTGTTTTTATATGCACATAATACGATCTGAACGAATTACTGAATTATTCTCTTGTTGGTATTAGATACAAGAAACTCTTACTAATTAGCATATTCGTAAGACAGAAGGATATACTAAACTATAAAAGTGTCGGTATTAAATATCATAAAATATTACGTTATTAAAACACATCGAAAATAATTGCGTAAAAATGTGTTAATTAGAGATTAGTATTTGTTTTAAAATTAAGAGAAACTGTGAGATTACCACACGGCGATATTCTATAAATCTTAATAATAACTTAATTCTACTTATATAAAATTGCAGCCAGCCATTTAGGTCACATTTACATTATTATAGTAAAGTGACACAATTAATATGCTATAGTTTAAATGTTAATTTCTTGTTCCCTTACATAACTAAAAAGATTAGTTAAATCAATATTTAATGTATTTTGTTGTAAAAAATATAATCAAAACACATTTGTCTATTATTATGATAGGCAAATGAAATTATTGAAATAAATGTATCCTCAATCCCTGATGGTCAATCCCTGATGGTAGGCTATGGTCAAAAAACAATAGTAAATCAAATGACAACAAATGAATCAGTTTATTTGACAGTTACAACTGATAAGTAGGGTCCGGAAATGTGTCCGGCAACGCAAGGCGCGGCACTATAAAACTGTGATAATGAAAGTATAAACCATATTTTTTAAGCGCCTTGTACATTACATGAGCATGTATTTCTTTAACGTGCTAGAGAGGGTGAAAATATAATGAATAACCCTGTACAGATGTACATAGGTACATGTATACAATATTTTGTTACAGAATCAAATAATTCTGTTAAACAAGGCCAGCATTTGGTTATTTAAAAGAAAAAATACGTCTGTGAAGGTCTGTAGCAGCTTGTATTCTGTATACTATAGAGTTTTCGGTTGTTGTAGCTTAATCTACGTCAATTATTAAATGTTATTAAATATTAATACCACTTAATCACCAGTATACAACTAGTGAAGTGTCATAATGAAAACCACCACAAATTAAAATTATTCTATATAGCTTTAATGTTAATATACCCTAGCATAGGAATTCATAAACCATTGTACTCATATTATTTGTGAAATTACAGTCAAAACAAACAACGTGATGGTAAATAAGATATCTTTTTGGCTAAAAGAATACAAAAAATAATCTAGTAAAATGGTACATAATCTTTATTATAAAACCCCATATATATTTTGAGGCTAACAGGATTAAATACAATAGGAAAAACGGGGGAAATACAGAATTTTGATATATATGGAATTGGAGAGCAATTTTAATCTATTAATGTTAATCCGATTTCAGGATTCGTATCCAATAATTCGACAATAACATAAAATATGTAAATTTCCTCCAGTTTTCTGTGGTTGGTAGTTTTGATAATTTTGGGATGTTTTTAGATGTTAAGGAACTGATGGGACTGGGGTTAATCGGACTCTAGATTCAGATTCAGCGACCTCGAAAACATTAGTCTCATTTATCAACTCTTTTGACACCTTAAATTTATCAGTTGTATTCTTGATTTTTAGTCATTTTTTTCAGTGACTCACTGTATTCAGTGACCCTGATAACATGAGTTTGGTGGAGTAGTCTAGATCCACCTTTTTAATATATGATATGATTATATAAAGCAAATATTTGGCTTAAAGTTCCAATAAGTGTAACTTAAAAAATAACGGGGGTCTTTACATAGTTAAATTTATTTTCCCACAAACACACGCTAACACACGCATATGTTAGACTGTGCGTTAGGAAACACACAGCACAGTAGAATTGCAAATTTTAGGTTATTTCTTTAGCTACCACTATTTAAATAGCTTAATACGCTCCATTGTAACAAGAAAACATTATTTGTATTAATAGTCACAAGAATGACAATATTAGGTATTTACATAAACAATTAAGACATTTACAAATTATTAACTTTCATTAATATTAGTAATATGACAGTTCGCACGGAAACAATCACGCGACGCATCAACGATAGGCGCCATGAGATACCGAGTAAACTGTAATAGGCCACAAAAACCAGAAGCATCTGATAAATTATGACATGACTGATTAATTGTCAGTTAATTCATATTCTCTTAAAGTTACAAATAAAATAAAACAAGTTTTATTTTCTGTTTTAGGGTGTGGGAAAAATATTGTACATAACTCGCTGAAAAGAGCACTAACATACTCGTGTGATTTCCTTACTCGACTGACACCTCGTGCGTGAAACGTCACAATTATTATGTTATATGCTAATGTCCATGCTCGTTATGTAATATACTATTACTAGGGTCCGGAAAATGTGCTACAACGCAGGGTCGACACTATACAACTCTGTGATAATTAAAGTATAAACCGTATTTTTTAAGCGCCTTGTAAATCATGTACGCGTGTATTTCTTGCCCGTGCAAACGTACGCTACTAACCGGTTTCCGGGAAGCCTGATGCAATTTATCCATTTACCGAAGCGATAATTCCGTTGTTCGATTAGTACTAGCCCGACGCGTGACGGATGGACGTTAGAACGCCGTATTTAAAATCATTTTATCTGTCGTGAGTGATTAAATAATAAACATGTGTACATACGTATTTTGCACCGTGTACGTATTGCTTTTTAATTTATTTTAGAGTTCGTGAGATTCCTCTCAATCGTCGATGACGACGTCGTTTGTAGACGGTGAGACGGTTTCGGTTTCGTAGACGGCGAGAGTGTGAAAGACATCATTCGAAGATCCAAAAAATATTAGGTACTGTTAGAAAAGAGGAATTTTGGTTTGATTTGTGCTTGATGTTTTGCGCATGTAGCCTTTCGTGGAACGTGGTCGAAAATATTCACTTTAAACGTTTTTTTCCAAATATGTATACGATTTTCCATTGACTAGTAGTCATACATTGCGTAAAACATATTTACAGAAGACATATGTATAAACGTGTCATGGGAAATATCAAAGAAGATAAAAGGTAGAGCTAAAAGTATAGAAATAGTAGTAACACGTGTATTGCCCTCTGTAGATGTAAGTAATAATAATATATTGATGTTAGTGACAACAAACAACTGTACGAAATTCGTGAAAATAATGTGTGTGATGTGTCGTCCTCTGTCCATGTGAACTATTTTGAATTTGCACCTTTAACTTCAGTAGATGTGGAACGATCATTTTCCTTCTATAACATATGTACAGGCCAAATCGCTCACGTTTAACGAAAATAAATGCAGAAAGACTACTGGTTGTGGCAACGTACGCTCAAGCGATGAAGACAGTCGGTGTTTCTGAACACAATTGATAGGTGTGTACATTACTAACACATTTTTCCTCCTGTCCTTTTGGTCTCTCATATGTCCTTCCGTCAATGGCATGACGGATTACGAGTCCGACCCTGCGTTATAGCACTTTCTGGATCCTAATTATTACCCATTTTTAAATTTTTGTTCATACAAATATTTTGTACATATGTATTTCTAGTCAAACGTCTATTGTTTTAATAAATTAACATGCTATAAATATGGCGACTGCCTAAAACCTACCCTATATTATATTGTTTCATACGATGATATACACACTTAAAATCAAATGATTTAGTATCATTAATGTTTTCTGTAAATGTGAGCTTTTTTAGATAGGTGCAGGAGCAACGTCATTAAAAAGCTCTCAGCTTCTACAAAAAATTATCTTAAACGTAAATACCCCTCATCGTTTTAATTAGATAATCATTTAAATTAGTATAAAAATTATCTGAGAGGTAAATAAAATATATTTGTTAAGCAAATCAAGCGTAAACTTTTCTAACATCAACGAATACCCTATAATAGTAATAATATTCGAAGTGATTATATTTGGTGTTTAAAAATAAAGCATTCTTAATACTGTTATTTATTTTTATGTTGGATTTAAAAAATAGTAATGAAAAAGCATTAATTAATTCTTATGAACCACTAAAGGGTGTAGCGGTACTTCTAAGGATAACTATAATGCTAACTATAATTTGACATGATTCCTTCTGTGCATGTTATTTGTCACATTTTGTAACTGGAGTGGGTACTGGAACCTTCGGCGTAGAAACAAAAAACTGGATGTTTTTCACGAAACACCGAACTACTAAACTTTCGACGCGCGTTTCGCCAACTAAGTTGGCATCTTCAGGAAAATATTAAAACTAAACTAGTTCCTAGTTTAGTTTTATTAGTTTAGTGTTATTAGTTTAATTACGTTAGTTTTAATCTTCTTTTAGTTTTAATCTGTAACCTGTCAAACATCACACACCAATTTTGTAAGTCAAAAGTTAAAAATGGGGATGATGTAAATAACAGTAGGTATACAAACCTTGGTGAAAAAGTTTCATTCCTGTTTCGAGATAAAGTTAACCTCGGCGCTTCGCGCCTCGGTAAACTACACAATCTCTCAACGAGAGTGAAACACCCTACCTCGGTATGTAATATACTATTCCATATGTGCGGACGTTATGTGTTATGTGTGACCTGTATATATACAGTAAGCAACGAAAGTTATCATACACCCACTTTTTGAAGTTTGCTTAAATTCTGATAATTTTTGTATTACAGCCTTGATTTTTTTTTTGCTTCTTGCAGGATTATAGCTTGTTATATTCTGCTTCTAATAAGCCGAAGCAGAAGGCGGTATGTCGATTGTGTGAAAAGAAAAAGAAAATAAATAACTTCGAAAATAGTAAATCCCTTTTTGAAGTTGTTGAACTCGTATTAAAGGGAAATCTTCAGTGTATCTATTTGACTAACTGTGTCATTTTGAAAATTTTTTTCCTAGACATGAACAAAATCTGAAGTTGAACCAAAAATATCACGAAAATTCAAAATTCTACTATCCTTAGTATCGTTTTCGTAAAAATCACTGTTCCTGAAATTTTAATAAAACACAGAGATCTAGAGGGATATTAATCCTAAATTTTTGTTAGTAATGTGTGGCATACAGGGCTTTTTTGAATTCTCGTGATATTTTTGGTTCAACTTAAGATTTTGTTTATGTCTAGGAATTTTTTTTCAAAATGACAGTCAAATAGATACACTGAAGATTTCCCTTTAATACGAGTCCAACAACTTCGAAAGGGATTTACTATTTTCGAAGTTATTTATTTTCTTTGAAAACATTAAAATTTTACTTTTTTTAGCGATATCTTTTCACACAATCGACATACCGCCTTCAACTTCGACTTATTAGACGCAGAATATCACAAGCTATAATCCTGTCAGAAGCAAAAAAAATCAATGCTGTAATACAAAAATTATCAGAATTTAAGCAAACTTCAAAAAGTGGGTGTGTGATGACTTTCGTTGTTTACTGTAAATCTGTCAAGGTCTAACAAATGTACAATCGATTTCGGGTTTTATTAGTCACTGTTCTTCAGGATTGTTTTATTATGAACGCCAGTAATATGAGAGTCACCTACTAATTTGACTGGTATGGTAGGCAAGGTTTCTACGGACGCATTGGGTGTAAGTTAAATCTGAATACGTACAATTAATAAATCAGACGCAACTAACGCTGCGGTGTTTTACGTACCATATCAAATCGGATGCAACTGTTTATAACTTAGTTAAATGAATCAAACATTAGCTTTTATCGAAGCTTTAAATTAATTTTTTAGTGAAGATATACAAACAAGTTAATAAAAAGGATGGATATTCAGTAATTAAATTAATAATTGTAACGTGTGACTATGAATAAGTCACTCAGTTCGCTACATAATTCGCATCATTGAGAGTAGTGTATGACTTAAATCGCATAAAGATTATAACTAGAGTTCGTGCGAGCGCGGAGTGTAACAGGACCGTAGTCAGTTTACGAATGAAAATGTTAATATGTTCACAGAAACTATGTTCCATCATAGTACATTATTAAATATTATTACTTATTACCAAGCGCGAATGTCACAGGGCCGACACTGTGCCTGTCCTGTCCTTGATTCGTTGGCCTTCACAGCTCACAGCTGACTTGCATTACGAAAACTGCGCTCGCAATTTTAGTTATTTATGGCACGCTGTAACAAACAGTCACCGGTATTGCAGCGCGTTGATACGTTTCGTTTTTACGTATCCGCCATGTGTTTATAAATAACTCTGCCTTATAAAACGTAAAAAGCACTTGTGATGAGTGCTTTTACGCAAGTAGAAGGTGTATTCATTGGTTTTGGACTTGGGGAATTTGCCATATCTGCCTGGCTATGGTCGTATAGGTATATCTGCTGCACATGGTCGCAATAACACATTTTAATAACACAAGGGTTTATTCGCGAGGGAAGTTTTTTTATGATTACTTTTATTCGATTATATGTATCTATGTTTGAGTTTCTAATAAAGCATTTAGGAAATAATCTAAAATGTTGAAATACTACTATGGGTTCATGAAAACTTGGTTTAGCGACTTTTTCTGACGGATTGAGGACTATCAACATCAATCTCTCAGTTAAACCATTCGCAAACTGCAATGAGAACAGGGCGTAATAGTCAACTGGGCGATTGCTTCTGATGGTTTTTAAACCGTCGGAAAGTGTTCCTAAAAGAAATATATTGAAACGGACAAGTCGGTCGTCGGTTCGGCGTCTGTGTGCAACTTGTCATTTATTTATATTGCATCCGATATCGAGTGAGGTCTGGATCCGCTTTTGACGGTACGCGTGACAACGATCTAAGCCTGAGTACAGTGAGATAGCAAAGGATCGCTTATTTGATCCCACAAGATATAACTCACTTACATAGTTTCCCACCTATCCAGGTTGAAATAACGTATGTCTCACTTACAGAGGCAATGATGAAATAACCGTTTTTCTTCCTTCCCGCCTTTTTCCTACTCTTCTCGAAGAAATATCGGTTCAATATTCTTACACAGGTTTTCTACGGGAGGTCTAAATTATTTATGAAAGGTAGTTACTGCTATGAGCTGCCAAATTTGCATTTCATAATCAGTTAAAGATGTCATATTTTCCCGCTCACAGAAGTTTTTGTTTTTGCAAAAATGTCGGGATATCAAAAATGGCCTCAGTAATAAGGTTTCCCGCTTATCCATGTCCTGATTAACTAAGTTTGTGCACGGTTTATACTTTTTTAAATCTCAGTATAATGAAATCAATAAATCTGCCGATTTTACGCATTACAGCTTACGTATAGCATTATGATGCAAATATTTAAACTAGATACAAGTAATGTTTTTCAAGAGTGTAGCTACACCTTGCCAATTAAGATAGCAAATAGAAATAGTAATCGATCAACGGCGACGTCGACTTCATAATTTCTTGTATCGACAAAATATTAAACGATTAAATACGAAGCCACCTGAAAGTAATTAAACGTTTTAAAGTTAGAACATGTAGTAGTAATTTCCGGAATATTGTGTTTCAAAATTTCTAATTACTGCTGCAGTCAAGAAGCCCACCGTGACAGTTTCATAGCTACGTGTTGTTTTGTATATATTTGCGTATATAGGGATGTATATGCATGATACACAATAACTTTTAGAAAACGGCCAATTTTTATAAACGAGTTTATTTAGTATATTTCAGAAGAAAAGTGCGGTCTATGGCGAAAATACAACACCACACCACTTGCAGAATTTGAAAATATCAGAGGAACACTATTGCTCGTCCGTAATGGTTTTTATCGATGATATCGAATGGAGTTTGTTTCCAAGTTCCTTTTCTTAGCTTAACTTCATGAATTTTAGTGTAAAAAAATAATATTATGTAGAATAATTTGGAGAAAAACGACCATTATACAAAAAGTTGTATCAAAACTCACATTATCCAAATTTTAATTCACTTTCTTGGAGTCAAATATTGTGCTGTCATTTCACCAATTGATAAGCAAGAGTAAAGTTCTAATACAAATACCACAAAAATTTCAGAGCCTCAAGTCACTTGAAAAGTGCGAAATCAGTTATTCCTTCTTCCTGGCCAATTTTAAAAAGTGGATAATGTGAGTTTTGCATCTATACCCCTCATATACACTATTTCCATCAAGATAATGAGATGAACCAAAAAATACCGCGCGCGTTGTCAAACATATCTTATTTTGAGCTTATAACTCCTCACTTCTTGGAAACATCATTCCAATCATAATTTTGAAGCAATAGAATATTTGTCAGCAGAGATGGAAAGAACGTTAATATATTTCAATATCACTAGCAGATATCCTTAAACAACAACTGAGTGAGATTTTGGAATATATTGACGTCATTTCTCCGATTGATTAGGTAAAAGTTTGCAGAATTGTTGACCAGCGGTAATAGGTTCTCCATCAAATACTGAGTGCAAGCACGTTGTTGGTTTTCAATATTGTAACGTTTTGTTTATTCGCAATATTATAAATACTTTTCTGGTGTAGGTTATGGGATTTATGTATGTCGTTCATTCATTTGTATCTTTTTAAGAAATATCTACTACAAATCTGATTATACACGCATATGTAAAGTTGATAAATAAATAGACAAAACTACACTTGTAAATTTCTAATACATTGTTAGATATACAAGCACCAAAAGCGATGCCACCTGGTATATTCAAGTACATATACGGTTACAAAAATCAGATATTTTCTATTTCTGTGTTTGTATAATGTAACCATTTGTGAAATGTAACCATTCCAATTCCACAAACAAGACGAAACCTACGTTCAGTTTTTTGACTTTTTTTTGCTACCATAAATAAAACGTAAACCACGATACTCTATGAGCACGTTATATTTAATCAAGCGGTTAATTCGAGAAGCGCCGCAGACTACAATTTAGTTTTAATTATCATCCGTAACTTAAACGTCTTTAGATTACAAATATATGTATCGGTTTCTCAAATTTAAGTGACGCACAGAGGGACAGAAGGCCTCTAAAACTGGCATAAAATAAAAAAATAAATTCTGTTTAAAACTGTTTATCTATTTTATTTTAAAAGACCACTTATTAACATATAATAAAAAAGTATTCAAATACTTAAGAGCTGATCCAGACTGTCGTATAATGTCACTGTTTCAACGACTTACGGTTACAGGTAACTCAGCGCACAATTTGACAAAACAATGCAATAACGTTTTCATATGCTGATTTTCGAAAACTGTTCATCTGTCGCCCTTAGGCTAATTTATAATCATACTAGATGTTTAAATAGCGCGACTGAATTTTACCCAATAAGGAATAGTGTCCCATTTTTTGAGAGTTTCTACTAATGACTAACTTCAAGACTTTCATGTATTTTTATTTAGAGGAACAGAGTATATTTAGCGTTGTTAAATTTCTTCATTGGATTTTCCACTACGTCGATAAAGCAGTCAGAAGAATTGATATCTAGCAAAAGTAAACAGTCAAACTCAAAACGCACGATATCACCCGACTTCGACTTCGGCTTTAAGTTCCCTACTCCACTTCAGCACTTTGCTCTCTCATCTTCAGAATCCAGCTATTTTCGGTACTAATCGGTTTTCAGCTGGGCAGAATAGTAAATAAACAAGCTTTCCATTCCGAATTTTTATACGTATTTTTTTGTGCCGTATTTAATTGACATTTCTAGATTCATGTATCCTTCCTACAGCTTCATTGACATTGTAAGAAATTTAAGTAATTGTTTTTGTTTACATAATTTATTTATAGTGGTTTAAAGAAAAAATTAGTACTCATAAATAAGATTTATGTAACAAGCAACATATACTCTAAGATCGAAAATACACCAAAATTATGGAGAAATTTGAATTTAAAAATGTTCGAATTATTCGAAAAGTTGACGAATAATTCGAATTTTTCGAATAATTCGAAATTTCGAATTATTCGATTCGCATTTCGAATCGAATATTAATATTCGATTCGACCATTAATATTCGATTGTTCTCTCATCTTCAGAATCCGGCTATTTTCGGTACTAATCGGTTGCCAGCTGGGCAGAATAGTAAATAAACAAGCTTTCCATTCCGAATTTTTATACGTATTTCTTTGTGCCGTATTTAACCCTATAAGCAGGGCGCCACCCAATGTGACAGAAAGCCGGGTCTCACAGACCTTTTCTTTTTTAATAAATGGTACTACTTTTTTAAGACAGAAAGAAGATATGTGCCAGAATATAACTTTATTTGTAACTGAAAAAGAAAATATATATATTTAGTAATAAGAAAAACATAAAAAACAAGTTCTTAAAACATACTGCAAGAAACTCAAGGTCTTTATAAATAAATGCAGAAAAAGAAAAAAACACACTGTTAACTAAAAGTATTTTACTTTATTAACTCAGAATAACGTTTAACATTAGTTTTCATTGGTTTTTGCCAATTTATATGCACTGCGGATACCAAGCTATGAGATTTAGCTATGAGAGGCTTAAACGAACGAATTGTTGGCATTTTTGGCAATGAAATCTTGTTTTTGAATCATTTGGGCAATAGTAGCATCGTTTTCTTGTTCCAGGGCGAATTATTTTGTGTTCTTGGCTTGATAATGTGCCAGCAACTTCTTGCCTTCTCTCAAACAGATGGAGGCATTGTCTAACATTTCGTTTGTGAAATAAAGAGACCAGCATTCCAGAGGAGTTTTGGCGTTTTTTCCATATTCTTTTACTCCTGGCAAATAAACAATTAAATTTTATTTTCTAGTACTTACTGTTTTTGTAGAGCAATGTTTCTTCCATCGGGTGATTCCATCTTTACCAACAAAAGTGGGAACAACAAAACTTGGTATATTTTAGGGGGAATATTTTCCTGGTCCCTTTGAGCATCATCGCAGTCTTGCTCTGATTCACTGTCAGTATCTCTTGATTATATAACCTCTTGTTCGGAAGCTAATTCTTTTTCACCATCATCGAACTCTTCTTCTGACTGTACTTCATCCCAAAGCCGAAGAAGTGTTTCTTGTTCTTTCTCACAGCTCATCTTCTAAACCATAAAATGGAAATTGAAATTCTAAAGGAGTCTGTAATTGGATAGTTAAAATACTTCACAGTGCAGTGGTTCAGATCACTGCACTTATTATTGAAAAAAAATATTGAAAAAAAAAAACAACTTACCAAGAACAAAATAAAATGATCCATTTGAAAATCAATAGTGTGAGCCGGGGCGCCGGGTCTAGCAGACTATTTGGGTTACAACTTTTTTAAGACTGGACTTCTATTTACGACACTTATTGAACCAGTACTAAAGTCAGATTTAGGAAGGTAGATGGGCGCACAGGTCGTCACGAAAATTTTCCGAAAAACGCCGAAGGTTTTGAGAATCGCAAAGTCTCACAGACCCGGCACCCCGCATGGAGGGTTAATTGACATTTCTAGATTCATGTATCCTTCCTACAGCTTCATTGACATTGTAAGAAATGTAAGTATTTAATTGTTTTTGTTTACATAATTTATTTATAGTGGTTTAAATAAAAACAATAGTACTCATTAATAAGATTTATGTAACAAGCAACATACATATACTCTAAGATCGAAAATACTCCAAAATTATGGAGAAATTTGAATTATTTAAAAATTTTCGTATTATTCGAAAAGTTGACGAATAATTCGAACATTTTCGAATAAATCGAAAAAACACGAATAATTCGAATTTTTCGAATAATTTGAAATTTCGAATTATTAGATTAGCATTTCGAATCGAATATTAATATTCGATTCGACACGAATAATTCGTAAATTCGAATTATTCGCACACCCCTATTATATACATATGCAAAAAATCTGTCGATATTTTGCTACTTTTTGCTACTTTGCTAGATTGATCGTCATTTTCATAACAAAGCAGAAAACTTATTACAACTATATTATATTTTATTCTAGAAACCGAGTTTAAATACATTATTTGTTAAGAGGCGAGGACTTCTTAACAGATTGAGATACCGGTCTTCCGGGACTCGTGCTAACCTTTGCCGTGGTGTGGCGCTGCGAATGCGTAAATTTTCAATAATTACAAAACGTGGAATTTTGCCAATATGCATTGGATTTCAATTTTACAAGTAGCTATAGAATTGTTACTACATCTGAAACTCAAATAAACTAAAAAAATGTACTGATCCCTTGAGACCGGTAATGCACTGGTGTAATATTTATTACTACTGTGTGGTACAGGTCTAAGGAGACCGGTAGTGTTTTAAACGCAAAACAAATCTAGAATAAATCGAAAACACGAATAATTCGAATTTTTCGAATAATTCGAAATTTCGAATTATTCGATTAGCATTTCGAATCGAATATTAATATTCGATTCGACACGAATAATTCGTAAATTCGAATTATTCGCACACCCCTATTATATACATATGCAAAAAATCTGTCGATATTTTGCTACTTTTTTGCTACTTTGCTAGATTGATCGTCATTTTCATAACAAAGCAGAAAACTTATTACAACTATATTATATTTTATTCTAGAAACCGAGTTTAAATACATTATTTGTTAAGAGGCGAGGACTTCTTAACAGATTGAGATACCGGTCTTCCGGGACTCGTGCTAACCTTTGCCGTGGTGTGGCGCTGCGAATGCGTAAATTTTCAATATTTACATAACGTGGAATTTTGCCAATATGCATTGGATTTCAATTTTACAAGTAGCTATAGAATTGTTACTACATCTGAAACTCAAATAAACTAAAAAAAATGTACTGATCCCTTGAGACCGGTAATGCACTGGTGTAATATTTATTACTACTGTGTGGTACAGGTCTAAGGAGACCGGTGGTGTTTTAAACGTAAAACAAATTAGACGCGCATGACCACGTCTCCATATTTACTACGGAAGCGGTAGTTGTTGCCCTTAATTAGGATAGGAGTAAGAAAAGTCTGGACCTGAAAAAAAGAAGGTTGGACCCGAAAAAAACAAAGGTCTGGACTGGAAAAAGGAAAAAAAGACAGTGTCAAGGCTACTATAATGAACTATGTAAAACTCGCTCTAATAAGGAAGCCAGCAATTTAGTCACAAAAGTGACCAGTTGCCCGTGACCCGGGCAGACAATGACTGCCCGGGACAGTCACTAGACACCTGCCCGGGACATAGACTGAGGAATGTGTTTGAACTGTTTTAATATACAATACAAAAGTTGACTAATTTTTTTTTAACTTTTTGTTTTTAAAAAGCTAATTGTAAAAGGTAATACCTAATAAATGGTAAAAAGAATTCCTCATTTCAAATTTTAGTGTTACACGCCGAATTATTATTTTTTTTTTTTAGAATTATGGGGTGTTACAAGGCACGACTACAGATAGCGATACGACCAGGCCATATTTTTTTAATTTACTTTCCATAAAGTATCTATTTCATAAATATTTGATTAGTTTTGACATAAACTTAAGTAATTTAGTTGCATTAATTTATTTTCAATTAAAAAATAATAATATGACTTTTCTTAGTCATGGTAGGTACGAATTTCCCTCCAAATAGGCGATCACACGACATGTGACAAAATAGATTTTTTGGTTGTCGGGCATGAATAATCGAACGCCCAGTAGAATTTTTTAAAAGCATCAATAATAAAAAATTTCTCATATAACTATAGCCAACGTTATGGTGGACACTGTATGATTAATAATTAAGTTAAATACATCATAAGTGTAATACACGAAAGTAACTAGTAGCCTTCCGCACATTTGACAGTTTATTATGAAATTATATCACACTATTCAACATATTATATATGTACCTATAGCGCAGGTTGTGCAATAACATGAGCCATCACGGGACTACAGAAATAAATACGAATACTACGCGCAAGCTACGCGAGCCTTTCCATATGCTAACTTTAATTACACTACCCTGCAAAATTTTTGAAAATTTTGTGCCCCTGGATAATGAAAAGTTGTTTCCGAAGTAGATTAAATAGGGTATATACACATATATATTTTCAATTGTTTTTGTTATGAAGGCGTTTTTTTGCAACGTAAATAATATAATGAAATTAAGAAAAACTTAACAAAACTGAAAAACTGAAACTAATTTTCCCCGCCATTAGTCGACGCTGATTTTAAATTCCAATTAAAATGATTAAAAATGTATTACATATTAGGTCTAATATTAGGTCTGATCAGATATAAAATCATGTCCAAGTTGACTTACTAAATCATACCTATCTAAAATACAATTCTGATATATGTATGTGTGTATATATTCTCTAATTATATTTCTACCTACAAGGCAACTGTCCAATAAACGGAACTGCTCGATCAACAAAAAGCTATTAAGCTTACGTTAATATGCAATCGGTTAAAGGGCGTTACAGTTTTTCAATAGCTAATTTCCGATAAATTCAGATTCTGTCTTTTCTGTCAGATGCCAATCCCTAAATAGCACTATGTTTTTATGCAGGTGGATTGGAAATTTGTGGACAATTAGATCTTCTCTATGTCTCTGGATTACAAAATTATATAGATTGTAGTAGGCAACTGTGTTCAGCAAGGAGGCACTTTAACTAGCACATCAAATAAGCAATTTTAATTTTAGTTTACAGTGAGGTCCATAAGTAACGGATAAATTCATTATCTACGTAATTTACAATTTATGAGTAAAATCCTGAAAACGTCAATTTTTAATTCTAGAATGACATTTTTTGAGGATAATTTTATACCTCCCCCTCCAACCCCCTTGGAATGATAGCTACCCCTTTAAAATGGAACGATGGTGCGTGTGATAGCTCATTTGAAAGGGTTCTTAATTATCTATTCAGTAATATAAGGTTTTTTTGAATATTGTATATTTTTCATCAAGAAAATTAAATTTGATAATCTCAAAATTATTATCATTATGAAATGTATACAATCAAGTGCTTATGTACCAAATATCTGTCAAATCTGACGTTTTTAGTTAATTTTGTGTCAACATTCAACTTAAATGTATCGATTTCCCTGATACTATATAAGCAGTAGGTTGTCCTCCTTTTTGGTAAAAATGTCACAGTTTTGAAATTAATTTTTATATCACATAGACTATTAATTGACAGTGTAAAGTTGAAAACAGTAGAAGGAAAATAACATGCTGATGTAAAATAGTCAAAATCTGACCATGAAGTTGAAAAAAAAATTGTGACAAGTACGAGTACGTGTTGTATATCTACGGTTGCCTCGCATTACTTGCATTAGCACTGAAATCTGAAATCTGAAATTAGTATCTGGAAAAGGCTTGTATTAGCACATAATGGCAAATGAAACTAGCAAAATGAAATGGCAAAGTTTTCTAATTCAAAACTGAGAGTCTATAAACTTTAAACTGAGCGTATTTTTGTATGAAATGTTCTTTTCGAAGGGTCGACATCTCGTCGATCAATTTTCTCCTCATTTTGACGAATTGGTTGTGTTGATTTTCCTTTATTACTAACCTTTACATTAAATTACTTCCAGTATAGGTATTAAAATTTATTTAATACTCTGCCTAATACTTTTATATAGTCTCATTTTTATTTCCTAATTTCGTTCTAATTGGATTTATATTTGATAGCGGAGATTCGCCAAATACTTTGATCTCATTGTGAAATGTTGTAATTATGTATATAGAATATAGAATTAATTATCCGCTTTAAATTACCATTTTAAACGGGAAGACTTACAAAACAACTTACAGTTGGGGTCTAAATCTGGATTAATATAACAAAATGAAAGGAACGAAATGGAATATAAAATTATTGTTGACTGATCACTAGATTTTCGGAAATTAATTCTGTATTTTTCTTTCATTAACAAATCAATAATGCAGAGTATTAAATTACATAGCATTACATATTTATAAAAATACATACATATATACGAGTGTACTCGTATATATGTATAATATGTATGTAAAATATTATAATATATATAAAAATACATACAGTAAGCAACGAAAGTCATCATATACCCACTTTTTTGAAGTTTGCTTAAATTATGATAATTTTTGTATTACAGCATTGATTATTTTTTGCTTTTGACAGGATTATAGCTTATGATATTCTGCGTCTAATAAGCCGAAGTTGAAGGCGGTATGTCCATTGTGTGAAAATATATCGCTAAAAAAGTAAAACTTCAATCTTTTCATAGAAACGTAAATAACTCCGAAAATAGTAAATCTTTTTCGAAGTTGTTAGACTTGTATTAAAGGGAAATCTTCAGTGTATCTATTTGACTAACTGAGTCATTTTGAAAAAAAATTCCTAGATATGAAAAAAAATAAGTTTAACCAAAAAATATCACGAAAATTCAAAATTCTACCATCCTTAGTATCTCTATCGTAAAAATCACTGTTCCTGAAATTTTAATAAAACACGGAGAGATCTAGAGGGATATTAATCCTAAATTTTTGTTGGAGTAATGTGTGGCGTACAGGGCTTTTTTTTAATTTTCGTGATATTTTTGGTTCTAATAATATAAATAAACTTTAGATTTTTTTCATGTCTAGGAATTTTTTTTTTTTTCAAAATGACAGTCAAATAGATACACTGAAGATTTCCCTTTAATACGAGTCTAACAACTTCGAAAAAGATTTACTATTTTCGGAGTTATTTACGTTTCTATAAAAACATTGAAATTTTACTTTTTTTAGCGATATCTTTTCACACAATGGACATACCGCCTTCAACTTCGGTTTATTAGACGCAGAATATCACAAGCTATAATCCTGTCAAAAAGCAAAAAATAATCAATGCTGTAATACAAAAAATTATCAGAATTTAAGCAAACTTCAAAAAAGTGGGTGTGTGATGACTTTCGTTGCTTACTGTATGTGAGTACATATATACATACATATGTACTTATATGTATATGTATATATAATGGAAATATCGAATATACCTAACAGTTGAAGTAAAAATAAGTTTAAAGTTATTTAAACTAGATTATTTAAATTACATTGCAACAATAATATATTCATTCAGAGACTTGAAAACGATAACTTTCTTCAACACACACGGAGTTGCTAGTTGGAGAGTTTTATATAATCTGGTGCATTTCTTTCATAATTTCATCACACTAGATAATAATTTGAAAACCAAGAGTATAGGTAATTAGGTAATGATCTTATAACAATTTATAGCTATATCTAAATATTTTTCATTTCATTCATTTTATGGTATTTCACTTTCTGATGTTTTTGCTTTTATTATATTTTATTATATGTATTTACATTTATGTTCACTGCATCCATTATTAAAAAAATATTAAGGAATGTAATTCGGTTACAGTATTTTCGAATTTTAATTTTGTAACTTAAGTTAAATAGTTAATTAATGCAACTAATTCACTTCTGCTAATCGCATTTAAGAATAATAAATTAAAATAAATAAGTTTAAACATATGTAATGTTAAAAAAAAACTGGACGTCTTCCACGAAACATCGAACTACTACACTTTTCTCGACGCGTTTCGCCAACCAAGTTGGCATCTTCAGGAGAAGATTAAAACTGTTTTAATATTCAGTTTTAATCTTCTAAATTAAAGTTCAGTTTTAATCTTCTCTTGAAGATGCCAAATTGGTTGGCGAAACGCGCGTCGAGAAAAGTGTAGTAGTTCGGTGTTTCGTGGAAGACGTCCAGTTTTTTGTTTCTACGCCGAAGGTTCCAGTACCCACTCCAGCATATGTAATGTTAATAAAAAATATATTCTTCTCATAGTTTTACTTTCCAATGATTTCAAAAATAAAAATACTTTAATTTTGAACAAAGTAGGTGTCTGGTAGGTACTCAGGAACAAATTTGTTTGTAATATACAAAGTGACAGTCATTTGCATGTATATGTTTCGTATAATGTTTTTTTTTTGTTTTTATAGATATCAGAAGATCATACGATTTCTGTAGGTATAATAAGTTTTTTTTAGTAACGTTATATCCATGATTCTATCTACTATGTATCGACTGTAATAAAAATTGGAAGAAAACATGAAAAATTAAGCCAAAGTGAGTTTGTGTTTCGGGAACAACATTAAACCTTGCTCATGTTGTTATAAAGAGTGATTGGGGAGGAACCCCTAATATTTGTAGGAGGCGTTGGGGGGCCAAACTAAATAAAAGAATGTAATAAACATATGGACGAATATCAGCGGTTACTAAGATAAGAATGAAAAATATTCATAAATGAAAATCATATCAGCAGATTCTCGATGACTAAATGTAGCAGGAATAACATTACCATATACATACCTGTATGTACAGTACTCCAATCAAACGATGTGACATGTAAATGTAAATATAAATACAGTTACTGTAGAATGTAAGTGCATGTAAATCACAAATGTCACAATAAATGTGACAATTTCTGATCACCTGTGTTTTATTTAGAATTCAGGACCTATATTCTATTTGACTATGTGTTTATTAAGCTTTTTTTGTTCATTTCTGTCATCTCAACCGCTCCTTCGAATATGGGGTGTCCCTCCCCGATCACCCTGTATACATACGAATATATAAGAAATGTGTAATAGAATTTATTCCTCCGTCTAGCGTATTTTTTTAGCGTGTTAGCTGATTTTTTAGCGTTTTAGCGTATATCGTATTTAACATTTATAGTCTCTCACTGAATATAATACATATAAATATAAATGAAACGATATACGATCGTTTATGGTCTGTCTAAATATTTTATTATAAGATAGGATCTTCGTCGCCTGTCAGCAATCAGAAACGCAAAAAGATGTAAGTTCTTTTTTTAGTTCGGTATTGGTTGTTATTTCTCGCATAAAGTTAAATCTGCTGGAAATCTTTCTCAAATTACCTATTTCTTCTATAAAAAAAGTATACACTGATTTACAAGTTTTTTAGGTGTTAAAAATGTGTAGATTGTGCGATAAACTTTTTTTCTTTATTTATGCGAGATCAAAAACCCTTTGTTCGTCCAAAACTGCCAAATCAAGCAGTGCAGGCGAGAACGAAGGTCTTTTCATAGGTGTTCAGTGTATGTAAGCAATACACCATCTGGCCATATTATTTTTCACACATTACAACGGCGAATGAACATAATCAAAAACCCGTCCGTATAATAAAAAAAATAATAATAAAAATGTTTTTAGAACTTTATACACGTAATTGAAAGTGGTACATAATACAAGAAGCAGGAGAGCATGCACCGGCATACTTTCTATTTTTCACACGTCTCACAAAGGCGTACAGGGTGGGTATAAAATGCCTATTTCATGAACAAAAGATAATAGTGATTGAGCAACGCACTTTCGTATGGAATAAAACTTCGTCAATACGAGGGTTGGACTGAATAAATAATATTTTACCCCTTAATAAGCGGAAGAGTGTATGTTTTAGCATATACACACATTTTTTCAAACTTATTTATACACATTTTCTTTATATTCGAATATTTATTAATTTAGGTAAAAATTAGATACCGCTATTTTCTTAAAGAAATAAAGTATTTGAGGTACCTACAAACAACATTGGCGTACGAAATAATTACAAATCTATTTTATGTAGACATGTATAATTTAATGATAATTTAAAAACTTTCTTTTAAATTGATTCTCATTGAAGTAGGCCAGAAACGTAAATATTTTTTTGATTATACAATAATTGATTGATCTTAAACGACTGCATAGAAGTGGTGACTTTGTAACAGAGTGTATCTGGATTTCTGATTATCATATTATTTCTCTAGTATCAAAAAAAAGTCTCATTTGTTGTCAAATTTGCGGATTTTGTGTTTTTCTGTGACATCTATATTAGGTAGGTAGTTAATTTTGTTATATGTTCTTCAAAAATACATACATTTTTAGAAGACAAACGATTTTATTTATTTGTTATATCTACCACAAAAAAAATGTTTTATAACACCATGAGCTTGAACATATCACAACGTTTTACAAGTACAACGGTTTTCCGATGAAACTATGTATTTATATTTCTTATATTACATATAGTTACATATCAGCTGTATGTAATATCATTTGAAACTCTTATTTCTCAATATGCATTTTTTAATGGAAGTTAATTTGCAAACAATATTTTCTTAGACCGTCGTACCTACTACTCGTATTGTGTCTAATATCCATCTTTTCTGGAAATATAATACCAATAAATGTTTAAAACATTTCCTAGCTTTCTTATCGATACAATGTTTTTCGGAAATAAAACAATTTGAAATTATAAAATTGGATTTTCCAAAAAATTAGGTTTTGGTAGGTAGGTACTTTTTGGAAGGTAGATAATTTATTTTCTTACTAATATTAGGAGTAATAAATAACTAGTTAAAAGATGAAACCACATGTACATATCTACATATCTACTGAAAAAAACTTTTGATGGTAAATTGAAGGAGGCAATACTTAATAATAACCAGTAAGATACCAAAGAGACAAGAGTGCTTATTGCGATTAAATAAAAATTTTTAGCTATTAGAGAGTTCTGGAAAACATACATTAAATTTAGAATTACTTTAAATCTACAGCAACTAAAAGCGAACGAGTGTTTTCTGTAGCTAGCAATTTTGCCTCAAAAACAAGCTTAAGATTATTAATTTATTTTTCCATTTCATTTTTATATTTAAGTTTGTTTAATATATTGTGTTAATGTATTTATGTTTGTATTTGTTCAATATATTTTTTATACAGATTGTAATTTTTGTTTATATCCTTATTTCACATAAATACTAGTATTCTTTATACACGTTAATAAAAATATTTTTGTATGTTTTAACTTTTTCTGTTGAATTTGTTTTCACAACAGCAAATACAATCAAGTAAAAAAATAATAAAAAAACGAAAATGATCCTTTTTGAATTTAAGCCCACAGATACTCATGTTATTAGATTTCCAGGTTCCAGAAATCCCGGGAATTATAATTTTAAAATTCTGGTCCCGGGATTGAAAAAATCCGGAAATTGAGAACTGATGTAAAACGTATTATATAATGAGAAACAACATTTTGGAATTTTGCGTATACTTTCAAAATGATACTAGTTTTCATTTCTTAACAATCAGATGTCTTCTTATACTGATATTATTAACATATGTATACTTTATTATTAATGTTATTTTTTTAGTATTTTGTTATTTTTACTATCTTAGGAGTAATTTATTATTTAATAATTCTTACTTCGATTAATTCGAAGACCTTAATTGCTTTGTGTAATATACCTACACACATTCATATGTTGAATTTTGTTCAAATTCAAATTTCATTCATTTTCAGAATGGTTCATTTTAAACACAACAAATGTTATGTGGTTACTCAGAGAAAAATGTACTTTTAATTTCCTGCTCGAAAAGTGGAAGTACAATTTAAAAAACATGTAAACGAAGTAATAACTCAAAATTCAAATTTTGTTTATTACTCAGCCGTATATGGTTCAATCCCTAACGTACATATTAAAGGGTATAGCAGGGTTTATATAGGAAATCTGTCCTCGCGACTTTTTTGACTAGCAGTTGGGGGATCGTTTTAGTATCAAACAAAAAATAATTCAGTTAAATTATTATTTCTTTATCTTAAACGGTCAAGTTTTTCAAAAAAAATCTCTTTTTTCGATTTAATTTTTTTTTCAGTAAAATTCAAAATTAATGAATGGTGATTTTTGTTCTAATTCTTAGGAGTAAAAGACATGAAAAAACATTTTGGTCATGATTCTTAAACGAAAAGTCGATTTTTTGCGGAAGAAATAAAATTTTAATCTTTTTTTTAACGCCTTTTTTGAAAAGTGTCACTCACCGAATTTTTTCAGAAAGTGTCTTTTATACTCCTCTATACTCAGGAATTTTTTCAATTTTTTGAAGTGGTGGAACAATATGAAAAAAATTAAAAAGTAATTTTTTTTTGTAATCTTGCGTTTAAACAAACATATATTTTTGATTGTTAAAAATTGTATAAAAAAATATTATTTTTACCAAAAGTACATTCTCACTAGAGAAAAAAACAGAGAAACCCATTGAAAATTAAGACATATCCTGCTTAAAATAATTAAGAGTGTAAAAAATGATTAAAGAGACGTTAAATAAATCTTATTTCATGCTAAATTCCCCTTAAAGATAATTATATAATTTTTAGGTACTATTGGAAATGATTTTTCAGTATTGATGCAATAAAAACAAAAATTTCGATCATAAAAGTTATTACATTTTAATATCGTTTAACAAAATTATTATAAATTATTGACATTAAATGTAATAATTTCATACAAAATAGTTCGAAAATACTGTTTTGAGGAAGGTCACTGTCTTCATCTACTACGACAGTAACCTTCTCATCAATAAACAGACGACTCAATATTTCAGCAGGTCTTACTATTTTTGCCAAATATCGAGTTTTTCTGAAAACGAGTGATCTCCAATTTTATCAATTATGGACGAGTCACTACCAACAGCCAGCTGCCCAGAATGTTTCCAAATCACGGACTTCAAATACCTGGTATTCGAATAAATACGAAAATTATTGATATCTTCATCATAGAATCGCTGTTTTATAATATGATCTACACTATTGTAATTGTAATATTTGTTGATGATCTACAAATGCAACAATATCCATGAGTGGAAATGATTCGTGGAAAACCCAATTCCACAAATTCTAATTCTTCTTCCATTTTTTCTTCAAAAACATAAGAAGGATCTTCAGTTGATGATAGAGACGAAACAGTAGTTGAAGACGATTGAGAGAAAATTGGCTGGCTCTCGATACCCACTTGTTCTAAAGATGAATCATAAGTGTTCTTATTTTTAGTTGGTCTTTAAAATTTCTCATTTATTACAAAATGTATCATTAATAAAGACTCTTTTTCCAATTTTTTCTGTCGCAATATTAGCCTCATCAATTGTCGTAATAACTTTTTTATAGCCTACTGTTTTGCGCAAATAAATATAACAATTGATACATATTTTATTAGCATCCATTCTGAAATCAAGATTCAAAGCATGTATTAAAAATGCAGAAATATATAAAAATATAAACATATTTCACTTACTTTAATGGAAGTCATTAACCGTAACACTATTTAACGATAAAAAAATAATCCCATATAATGATGAGAGATGAAACAACAGCATAACTCAACCAAAGAGGTTTCTTTATAATTTTGAGATTATCTGAAAACAATCGAGACCTAAGAAGAAATGATCAGTAAATACTAAAAATTCCAGTAGATTGCACTGTAGCGCGCTAGCCTGGCGCTAGTTTTAAAAAAAATACTATATCAAAATGAGTTATTTAGACCTTTGAAAACATATTTTCAAACTATTTCAAAATTATATGATTTCTAATGGTCTTTATGCAATCACTGCAGTAAAATGATTAAAAATGTTTTTTAAGTTTCAGTTTGTTTTTAAAATTCCTAATTTTCGGTAAAAATATTTTTTTTTATATATAATTTTTAACAATCAAAAATATATGTTTGTTTAAACGCAAGATTACAAAAAAAAATATTTTTTTAATTTATTTCATATTGTTCACCACCACTTATAACATTTGAAAAAAATCCCTGAGTGTAGAGGAGTATAAGACATTTTCTGACAAAATTCGGTGAGTGACACATTTCAAAAAGACGTTAAAGAAAAGATTAAAATTTTATTTCTTCCGCCAAAAAATCGGCTTTTCGTTTAAGAATCATGACCAAAATGTTTTTCCATGTCTTTTACTCCTAAGAATTAGAAAAAAATCACCATTAATTAATTTTGAATTTTACTATGAAAAAAAAATAAAATCGAAGTGATTTTTTTTGAAAAACTCAAAGACCGTTTAAGATAAAGAGCTGAAAATGTAACTGAATTATTTTTGTTTGATACTAAAACGATCCCCCAAGTGCGAGTCAAAAAAGCCGCGAGGGCAGATTTCCTATATAAACCCTGATATACCCTTTCAATTGATAGGATTTGAGATTTTAAACAAAAAAGATATTTACATATATTTGTTTAAATTCAATATTTCAGCTAGTTAATGCATTAAAAGCAGTTCATCTCAATACCAGACACTGTTATTCGATGAAATATGTTTATTTCTACATTGATGAGTAATTTCAAACCTTTATGTGAGGGTTTTCATTGAATTGGTACAGGTACACACTACCCCTCTCTAAGCCCTAAAATCAAGCCTTTGTCGATTATCATTATTTTTATATCAACTCTTCATACAAAAATAATGTAAACAAATACATTGCATTGTGAAACTAACGTAGGTTTGATGTGGAAATAATGTGGAAAATTCGTATTATACTGATTTTGAGAGAAAAATTGAGGTAAATACTGACTGTCTCTCATCATGTGTTAATATAGAATGTGTCATTAACGACCCTTTTTTTGTAATTGTGACGCTCTAATATAAGTACTTAATTTTCATCGTCTTTCCAGGTGTAATTTTCGCTTTTCGAAAAATTATTCGAAATGTTGAATTAAGAAAACATCGTTAAAATTGTTAGGAAATGCATTAGTAAATACATGTTCTGCTTTTAGAGCAGATGTGGTGGTGAGTGGATGGGAGGGTGAATATGAAAGTATTATGATCTTCAATAACCGATACCTGAATTAATTTAAAGAAAATAGTCACATAAAGGAGTAAAATTACACATCACGATGTACATATGTAGGAATATACCTTCGTCGATTTGTATTATTATTGTATGTAAATATTGAGTGTATCTGCTTTTACCGCGTTTATTGTCTGAAATATTGAATTTAATCAAATACATACATACATGTACACACTTTTTTGTTCAAAATTCTGTCCTATCGATTGATGTATATAATATATTAGGGTTTGGACCACAACCACACAAGGATAAGTACTTAGTAAAGGAAATTAGATTTTCCTAAATATTCAGCCCTTTTGAGGCCGGACATAATTGACCAAATTCGGAATAAAAAAATGAGGTGACTACTCATTTATTAGAACACTTTAGGGAGAGACACAAAAACTGTTTGGGAAAACAATTTCCACCGATACCCCTCCTATATGTACATAGGGTAAATGTGGGAGAGACGCCGCACTTTTTTAGAATGTGCAATAACTCCCCTTAATAATGCAATAAAAACTAGCTAAATAAGATCCATACTTTAGAAACATTTATTCAAGAAACGGGACATAACACAAGTGGTTATGGCAAGAAATAAGCAAATAAAAAAATATTTTGTTGTCATATACAGGAGGCCAACTCTCCTACATGCTATGGGTGAGTCGCCGTATATCTAGAGGGAGAGATGGCTTATAGGAAATAAGATTAAATTATTTTTTTCACTTGAGCCTTCTTCAATAAATACTTTCCACATGGGTTCCAGGCAACTTCGAATGCTCTACACGTTTCATGTAACCAGCGTTTGCAACGTGTGTACTCAATTCAGTCTGATTTTGACATAGTTCCTATATTTCCAAAGTTCGAGACTCTCCGCAATTCATTTTCCTCAATATCCACAAATACGCATTCATTTTCCTCAATATCAGTAATATCGCTACTTGAGGAATGAGCTGATATTTCTACTTCAGTTTCAGATAATAAGGATGATTGCTTCTTTTACTTTCGTTTTAACCCTTTAGATACACATTTAACTTGGCCATTTTTGTCCGTATTAAGGAACAAAATTTTATTTAATGTATATACAAATTTTATTATTTTATAAATTTTATGTCTTTTATACAACATGGGTTAGTTAAATGAACTGCCTGTTGTTTTTTGCGTTTTCTAATATTAGAAAGTACAGGTACGGGCGATATTTGTTGAACCAATTTTTCTGAGGTAACGTCACAAGTGGTCGAAGTTGATGGTTGAGGTTCTAAATTGTTATTGGAGGAACTTTGCATTATCGTATCTGATTGAGATTGCTTTAATCTCGGATTTACTGCATGTTTTCTTCTTCCTCCAAACTGTGTAAAGCTTCAGTTACACTGGTTTTAGGAGAGGACGGTTGACCTCCGATAACTTCTATATTAGTTAACTGAAGATCCGACACGCAAAAAACATGTTCAGGTATTGCCTGTAGATTTTGTGGGTAAGCACCACTTAGTGCGTCTTTTATCCCACAATACTTTGCAGCGTCACTCCCCAATAGATGGGAGAGACGCTGCACTCAATTTCTTATAGCTGTCTAATGCCATAGCGATCACGGTGTAGTTAAACATAATATTAATGATCCTACGTCTAATCACAAATAAAAATAAAAACTGAAAAATTTTTAGCCACGCCTGAACAGTGTTTTTTAAATATTCATTAACGTAAACGTTCGATTTGCATGTAAGTGACCTACGATGCACGGTTATGCATCGACTGACTATAAGTAAGCGAAATTGCCGTTGAAATTATAACAGTATGTAGTTCCAAATGGTCATTGCGTATTCTCTCCCACTGCGGCATCTCTCCCACATTTACCCTATACGTATGTATGTCTAACTATAAAACCACTTACTATATGAGTATGTATCGAAATTTCACTGAGCAAGTTCGCCAGTTGAAACTAGAGTTAATAAGATCAAATTATCAAATCACATGGAAATAGTTACCAACGTCATTATAATACGTTATTTGTGTATCTCTCGAGTAGCGTTCAAAAGTTTTCATAATGCCGTGAAGTTTACAAATTTCAGAAACTTTAAATTAAGCAATATAATTATTACAATACATTAATTATTCAAGGTGCTATTATTTATATCAAAACTTGATTTTTATGAGAAAATCATTACTTCTCAGAAGGAAGTTGCTAAGATATTTTACATCCACAACGGCCGGCGGCTGTTACAAGTGGCTTTTAGTTTTTTGTTTAGTACTGTTAAAAGATGATAGCGATATGTTATTACGATATGTAACGAAGTATATTTTGATTATATATTAAAAGTGTATTTTCGGATTGCAGATAATTTCGAGTTATAGAAAGTTGATCTGTATATTGGCGACGCCTACCCATTGTGACGTAAAATCGAAGTTCCAAAGAAAAGCTTTGGCGATGCCTTTAAATATTGTCCCCCCGACTTGTCCTCCATCATGTTTTCGCCTTCGTCGGACTTTATAAGACTTCCCTTCAGCCTTCCCACCCTGTACGTACGCACACAGTCCACACACACACACGCGCGCTACCCATATAATTGTTATACGTTAGATACTCCAAATCACATCCTCTGCCGTGCTGTCAAAGGGTTTCTCCCTACACGCCTATTCACAATGTCCCTTCGCCAACACCTCTTAACTTACTTTTTTACGCCCCAGCCTCGTTAACACCGCAGCTTTTAATATCGCATTCGGGCCCGCGCTGCTATAAAATAAACTGCCTAAGTGAAAGAACAGAAACTCATCCCAGTTTTTGCACTTATATCACACCTACGCCAATGCACCTCGCACCCACAACGTACCGAGGCTCCACATTTCGCATCGGAGGGGTACAGCAGAGAACAAAATAAATTCCACTTAGTGCCGGGGAAAAAACTGTGAGTCAAGGTTGGTTCTCTTTTCAAGTTCAGCTTTTGCAAATAATTCGAACATTTTTTATTGTGATGACGCTTCCTTCGTATACAGCTTTGCTTCCATTTTGCTTTATTTTACTAGCGGCTCTATAAAAATAGAATATTTAGGGACGATATATTTTTTTCTCTTAATGCCACGTAAATACATAGTTGGTTTGTTTTTAATTTGCATATAACGAAAAAGTATATGACAAATGTGTTTTATTAATAAAAATAATTAATATATTAATAAATTAATTAATTCGCACTTCCCAATTTTTAACTTAACACTTTTTTTCACTCAACGCGCCACTTTCACCAACCATATTGGCATCATCAAGAGCTGATTAAACCTACTGTAAATTAATGTACCTAAATTAATTAATGGAAAAAAGATTTAATGGATTAAATTAATATTATGGACGTGTTTTTAAATAGCGCAAATAGAGGTTTGAGCTAATTTAACTAGTCTTAATACATTATGTGTTTAACTAACACGAACCGCTGTTCGCGCTATTTAAAACACGCCCATAATGTTAATTTAATCCATGTGACATACAAATCTAGCTTTCTATATTGATTTCTTCTGAAGTCCTGCATTTTCAGTGTACTGGTGTATATAACATCATATGACTTAATTCTTTATTTAACACCGTTAGAAAACAGTTCACAGAAAGAGGATATGTAATTTTAAGAAAACATCATTTTAAAAAGAAGATCTCTCAGCTTTTAAATCTCTCCGTTTACAGCTTTTATCTTTTGTAGTTCCTTGTTTTACTAATATATGTAAATAAGTTCAAATCATATGATTACTTTGTGTAGTAGGTTAAACAAAAAGCGTTAGCGACAGTATTCTCGCTTAATGTTTTTTAGAATATTACTGAATTCTTTACAAAATACCATCCAATTTTTATTCAAATATTATGTTTTGTCGAGACCCTACTGTTAGCAAGTTATTTGCAAAATTAAGAAAATACACATCCATATTATTGTTGTAATATTATTATTGTCAGTTTCTATTTTCACTATTAGGTCAGGGACACACGAGCGTTTATTAAAGCGTGTCTGGTCGCGTATCATCCATAATGCGCGTTGTGGTATTGAATAAACTGACAGAATAGTTAATAATACAGATAAATACTTTAAAAAATTAACTTACCTACTCACCTACTTTTTCATGAGCATGTTTATAAAGTATTTTCGTTACTTTTTTAACTTATTTTTCCCAGCTCTGACATTTATGTTAATTTGCAAACGCCATTTTTTGGTTTTATTAATGTCAGAAATAAATGTTTTTTTTTTTCGTGCAAGACGATCTCGTAATCTCTCATTCCACAGTTAGTCTAGGCGACCTGTCAAAAAGTATCAAAAAACGACAAAATAGTCCATAAAAGAAGTCTCAACGGTTTCATATAGAGGAAACCGTCCTGATTAAATATCCGAGAAGGCGGAATCACGCAAGTGCCTGCATCATGTTTTAAATAAACAAATTATTTCTGAAACACCATTTTTTTCGCTTCAAGTCGAATTATCTCAAAAAGTACCTAGGTATGCGTCTTACGAAAAATTATCAAGAGACAAAAGTTGTTTATTATTAAATTTAGTTATCTCGGTTAATAATAATCGTATCGTCATGAAACTTTCTAAAAATTTGCCTTTTTTATTGTTAATAAGCTCCCGCACAAATTGTTAACAATTTGTTATAACAAAATAGGGGCTTTTCGCAAGTGCCAAAATTTTTTTACACATACAGTTGTATGTCCTTTATCATATGCCGTATGCGGAATATCGATCAATTAATTAAAGCGTTGTTTATAACAATTTTTCTGGAGGTATGGTTCAGATATTTAACGTCAAAGTTTTTGGCTCATATCTCCGCTCCTAATAAACTTTTCGACTAGCGCTTTGAAGCAACTAGCTATCAACAATGAGCTATCTACTCCTAAAATTTGAGTCTGAAGTCTGCGTTCATTAATTACGTCGCAGTCGCGTTATTAACATTAACAAGGCGCGGCGCACTGCAGAAAAGCCGAGTGAGCGCGCCGGAGCTACCGGGAGCGCTGGAGGGGGCAGCGCCGGCGCGCGTCGTTCACTGCGGCGAAGCCGCGAATTTGAATTATTCAAAAAGTTAATAATAAGCCGCGCTTTATTAATAACGCGACTGCGACGTAATTAATGAACGCATACTTTTCAAATATTAGAAGCAGATAGCTCATGAAATAAGCTAGAAGTTGCTAAGCTAAAAGCGCTAGTCGAAAAGTTTATTAGGAGCGGAGATATGAGCCAAAAACTTTGACGTTAAATATATCAACTATACCTCCAGAAAATTTGTTATAAACAACGCTATAATTAATTTATCGATATTCCGCATACGGCATATTATAAAGGACATCCAACTGTATGTGTAAAAAAATTTTAGCACTTCCGAAAAGCCCATATTTTTTTATAACAAATTGTTAACAATTAGCGATTTTCCGCATTCAATTGATTATAACTCAGGAACTATTTGTCGCACAGAATGCCGATTGCGGGAGCTTATTAACAATAAAAAAAGGCACATTTTTGGAAAGTTTCATGACGATACGATTATTATTAACCGAGAAAACGGTTTAAAAACGGTTTTTTTCGCAAATTTTGCTCGATTTCTCGTTAAAAAAATTAATTTTGCAATAATCGGAACCACAAATGGAAAAAAAAACACAAATTCGATGGGAAATTTAATAATAAACAACTTTTTGTCTCTTGATAATTTTTCGTAAGACGCATACTTTTCGAGATATTCGACTTGAAGCGAAAAAAAGGTGTTTCAGAAATAATTTGTTTATTTAAAACATGACTTGCGTGATTCTGCCTACTCGGATCTTTAATCAGGAAGGTTTCCTCTATATGAAACCGTAGAGACTTCTTTTATTGACTATTTTGTCAGGCCGAAACATAGATCGCCTGGACTAAGTACTCTCCTGAAATTTTGTGCATGTACAGGTTTAGTATAGTTCTGCAATATCTATAATGCCGTCAGTTTAGGAACACTTATCAGTGAATTTTTTCGAACTCCAGTCAATATTTTTCTTCGTTTTCGTTCAGTTAATGCAGCCGGTCAACCCTGCACCTGATCGATTAAAAAAATGTATCTGAATATGTGTTAAGTTGTTTGGGCCACTGTTGGATAATTTCTATTAAGAATTTTTGTCATTTGACATACATATTGCACATCCCATTTGCTATTTCGCGTTTTTAAATAGTTGTTTCTTTTCTAAGGTTTTCGTTTTGTTATTTGCTACACTTTTCTTCACAAACGCACAAATAAACGCACTTTGTATAATAAATTTTATTGGATGTTATATACCCATTACACAGACATGTTCATTAAGTTTCCCATATAGGAAAATCTTAACATATTGTGTATAAATTTCATTAATTTACAAATAAATTGAACACCATATTTTTTTTTCGTGTAGAGGCAAAATACAGTATACGTATACAGGGTGTTCAGTAAAGAATGGGTCATACATCTGGAATAATTTCCTTGTACGAAAATAAAATAATCGAAGTCAACTCTAATACAATTTTTCTTTCTTAAGTTGTTGTCGTGGTAAAATATTATTTTGTATTTCATTTTTTTTTACAATAATTTATTCATTTTGTACTAAAATTTTGGACAACAAGTTTTTTTTGGGTGATAAATACAAATATATGACATAGAATGAAGCGAAAGGTACTTCTGTAGGCTACTTTTATTCATGAATATGTAAATATAAAATAATATAATGACAGATGTATGTATGTATAAATAATTTAAAATGTTTTGATCCTGCACATGAAACTACAATTAAAGATTTATTATATATCTATTTAACGGTACATAAACTAAAATACCACTACTAAAATGGTTTTCCTTTACCATCCCTGCAAATTTGTAAACAGTTTCTCAAATTTATAATTAGATTAACGATCATGCAACTTTTCTGATTATATAATACATAACATATTTATTTCGTAGATAATTCTTTGTCGAATATTTGTTAACGTATCTTTCTGCTTTAAAGTTGTTCTTTAGGTTCTCCGAAAAAAAATGTGTGCAAGTAAAGTGCGTTCGTCTTAGTCGAGGATCATTTTGTAAGATATTTTGAAATTTTAGCACCATTGACAGGATTACATAAACATTCTCCATCATAATTTATTCGATCTGTTAGGTGCATATTCCTTTAAATATTAGGAATCGTATCTGGTACAAGATGGCGCCCCTTCCTTTTATTCCGTAACAGTACTAAATCGTTTAAATAACATATTCCTATATCGGTGGATTAGACGAGAAAGTAAAGATCCATGGCCTCTCCGAAGTCCAGATTTGAATCCTGTGGATTTCTGTTTCTCTGGAATGTATTAAAACTCTAGTTTGTTCTGGCGCCAGGAAAGAGGTCTTTCCAAATCCAGAATTGGAAACCGTGGTTCCCTGTAAGCCAATGGTACTGACTTAACTCTGATGAACATATTTTTTTGGGGAGCCTAAAGAACACCATTAATACAGAAATAATATATACTATGATAAATAATATTCGACAAATACTTATCGACGACATAAATGTGTAATCAGATAAGCTGTATGATCGTTAATCTAATTAGAAATTTGCGAAACAGTTTACATTTGCGAAACCATTTTGAGTACTGATGTTTTAGTGAATGTATCGCTATAATAGAAGATGTCTACATTTTTATTTGTATTTTCATGTGGGGTACCAAAACATTCTAAAATATATATTTAAATTCATGAATAAAAACGAGTAGTTAGCCTTCAGAAATGATCTTTGCTTCATTCTAAGTTTTTTTTTTGTTTATTATAGTCATGTGAATGGATAATTTCCCAAAAAAATATTTAGAAATTTTCTCTATTAACCAAATTTCAGATGTTTACCATATATAATTTATAAATGACTATGAATATATTCTATAGTTAACTTTATGCGAAAAAGATTGATAAACACTCCACTGTGCTCCAAAACCGAAAAAAAAAATACTACATATGTATATAAAACAAATCAGAAAAAATAAGCTATTTAAATATTTAAAAATATACAAGGTGTTTGATTAAAAAAAAAAAACATAATTATGTCACGTCTTGAAAACGCTTCGTTCATTTTTTTTGATACCGTATTACAAAAAATATTAACTCAATTTTATATGTTCTCTTCGTATCTCCAAAAAATAAACGAGATAAGGCATGGGTCAATATATAACCTATTACCCTGTACATATGTAAATGTTAAAAAAGATGTATGTACATGTAAAAAAGATGTATGTACAGCTACTTACAACAACTCCCATACTTAGGGAAAATAAGAAAGTCCCTCCTAAATCCGAGGTGTTAATTAAATTCTGTTTACGATGACTGCTTATTTAAATGCATATCCTTGGAGGTCTCAACAATTAGTTAGTTATGCTTTTTAAAAAGCAGAAACCGACACTTCATTCCTACACGGCATATTAGATGGCAATAAAATATCCAACAACGGCAGAGTTATGGTAAAATATTTACATATACAAACTAACAATCGTTTCTGACTGCAATAATATTCGTTTGTAGTAATTTTTGAACAATCCCTTCAGATCGTTAAGAGCCAACGGTATTCGTAATTATAATTTAAACGGAACAATTATTTTACAATATTGATTAAAGCTTCAGCAAACAGCTTTTAGTAAGGATAAATATAATTTGCTGATGCCTTTGTTATATTAGCCCATTTGAATATGTTTTAATTCCAAACTTGCAGCGAACCAGTTCAAGTTTTAATTGGCAGATGAGCAAATTCGTAATTAATTCAAATCAATTAGGTGGGGCTAATAATTTTCAGTATTTTAACTCCAATTAATTGTGACGCTCAAATACCTATAATACGATAATTTGACTCTGCAGGTAAACGGCAATTATATAATTAATACATTTAGCAAAATCGCATTTTTTTGAAGCGATAGAGTAATATTAGAGTAAACAATATAAAGTTAATTTCTATAGTATTTGTAATCAAGTTGCCACGCCAGTTTCTGGAGGAACATTCCATCTGCAGACAATAATATAAAATTCAAGTAAAATTAATTACTAGTTAAAAAAAATCTGGGAAATATTTTCATCACCGACACTCTTTGACATTAACATATTTGACAGTTCAAGATGGTCTATATGAAAGACTAAAATAAGCAAACTCTCCTTGTTTCATAATGCTGTTTTTTATATTTTTGCATGGTCTGCAGATGGAACCACAGTTCCAAAACTAGTTAAAAATTGAGTCACGGCAGTGCAAAATAATATAGACAAATTAGAGGCAGAACAGTTTTGTAAAGAATAGTTCTATTCTGTTTTAATAAAATTATATGTACCTATTGAAATTTTAAGACAGGGTGGCACTCCCAATTTCGATGAGATTGCATTGATAACTTCTAGACAGTAAGAGATTTATTAAATTAGAGAAAAGCTGCGCATTTAATGGCTCATGAAGTGACATATTCAAATTTCTAAAATGTTGACTTTCAGAACAATACTGAAAAATCTGAAAAACATAATTTTTAAATTTTGCAAATGACTCATAAACGGTAGGATCTACAGGAAAAAATCTTGGTTATAGAAAATCATTCAGACACTAGGCGTCGCGACGTTTAAGTTTTGTTTTTCTTATGGACACCTGTGTATATTTTTTATTTTAAAAATCAACTGGACTGCATTCACTGCAATACATTTATACAGAATTGCAAAAAATGTAGTATTCATAATTTCGATGCTAGGCGACTCAGCGCCCTCCTTATCTACTACAACTAAATTACTAAATTTTTGCATGTCTAAAATTTCAAATTTGCCCGAAAAGTTCTAAAATATCTAATAAATAGATCTTTTCGACGGCTAATTTGATCCCTGTCGTATTTCTTATAGTTTAGAGAATCCACGAAGGGTGCATTCTTATGTGCGGCACCATTATTTTTTCATTTATACATTTGAAAAAATATTTAATTGGTTTCTATAAAAAAAAACGACTCCAAAATAAAAACAAAAGTAGTTCTTTGCGACATCAACTTTGAAATGGTGAGAATTGTATTTTGGCTGTTCTGTATAAATAAAATATTGCTAAATCAATTTCCAAAATTAAAAGTACAGGTGGAAATGGGAAACACAAAAGTTGGGCGTCACGTCTATAAGGGTCAATGTGATAAATGTGAATTTCCCAATTTTAAATAGAAGACAAGATACTAAGATTTTGTTAACTTTCATTTGGAGATTTTCTCTGTAGATCTCTCTGTAGATAGTTACCGTTTATGATTGTTTCGAAACTGCGGCAATTTTGGTAATATGAAATTAAAAATAATGCAAATGTTATATATTTTTGAAAAGGGAAAAATTCGAAGAATCAGAATATACAGGGTTTTTCATTAAAAAAAAAAACACTACCTTGATTCACTTTATGATTTCTGATGTTCAATTGTTTTTTCTCATATCGTGTTAAAAAATGTATGCAAAAGTCTGTAACTTTTGTTGGAAGAACTATTTTCTAATTTCAATAATAAATTCGCAATAACTTGTTTTATTATAACAAATTATAAAAACGAACCCTTGAACATATTTTATTTATCTATTATTATCCAGTATTCATTTTTTATTTTCCTCACAAGAAAATATTTCCATTTCGTTAAATACGACACCATCAACAAAAATAACTAACGCTTATTTTGTTTTGTTCACATTATTTTCTCGTCGCATATCACTGCGTTATTGGTCGGATACGGAAAATATGAGCGGATATCCATTACGTCCAATGATAATTTCTTATTTCGTTTGCCTTATTTGTTATTTATCTGTCGTGAATAAGGATGTTTAGGGAAGGCTAAAGTTGCAATTTATTGGTAAAGTAATACCTAAGGAATTTGATAGGTTTTCCCTTAATATTTTTTTTGAGTGGTAATAGAATTATCTTAAATTAGTAAATACGAATGCGAATGCAATAACACTAGCGATATCTGTATACAAGATATGTATGTTTTAGTAATTTGCTGCTGCTTTAACTCAGTCGGGTACGCCAAAAAAAGGGAAAGTTTATTTCTGGAAAAGCAACCTAAGTTCCCATCTCTAATTCTTACATCGAAAATGTAATACTATACTGAAATATTGTTATAAAAACCCACAATAATTAGGAAAAACAGAAAACAAAACAAAACATGAAAAATACGTGTAGAATTTGTGGCGATTATAATAAAAATGAGATTAAGTTTGACTTGTTATTTTGCTTTTCATGTTTCCACATACAGAGCTCTCTCTGAGTGTAAGTAATGAAAAGTATCATGTTAAATTTGTTAAAAAAGATTTTTTTTAATTTAAAAATGGGGGGGTATTACAATATGATATTTTGCTTAGACAGCTTTATTCCCAGAGTGGGTTTTCAAATCTTCAATATTGATATCTAATATATGACAATGGGAATATAAATATTGTATGTAGATATTTTCCATGAAATACTATTCTTATTGCTTGAAATACTATGTTAATACTAAACGTATTCTTATTAAATACTAACTGACGCCTTACGTTGTATGAGGAAAATTGTAAAGTAAATTTTGAATTGTATTTTCGTTTTGAAGCAATTTACATTTGCTTCATATTTTATGAACTACCGTATTTGCTTTTCCTCGCGGTAACATCTGGTCCCTGTTTATCTAATCAGTGTTATCTACTTTTGTTATTCACACTTGTTTATTAGTAAACTTGAAAATAATAGCACTAAGTAGATCAACAAACTAAAGGGCTAGAATTCTGCTTAGTATTTACACAACTTTTCAGACAACCCGTATATTTATACCACGTATGTCTGCGTTTGAGCATTATCTCCCCTTATGTTTTTCTCAAAATAATGAGGCTTCCCGTAACTAGAAAGGCCATTACGGTTCAATCTCGATGCCTTTAATGTCTTTATGAAGTACTTAGGTTCATATCTTTCGTCTTTTTGGGCACTTAATCCAAAGCTCGGAAATTTAATTTAACTTTTGTCTTCTCTTTTTGTTCTAACGCAAAAACAGCTAATATGAGTTCGGAAAAATATTCGTAAAAAGAAAGCGTTAAGCTTCTTCCTTCAGAATATTTAGCTGCAGTGGGTTGATAAATAAAGAACAAATGTCACCCAAACACACACCCAAAACCCAATGACAAAAAAGTCGCGTTTTTCTAACCTTGTATATGAAAAAAATGACCTGAAAAAAGTTTTTAATCAGTATATTTTTTACTTTTCGCGTTTGGTTGTTATGTTTGTTAAAAATTTGATACGGTTACATAAAGAAATTTTCGCAAAAAAAAAACACGTTTGAGGTTAATTTTTGTAAAAGAATGTAATTGCTTACTGAATGATTTATTTATTAAAAATGAAACAACAAAACAATAGTTAGCGAACGAACCTCCACAGAAAAAAATCTAAGAGATTTAGATCCGGGGAGAGCGCTGGCCAGTCAATTCTACCTCTTCTGTCTATCCAGTATCCTGGAAATTGTGTATTTAAATACTCTCTGATATTTGCCGCAAAATGTGGTGATACCCCAACCTATTGGAACCATAATTGTTGGTTAATAACATTATTTTCACCCATAAACAATAGTCTGTAAGATGCAGATCTAAATATATTTCAGAATTTAAATTTCCACCTATGAAGAAAGGTCCAATAATACGTCATCCACCAATGCCCAAATGCTTGCCCAAATATTAACTTATGGGGAATTTGGGTTATGGAAGTGTATACTTATGGGAAAGCGCTTCTTGGAACTAATATATGGTTCTGACTTGACTAGTAATGGCTATTATGTCGATTAACAACACCATTTAAATTGTATGTAGCTTCATCTGAAAAAAGGATATTTCTTGCAAATGTTATGGCATCTTTCCATCATGCCTTCACAAAATTAAGCCCTTTTATCGAAGTACTCGTTTAACTCGTGAAAAAGTTATAGATCGTATGGACGTAACTTTTCTCGCTTAAATAAATTTTTAATTGACTGGTGAGAAACATCAAAAATATTTGGCAAGACCCTGGAAGATTGGACTGGATTTTCGCGCACTGAGAGCAAATTATCCAACGCTTTATCTCCTCCGGTTGCAGTTCTAGGTCTACCTGATTTAGCAGAATCCTTAACGTTACCAGTTACTTGAATTTTCTTTACCAGTCGGCTTACAGTTGACTGGTTTATTGGAGATTTGTTTGGATATGATTAATTAAACATTCATTCATATAAATTGGTTATATGTAATTCATTAAACAGTACACAAACTTGGTCTTAAGATCTCTGTATATACCTCCATATCCCCTGTATGTACCATACCACCTCATTATTAAAATTTCAATGCTTTGCTTCTCACTCAAGTAATCCATTATTTATTTATAAATCGTAAAAACGCAAAATAAATAAGAAATACAGACAATAAAAAATGACGTCTATTATGGCTTAAACGTCACTAGAACATCTTAACTTCACAGGTACATTGATTATCTTTTTTTATTAGTTTCAAAGAGTTAGCTTTATATGTTTTTTTTTTTTTGCGATTTCTTTATATAACCATATAAAATATTTTAGTGTACTGTAAAGAGAAAAGGCAGGTCTTTCAGATATTGGGAGAAAACTTAAAAGAAAAAAGAAAAATTGGTGTCTATAACAACCATAAAAACAATTTAATGTTGACAGAAACATGGCAAATAAACTGATGAAAAACTTGTATTCAGGCCATTTTTTTACATACAAGGTTATTAAAAAGTTACAGGCATTATGCGCGACATTTTTGCCGCACTATATGCATTACAAAAGTGACTTTTTTTATTACGTTCTTTAGGTATCAGAACTGTGTGTACTTTAATTAAATTCCATATGTAATAAAACGACTGGTAACTTCGCGGTTTTATTGGCAAATTTCTGTTTTTATTCCCTCGTAAGTGAATACACATTAGACATTTTTGTTATCACATGTACAGTACACCCAGAATATTTTTGCCCGCGAATTGCGCACGGCGAATGAAGTACGACGTAGTACGACCACACCTCAAATATATAAGAGATACCCACAAACAATAACAGTCTGCACTTCTCGAAGCGTTCACGGCTGCAGCTACAAAAGAAATGAGCACACCTTCAGGTTTTGTCTACTGCGGCTAAGGGCAAAGTTACTGTTACTGCACTGTACCTACCTAACTACTGACACAATGTTGGCTCCTTCAACTACCGGAGTCTTTATCGGAACACACTAACTAATGATTCTCCATTCGTCGACTCTCATGATCAGGATAAGTCTGCACGCTCGTTCTTCATCGTTCGTTGTAAGATACATTATACTGATAAGATGTAATGAGATCGAAACCCAGAACTGTGGTTTCTAATGACGATGAACTGGGAATCATTTTTATTACTGTTGAGAGAACAGTAAAAAAAAATACATATATAAAAATACCTCATAACCTATCCGAAGAGTATCTACTATTACTTTGCAGGAAAGGGAAACTATTATTGTACCAGGACTTTAGATTATTTCGATAACACATTTGATTTGTAGTCTTGTCGAAACCAATAAAATAATTTTACCAAATCTAAGCGAAGTAAAGTTGGATTGGTAGGTATGTATAGCTCTAGGTGTACACAAGGATACTGGTGGACACTTATCAAATTCTGACAAAACTGGTATATTATATTTATATTATTATCAGACCTTATCATTAACTAAAAACAAAACATAACAAAATAAAAGTTATTAAATGCTAAACTGAATTACTGGTAGAATAATACTTCGCCATTTCTTGTAGAAAGTCGACTGCTTTCAAAAATAATGATAAACTCCAAAAATGTTCAGGAGACAATGCTGGGGTTCGACAAGTCATTTGATGTTACCCATCCTTTGATTATGTGTAATAGATGTGACAGGAAAATATTCGTTTTGATAAAAACTAAATATTTTGGTACTGACCATTTCCATTTAGATGCAGCTTTCGTTAAGTTTTTTTTAGTACAACTATGACTTGTCAGACATCACCATACGGATATTTTATGACACTAACCTTTGTATCATATATTTTTAAGAGACATTTTAGAATGTTTTAAACATATAAACTATAATTAAACAGTTTCATTTGAATTAGCTTTAATTTTCTTTTTAAGTACATATTCCCACATTATATTTTTTCCTATTAAATCTTCCAACTGTTACAAGAAACGTGCCTACTATAATAGTATATTATAAAGTATAATACTTTAATTTTAATACGACGTTACTTATATTAACACGGGGAAATTAAAATTCTAAATGATTTGCTGAACTATAGCTTATACATACGAGTAAAGTTGGCATACGGCAACGCAACACATAGGCAACTCGTGTAGCGTATGATGGGGTTTTCTTAAATTTGATTTGATTCCATGAGTCCTGTAACAGCTGGAACTGTTGTACCACCTCCGTTATACGCAATATGTTGAGTAGAGTGATATAATTTCATGATAAAATATAGGAAACGCGCGAAAGATACTAGTTATTTCCGTGTCTTATACTTTTGATGCGTACGTCTCTGTGACGCGTTCCGTTTTTGCTAACCTTGCATATGAGTTAATATGTAGGTATATGTATATTATATAGAAAGTGGAAACGGTTCATTACCACCACAGCCGCATAGTCTAGTAAAATGATATATTAAAGATAAGACTCATTATTTAGCTTGTGTTTTTAAAACATGTGGTTAAAATTAAAGGACATATTGAGCAAGTAAAGTGTCTTCAAAAAAATATCTTGAAAACTGTCGAACATAAAATCACGAAATTGGTATTCTCATAAAACTTGATACCTACTTAACTATGATTAATTAAAATTACTTCGAAATTATAATATCGCGAGTGTGAAACTCTAATATGTGGGGATGAATTTAACTTCAGTTCTTTTGTGTGCCATTTTTTAATTTTTCTGACAAGCTATTATTAAACTAAGAGATTTTTCACAATAAATGGTACTCCTCATGAATTTGTGTAGAATACATCGTTTTCGAATAAAATCTATTTGAAATTTTGAATTTCCTTGTCACTCTAATAAACAACTTAATATTCAGTCACTTTATATTATGTCAAGTTATTAGGACTTTAAACAAAATGAGGGTTATGTAATCATTAATTGAAATTAAAAATTACAATACAACAAATTTTGCATAAACTTTATTGCATTTTTACAAAACTGACAGTTTACAAAGTTGACAGTGTACAAGGTTTTCTATTTATAATAAGCAAATTGACATATATACAGTAAGCAACGAAAGTTATCATACACCCACTTTTTGAAGTTTGCTTAAATTCTGATAATTTTTGTATTACAGCATTGATTTTTTACTTCTGACAGGATTATAGCTTGTGATATTCTGCGTCTAATAAGCCGAAATTGAAGGCGGTATGTCGATTGTGTGAAAAGATATCGCTAAAAAAGTAAAATTTCAATGTTTTCAAAGAAACGTAAATAACTTCGAAAATAGTAAATCCCTTTGGAAGTTGTTGGACTCGTATTAAAGGGAAATCTTCAGTGTATCTATTTGACTAACTGAGTCATTTTGAAAAAAAAAATTCCTAGACATGAACCAAATCTAAAGTTGAACCAAAAATATCACGAAAATTCAAAAAAACGCTGTACGCCACACATTACTCCAACAAAAATTTGGGATTAATATCCCTCTAGACCTCTCTGTGATTTATTAAAATTTCAGGAACAGTGATTTTTACGAAAACGATACTAAGGATGGTAGAATTTTGAATTTTCGTGATATTTTTGGTTCAACTTTAGAACTTGCTCATGTCTAGGAAAATTTATTTCAAAATGATCAGTCAGAAAGATACGCTGAAGATTTCCATTTAATACGAGTCCAGCAACTTCGAAAGGGATTTACTATTTTCGAAGTTATTTACGTTTCTTTGAAAATCAATTCTGTAATACACAAATTATAAGAATTTAAGCAAACTTCAAAAAAATGGGTGTATGATGACTTTCATTGCTTACTGTATACGTATACTTCCGGTATAATCTGTTAAAATATTTTAATTAAATAGAACATATTAACTATGTGTTGCCCCAAAATTTTCAATTTTATTATCCAGAGTTGAGATGTCGATATAGACCCACCCAGTATGAATGTATAAATGCTATATATAGCCACATGGACTTGTCCATAATATATGTATAGGTACCTCTGTGTTTATATAAACACAGAGGTACCTATGTTGGTGTATATAATTCTGTTCATTTATCCCTACTTTAATGTGTTTTCAAAGCTCCTTCATGCGTATAAATTATTACATTTCAGTTCAATTACTGGTGTTAGCTAAAACCAAAGCTAAAGATTTTTTACTAGCTATACATTGTATATACATACTTGTACATACATGTACATAAATATATTTAGTTTTATCTAATGCCAGCAATATTGAAATTAAATCTTACAAATAATTAAAATTGAATTATGCATTAACTTATATTCCAGCCCATATTTTAAACGCTGATGTTGGTTGATGAGTAATGATTTTATTTGAAACTTAATTTGCATGGAAATAACATGGATTTCAATATTACAATAAAATCATTAATACATATTCATTGTACTAGTAAGCATGACTGCATAATGAATTGCATAAACCAAGGTGAGAATGTTTTACGATTACTCATATAGGACGCATACCACGAAACACCTCTTTACTTTTTTAACTATTATTCCGATTGAGCTATCCGTTGTATTGTTGTTAACACATGTGATTTTCAACACATTGCCGTCACGTGTGAAGTGCGCAATTTAAGCATTTAACTCAAATTAACGCAAATTTGTTAAAAGTTTATTGATGAATAGATATGTTTTCCTGTTTTTAACACTTAGGTCAGTAAACTAACAGAGAATGAAACAAAACATTATAAAAACATTGATTCAAATATTTAAACAGTCACGCTTTTAGTACTATTACTACTTCCAGCCTAACACATCCTTGTTAGGCTGGATTAATGTTAAATATTGGATTTGTGAATTTTTAACCGTTTCCAAATCTCCACGATACCAAGTAAATATACTTCCACATCCACGTAGTGAAATGGAATATTGGTGAAAAAAAAAACAACAAAAAAGTAGACAAAAACAGTGTCTAATGCCCATTGCCTAAAAACCCAAAATGTTCTCAATCGTCGAGATTTTGAGTTTGAGCAAATAAAATTGCATTTGTTCGTTCATTTGTCGGTCTGTTAACTTATTTTTTTATACACGATAACACGAGAATACTTAAGTTATCTCATTGCAATATGAAACACTTACGTATCATATTAACATCTGAAACTGATTGGATTTTGAATTTAAGCAGCAGAGGGGTTAATGGGGGATAGGTGTTAAATACGTGTAATACATACATTTACAAATGTCGAATATCTAAGTCTTTGATACATAGAAACATATACTATAGCAAAATCTACACGTGTCTAGACTTTTAGTAGTAGGTTGGGGGGTTATAACAACAAATTTGTTACAAACAATGTTGCATATATATGGTTCTAAAAAACGTACAAACCTTCTGTTAAAATTTTGGGTTTCGAAGATACAGTATTAAATCAATACAGTGATCAATCACAAAAAAGTCAGTGCCGCCAAAGCAACTATACGAGATGTGGTTATTAAATAAACGAATTGCTGTCGTAACACTTTTTATTACAGTAGAAGCAGTGCTGGAAGTCCGCTTCTGTCAGCTGGTTCAGAACCTCCGTTGCTTTTGTTTTGTTTTTTGCTTTCACACTTTGTATCTGGATCGTAAGTAAAAAAAACACGATTCATTACAAGTAATCACCGTGTCTAACAAGCCTGGATCAGTGTCAATGTTGTTTAGACTGTCAGCGCAAATGTTCATTCTTGATTCCTTTTGCTCGGGAGTGAGGAGTTTTAGCACCATTTTCGCGTAAAGTTTGCGCATGTTAAACGATTCGTGCAAAATCTGGCGAACATATTCTTTGACGATTCCTGTTATTTCAGGAAGCCATCGGATGCTTAGACGACGATCTTCGCTGATTAATTTACTAGTTTTTTCAATGTTTTCGTCCGTTTTTGATGTTGAGGGCCGTCTGGGGCGCGGATCGTCTTCGGTCGTTTCACGTTTTTAAACCGTTTAAACCATCAAAAACTTGTGTGCGGGATAAACGTTCATTCCCGTACACTTTTTTTTAAAATTGCATAAGCTTTTATAAAAGTTTTCCCCAGTTTAACAAGAAACTTAAGATTAACCCGTTGCTTCATCTGAACACTTAACTTTTTTTCGACGCGTCACTGGTGCGTAGACTAATTTAAACGACTGCTACAGTTAAACTGAGCGACCCACCCAGCTTGTCCAGCGAGCTCAGGGCGGGGAAAATATCACCAGACACAGTTCTGTTCAAACTTGTCACGACACGCTCGCAGCGCGCTGGTAGCAGTATCAGTTCGGTTATTTAATAGCCACACTTCGTATACTATATGCTCCCTGAAAAGACAACACCCTATAATATAATAAAGTGAATTAATTATAGAATTTAAAAACTTTTAATGACATTTACTCGTAAGTACTTCAATGTGTAGCACATGAACAAAATTTAAAAAATTTGTCTTAAAAAATTCAGTATCTTCGAAACGAAACAGTTTTGTCACGTATTTATAAGATCTTTCTGTCTTAAAATAACTTGAAATATCACACCGTAAAATATTGGGCACTTATTAATAAACACACGATATAGTACTGGTAAGACATCATTCTCACTCAAACGTTTTTTATTTTTCCTTTTTCAAATTGTAAACAGTTTTCAGATTAGCTACCAAATATCAGTAACTGCTAACTCTATTCGGATCCCTCGGATTTCTTAGAATACTACTTGTTCAATTTTATTACAATGTAGCAAATGACGTCATCAAGAGAAACACTGTTCATTAACCTGCCTGTAATTTATATACATTTGTCGAAAGTTGCCATCAACACTCTTTTACATCGTGTCAAAATGCGTGTAAGCGATAACGATAAGTGAATTTTTTACAAGTAAATCTTCGTCATCGTTTTAGTGTGGGAACAAAGAAAGATAAAATTGTTCAAGCATACAGAGCATGACAAGGATAATATTATTTCTGCAGGTAATATGTAAATGGATTAAATTTTATAAATGAAGAATGTTCGTCTGTTAGTATTTTTTGATTTCTAAATTGCTTGATTTTACTAGCGTCTATTTTTATATTACATAGAATTCATTTCATTTTTCCTTATTATTTTTCCGTGGAATTTATTTTTAATACTACGAGTATGCCCTTGACATTCCCTTCTTTGAAACATATATACAGTGTGAGGTCGTGAGAATTCCCACCCTCTTCCTCAGCATTATGTTTAGATCTACGAAACAATTTTTACCGGGGTGATTTTCCTGAAATTTCTGAAATGGTGTCAAGACCAAACGCAGCTGTTCAACAACTTTTTTTAATGAAACACCCTGTATTTTTTTATTTGTTAAATTTCGCTTGTTCTTCTGATTGCAACTATATAACATACGTCGTACTTTCTTAACAGTACCAGTACAGGGTTAGTACAAAGTCCCGGAACAGTCGATTAACTTTGATATTTGAAATGATTTTTTTATTTGGTATACATAATACCAAATTAAACAGATTCAATATGATACTCAATCCGGTACCATATTGAATATGTTACCGAAAGATGAATTTATATACGGATAAACGGATTCAATACTCAAAAATAACGAATTCAGTTATGACATTTTTTTTTATGTTTCACAGGAAATACTTCCAACTTGTTTTTTTAAGTAGAACACCCAGTAAATTTTTATATTTTCGGATGCAGAATAAAAAGTAACCTTCATAAATATCAATGATCATTTTTATTGATAAGAGTGCAGTAAAAAAAAAAACTCGAAAACTACCGTTAACGTAAAATAAAGATATATTTGAAAACAACTCTAAATTTGATCAAGACTGCAATAAATGTTGAAAATGTGCTCCGTTTACAACTTGGCAGTGATCTATCAAAATATGTCAATGAATGTTGTATCACTTGTGGGGTAATACTGTTGAGTTCTTCAGTTATTCAGTCTTCCTAACTAATAGATGATTTGGCCGATTTTTATACACTTCATATTTCAAGTGACCCAATAAGAAAAATCCAGTGGCAATAGATCTGAAGAACGGGCTGACTCATCAATTGCTACTTTGCGTCCAATCCTGCGCGCAGGAAATGTTTCATTCAATCACGGATATTGTGTGCAATGTGGTGGAGCTGCATCTTGTTGGAACCAAATATTATCGTTTGGATGATTATTTAGGTGTGTTTGGATTTGGAAAGAAAGCTACAAGTTAACCAAAACATTGAAATAAAACGATGCTTCACCAGAAAATACTATTTGATTCATACAATTAGGCTGTTCTCTGATAAATTCTGTTAATAATTGTGTGCGTGAAGTTGGCAGCGGGTTGGAAAAAAAAATTACAATTTTCGAAGTAGATCGTCTTCAGCTCGTTACCAACTGTTAGCAACTCCAAAAAAATCGTTAGCAATAGCAAAATAGTTAACGTAATAATCGGCTGCCAACTTCCCGGCAGCAGCGACATGGCAGAATTTCCGGTTGAATTTGGTCTAGATCTTATTGAATATAGATTTTTGGGAGATCTCACAAATTTGTCCTAATTCCGTTGTGGACACGTGATTATTTTCTTGAGACGTTAATGAATCATTCAGACTAGTATTCATCTGTTACTGTATTATATGTATATGTGTATCCCAGTAAAATATAGTTTGACAGCTAACAGTGACATGGCGTAATTTCCTGTTGAATTTGGTCTAGATCGTTTGCAAATCGTTAGCAACTGTTAGCAACCCTAAAATTTTCGTTAGCAATTCGGCCCTTCTATGATAAAATGGGATATTTAGTTTAACAGCAAGCAGCTTTATTAAAGCAAATTATTCCGAAAATTTGAGTTTTCTTAAAAAAATGCTTTTTATGTTTTTTTTTATTTTGCTTATACTTTTTAGTAAGTACCTCTTAATCTGCGCTGTCAAACTAAATATTTAATATTTTCTCGTAGAAGGGTCGAGTCGCTAACGAAAATTTTAGAGATCATAGACCAAATGCAACCGGAAATTCTCATGTCACTGCTGCCGGGAAGTTGGCAGCCGATTATTGGTATATGAATATCTACTAAAGTTATGAGTTGCTAACGATTTTTTTGGAGTTGCTAACAGTTGCTAACGAGTTGCAAACGATATACGTCGAGAAAATGTAATTTTTTTTCCAACCCGTTGCCAACTTCACGGACACTAATAATTCGCAAAAATGTACTGTGCTCTTTGGATAAGCTTCATTCAACCCATGACCAAAATGCGTTTTGAATGGTTTCAGTTTCGCAGATTTTGGAATTTTATGGGTAAATTTTTGGGAGATCTCACAAATTTGTCCTAATTCCGTTGTGGACACGTGATTATTTTCTTGAGACGTTAATGAATCATTCAGACTAGTCTTCATCTGTTACTGTATTATATGTATATGCATATCCCAGTAAAATATTTTTGTTTTCAAAGATATCTTGATTTTACACAAGTATTTATTGTGAAACCGGAAGTAAAAAAAAATAAAGTGTCAAGATATACTTATCCATACCAAATTTAAAAAAAATGCATCTTAAATAACAAAGTTCTTCGAACGTTCTGGGGCTTTATACTAACCCTCTATGTGTACCTATATAATAATATATGTACTCGGGAATATAACGTTTATAGTAGGTTGTTATTACTCTTTGTTGTCAAAAGCATCACAAAAGTGCTGTCTTGATTCCTTTGTTCCTTATATCAATGAAACACATGTTTTAAATGTGTGTTTAGCATATTTTTGATACATTATAAATTCGACTCTGTACGTTGCAGAAAAATGGCATGTCATCCTTTTCGAATTAAGTAATTTATGAAAGTTTGCTTATTTCAGATTTATATACCAAAATTAGTTTGAATCTGGACTTTCTATTCTAAATGTTTCTGTAACAAATTTTTAAATATTAAAAAAAGTGTGTTACAACATTTTTCATTTCATTTTGCATCGTAGATGAGTTTGCAATTGAATCAATAAATTATTTTTAATCACAAGTAGGTATCAGTAAGCTCTGTTTAGGTTAAACCCTTGAGTTTTAATCGGTTGAAACGATTTAAATAAATAAAGAGGTGCAGTATTGTTACAACCTTACGTGAAACATACATAATGTGAAACACTATACAGGCAATGTGTTAATATTGACGTCCGTAAAATTTTTAACAGTAACTTTATACATAACAGTATATATTTATACTTTTTCTTTGTAAAACCTAGGTGTATTAAATATTTTCGAAGCATTGGTACTGGTCGTGCAACCTCAGTTTGTTAATTTTTCCCTTCCCCACCTATACAAGTTTATCCGAAATAAACTAAGGTCGCAAATATATCTTTATATTGATATTGTAACTATTATATAAAAAAATATTTAATTAAAAAAATAAATAAAGATTTATTGTAGGCCTAATGGCCTTGTTGATTGAACCAAGTGGCAGATCGGATATCGACCCTTCTATTGGCGCGAACGTTGAGTGGAACGGGGTATCAGACTTCTGATTCGTAAATATCCACAGCTGGACTACTATTCAGCAGGACTTGATTGAAAGAGAGGGGAAAACAAATAATGTGGCGTCTTGTGGAACATTAGTGTAGGTATGTCAGCATCATGAAACAAAATACTTCATGTAAATGTTAACATGATGTACCCGTATTTAATTGTGCCTAAAGGTTTTCTTCCGATGAAGATCTTGATACCCAGATACTTCTTAAAAATCTATCCTTACAGGCGTATTCTTTTGTACTTTTATATTAAATTTAATATAAACGTTTGTTCTGTAAAAAACACAGTTGAAGTTAAATTGAAGTTGAAGTTGAAGTTCAAGGGGCACGGGTAGTCGAGTGGGTTAAAGCAGTCTTTCAGTAAAAAAGTCTTTCCAGTCGCGATACCTCTGTGCGCGTTGTTCGAGTCTTGGCCGGGGTAGAGGATTTTTAATTGTCTCGCTTTCTCTGTCAGGACTTGCTATGCAACCACTAGTACACACTAGTATAGGTGTGGATGCATAGATGCCAATCCAATCGCACATGCCCTAGATTTAGTAAAGAGTTTTCTGGGTTTCCTCAGAACTGTAAAGCAAATGCGTTACCGAAATAATCTTAAGACGCTCCCAGTGCGCTGTGGCAAATAATAATAATAGCCACCCCTTCCCCCGCACAGATCCCTGAGAGGACCTCTGGGGTTACTCTTCGGAGTAATTATTATTTATAGGATGAGTATTATTATTAATATTATTATAATTAAACGCGTGAAACATTTTTTTTAGTAATTACTTTTATCTAAACTCTAGAGGAGAGGAATAATTTCCTCGTCATAAAGCAAAAATCTCGCATTCCGCGTAAAGTGAAATTCATTATGTATGTCACAGACTGATTAGTTATGGTTGTTGCATATTAATTGCTTTTATTTGATGCAGTTGAGATTAAAATCTGACCTCTTCGTCATCATTATTATTAGTTACTCTTAGATAGTTAGTGTTACCGGAACCTAATTTACCTTGTCGTCTAAATATCTTCCGTCGATGCTTTACTTTGATAACGGTTTAAAAATAAAATGACTCGATATCTGATCGATAGCGCCACCGCTCGAGAAGGGTAATTACCCACCTTCCTAGGTATAAAATCAATCTTGGGACATTTTTTGCTTGTACTTTTTTTGTGAGCTACAAGATAGGAAAATTGCTTAAGTGGCGTCTCCGAGAAACAAGCAAAAACAACTCGGTCTGAGGTCAAGGGAACATTCTGCGTTTACTCCTTTGATTTCAACCCTTCAGGCTGGAAAGGACGTTAGTACAGTACCCGTTTTTATCTACAGGGACAATAATTAATATATGAGCTTGTTACAAATTGTTCTGGAATGGTAGTGTCTCATTAGCAGGCTTCGGTCTTTTAGTGGTTTTAACCTTGAACTCAACTCGTTTCAACGTTCAAACGTTGAAACAAGTTATTCTAACAACGTATATCCAAATATACTAAAAAATTGTCACTAATAAGAAATAAGGTTTACATCCGATGAACAGATATTCATATTTACTTACAGCCGTTCAAAGTTAAAACCACTAAAAGGGCGAAACCTATGATTGGTGTTAACACCAATCATTCAGGTTAAAAACTACCTGTAACTGTTTTCCTAATTAATCAATTGCTAAATTGTATTTTTTGTATATTTTTATAATTTATTTAATTATAATAATAATTAATTTTATAGAATTTATAATAAACAATTATAAATTGTATTATGAACAATATTACAAGTTCAGTAAAATAGTAATTGTAATTAATCAATACTTAAGAAATAAGTTTTGTCACTTCTGCTAATTTAGTTACAAAATCAAAATAAATACATTTAATAATAATAATAATAATAATAATAATAATAATAATAATAATAATGCTTTTATTAAAATCCAAAACAAAATAATTACAATAATTAACATAAATATATATATATATATAAAGGTTTATGGATTTCAAAGGGCAGAGGTCAGGGAATTATTAAAATAATACTCTGCTCTTACACTTTCTCGGTCACCTTTGAGAACAATTAGAAAATAAATGGTTTTTGTCAAAAAAAAAAGAAAACATTACAGTAGTGTTCCAAAAGTGAATATACATACTAAATTGTAAACTAGATTATTACTTTTATTACATTTGTTATTTCGTAGATTAAATTTTGTAATAACTGCAACAATTGTTTGTTTCATCCGCTTCCATACAATTATTTTGTGTTGGCAAATTCCAGTTAACAATAATTCTTGACGACGAAACGTCGTATACAGACACACTATTACATTACTGGATATCAAACCAACTTTATTATATTTAAACTATTGGCCAGTATAAACTTATATTTACAATTATTGTAATTTTCATCAAATTTATACCAGTTTTACGTTCGCTCTACTTTACTAATTGTGATTATAATACCTCGACAGAATGCCATTAAACTACGGAACCCACATAAAACAGTATATGCTATATAATGTTAAATGTTTGGTTAAAACTGTTGATGTTAGGAGAAATACATCGGTCAAGATGAGGGCTATTTAATAGTCAAACTGCCGGATCATTATTCTTTTAATTAGTTTACACTGTAGTCTAAATATTTACCAGAAAATAATTTAATTGGTGTATATAATGTTTTTTTTTTCAAACCATTAACATTCTTTAGGGAAGTATGAAAAATATGGGAATAACGTAAGCGTTTACGATATGTAATCTCCAATTTAAGTCTTTACTCATGGCTTAGGCCAACGTACGTACATATACACAATATTTTCCATTTACGGCATGAAAATCCATTGGTAGAAAATTTAAAATGGAAAAGAGAACAGCTAATCATGTACATATTAGCAAACAAGGAAATTATGTAGTTAACAGTTTAATTTCTCTGGAACATCTTTTTATCATATCAAATTACGTGCATATATGCATTTTTTGTATAGAGGGAGATGAATATATTAAGTACAAATACGTAAGGGTAGCATCTAATGATCCCCTAAAAATAATTCTATTTTAGATATTATTGCAAGTGTTCATGGTTTGTCATACTTAAAGATAGATACATAGTACATTTTAATTTTCTTTTCAAAAGATAAAGACAATTTATTTACGATAACAACTGTAAACCTCGTTTTGATTCACTTATTAGAGGAGAGAACGCAGAGACAATACCTACGATTGTTGAAAGATACCAGAAAGAACTGATAGACGTAGAATTTCTAAAAAAAAATAGTAAAAAACCGAAAAAAACATTTTTGTTTTTTTAAAAAAATATTTAGACCTCTCTATGACCTACATACATATATGGCTTTTATGACTAATGTGACCTTAATGACCAGTATGACATTTATGACTCATCTACAGTCATATAATGAGACTCATCATATGGTATGCCTGGTTTCTTCGATTGCGAACTACCAATAGTCAAGGGAAAAGTGTGTTACCCCCATTTAACTTCTAAGCCACCAATCGATTGAGCTCAAAATCTAATCACTTCGAGACCTCGTCATGGTACATAAGTGTTCCAAATTTGAAATTGATATCTTAACGCATTCTTGAGTTATCATGCATACAAAACATAACAGTGTTAACAGACAGATAGACAAACTGACAGACAGATTTTTTTCGCTTAAACTTAAAATTTCGACGTTTCAGAACATCAATTCACTTTCACTACGTGGATGTGGAAGTAATTAACACATTATAGAAAAATCTCATTAAAACTTATTTGCTTTTGAAAAGATATTGATTTTTGGTTTTTGACAATTTCAAAAAAGCTCCATTTGCTAATTAAGTACAAATCACCCGATATACATATACATATGACAGACAAGTAGGTTTTCAGAAAAGCAGAAATTATTGTCGTACAAATTTTTTTTGAAAAAATCACATTAAAAATGTTTGATGCCGACTTTATGGTGGTAACTATATATTATTTGTAGGTACAGATTATTCAAAGGAAACTGGGGAATATGCAGATTGTAACGCCGGCACCATCTGTCAATTAAAATTGTCAATAAAGTTGCTCTTCTCAAAAGTATCTGGAATACAGGGTTTGTCCGGTACAAATCTTTAGAAACTTTCAAAATACATTCCTCCTGCGTCCACACATCGGTTCCAGCGGGTCTTCCACGCATCAAAAGCCGCACGGTAGTCGTTTTCCGGAATCGCCTTTAAAGCGTCGGTGCAAGCCTTCTGAATGTTTTTCACCGACCCAAAATGCTCTCCTTTCATTGGGGTTTTGAGGCGCGGAAACAGAAAAAAGTCTGGGGGGGGCACATCGGGGCTGTAGGGAGGCTGGGGAACAACGGTGATCCCTGCCTTGACGAGGTAATCGGCCACGAGGAAGCAGGTGTGCGAAGGCGCATTGTCGTGGTGAAGCTTCCAGGATTTTGAGATGTCTGGGCGGACGTGATTCACCCTGCGTTTCAGCCGCTGCAGCACCTCGACGTAAAACTTTCCGGTTACGGTTGTCCCCTGCGGAACGAACTCTTGATGGACCAATCCCCGGCAATCAAAAAAGACAATCAGCATTGTCTTGATCTTTGACCTGGATATCCTGGCCTTCTTGGGGCGAGGGAGTTCGACGTGTGCCATTCCGCACTTTGCCTCTTCGTCTCCGGATCGTATTCAAAGACCCAACTTTCGTCCCCGGTAATGACATCATCAAGGAAAGCGAGGTTGTCTTCGCAGGTGTCCAAAAGTTCTTGGCAGGTTTCGACGCGCCTCGCTTTTTGATCGTCCGTTAGCACTTTTGGTACGAGCTAAGCGCACACCTTCCTCATTCCTAAAGACTCCGACACAATTTCGTGAACAATGGTTTTCGTAATGTCTAATATTTCGGAAATTAAACGGACACTTAGACGACGGTCAGTGTTCAGCAAGTCACGCACACGTTTCACATTGTCGTCGGAACTCGTCGTTGACATCTTCCCGACCTTCTTTCCCGGAGGCAAAGGCCTTGTGCCACCGGAAAATTTGCCTGTCCGAAAGACAATCGACGCCGAAAGCCTTCTTCAACATTGGAATGGTTTCCGCAGCACTCTTCTCCAGTTTCACACAAAACTTGATCGCCATCCGTTGCTCAAGCGAACGTTGCATTTTATCTTGCACCGGGTCACTGTAACGACTCTCAAAGAACGAGTGATGCGACCGCTACAACGACCGGTAGCCAACTGACGCTTGTTGGATCTTGTTGCCAGATCCCTCCACAACAATCCCAGCACGTAAAGCGCGGGCTGGCGAGTACAGTCTCGGAAAAAAATTCACTTGCATTACTTTCCGGACAAACCCTGTATATACCCATATCCTTTTCTTTAACAATTTGATGATTCTCATTTTTTCTACTAATAAAAAAACTCATTTATTACTGCCAACAAATTACTACAGGAAATATTGGGAACTCGCTTAGTGTTGATTTTGCATATGAATACTTATTGATGTTTCAGGAATATGTCGTTGATGAAAAGTGGCTGCGTGTTAATTAAAAATTAGATAATTTAACGCCTGGGCGCTTTTACCTTCAGCCACCCAATATTACCAAACTGCAATTTAATGGGCTTAATGGCGAAGGCGTGCTATTAAACTGTATAAAGTTTAATACTTAACAGAATATCACATCAAATACCAATTCTTTTAAACAATTAACAATTGTGTTCAATACAGTTTACCGAAAAGCGCAGTGTTGGTGAAAAGTGTTTGGTGTTTATTTTGCATAACAGTATTTGAAGTAGAACTCTATTTAACCTGGTCGGTACCTTCATTTCTAACTGCTTTGCCTAGGTAACGGTAACTTTTATGCAGTCCCATAAAAAACTATGTTCATTTGTAAAGGTTTTTATTTGAATAATATGGGGTATTAAATATGTGAGATATTTTTAAATTATTTTATTTTTCGGATGACCATTATATTTAATTTATATCCCTTTTAAAAAGAAAAAATACAGTTTGGACTAACTGTTATGTTACAGCAGGTTAACGAAAGGGTATATACATAACGTGATTGAAAAAAGCGAGATTTTTTTATGTGGAGAATTTTTTCTTGCTGTGTAGTTTCTACATGCAATTGTAATATTGTCGACTGAATTAGACATGGACGTTTATTTAATTATTTGACTATTTTCAGTAATAACTACCTTCTAACTATTTCTTAACTTAGATTTAGATAATGTGAGGTATTCTCGTACAAAGTATAAGCATGTATAGTCCTTCTATTTTTAATTGAAAATGATAAATACGCCTGGGGAAGTAAAAAAAGCGGTGCAACTTTATGATTCCATGGGCGTGCATATATCTTTTATAAATTCGAAAATTGTGAAATATTTTTTTCATTCAAATCAATATAGGAAATTAAAATTAGCCTGCATACAAAACTCTTAATATTTGTAATATAATTTGCTGTAAATTATGCTCATTTAGCCGGACAATCTCAAAAAATTGGCTGTTTTAATAAACCTAGCTGAAATACACGTCACTGGCGTCTTAAACAAGTCAGAATTCCAAATGTCGTAAATCATTTTAACGACGTCGTAAAAAATTTTATAGCACAGTGGACCAAATAATATAATAAGTATTTTTTCCAGCAATTTTAAACGTTTTATTTTAACGCTAACTAATAAATTTATATCTATGTATTTTTTTTTATATTTCCAAACTAGCTTTCTAAGAACGTCACGAACTAACAGTTTACTGAAGTATGAAGTATACTTGTATAGTGAGCTTAGCAATTTTAGAAAATATATTTGACAACCTTGCTTTTTCTCCCTATTTTCAATTTAGAATGGAAATACAGTACGTATTCGGTTCCTTGAAACGTATCTGTGAATTTAAAAAACAAATTTTAGAACATATACATAGTACCGGGACTTCTCACAGAGTTAAATAATTTTTCAATTCCGCGTTGTTATTCTTTACTTCAAAAATTGGAAAAATGTTTGAATGAACCATATTTCACATGAACATTCTCAGTAGAAGCGTGTTCGTGTTACCGTTACTTACACTCTGATACCTCATTTCTTGATTATGTGCGAAACACTGGCTCCTTCGCCATTTTTAGAAAGAAAAAATTCTTATTTAAGTTTAATATAACCATTAACCAAACATTTTAATTTTACTTAAATTGTTTAGAAACAAATTAAAAGCTCTATGGAATTCCAACTGTTGTATTCCAAAATATATTTAATTCGATATGTCAAGCACTGGGACCAAAATGTTTCAATGTTACATAGCATTATTATTATTTAAGAGGACTATCCGATTAAACAGAAGTACTCAGTAATTTTTTCGAGTACATTATACAGGATGACACAGGGTCACAGCATAACGCCCCTTTCTTTCTTTATTTATTGAAACAGTTTTCAAAATTTCATCGTCTTATATTCGTAATAAATGTAATACATACATACGTGTATATACGGCAACCTTTGATGTATAAACGACATTTATATAATTTCTAGAAGCGCTACCAACTTACGATTTTCAACTTCATAACATAGTATAAAACAAAGTCGCTTCCCGCTGTCTGTCTGTCCGTATGTATGCTTAGATCTTTAAAACCACGCAACGGATTTTGATGCGTTTTTTTTTTATAGATAAAGTGATTCAAGAAGGTTTATATGTATAATACATGCATAATATAGTAGCGAAACTGATAACACCGGCACACAAAAAAAAAGTGGTCATTACTTTTGACCAGACCCATCTAGGGTTATGTATTTCGATGCACTGAATCCGAATTTGAGGTCGGTTTAACCCGTACACCCTCAAAATTTTGAGTAAATTGCAAAAAAAAAACGCTAAAAACCGCTAAAAATGGCAAAAAATGCAGTTATGCAAGCGATAATTTTTTTTACGAACTAGATCAAGTATGTTTATTATGTATTTCGATGCGCTGAATCCGAATCTGAAGTTGAGTTAGCTTGTCAACCCTCCAAATTTAGAGTAAATTGCAAAAAACCGCTAAAAATCGTAAAAATTTATGAAAACGTTATGAAAACGAAAAGTTTTTTTTCGAACTAGATCTAGTATGTTTTTTTGTATTTTGATGCGCTGAATCCAAATCACAAGTTGATTTAGCTGGTAGACCCTTCAAAGTTAGAGTAAATTGCGAATAACCGCTGAAAATCGCTAAGAAATCGTGAAAAATTGCAATTATGCAAACGAAAAGAAAAAATGTTAAACTAAATCAAGTATTTTTCTTATGTATTTTGATGCGCTGAATTCAAATCCGAAGTCGGTTTGGCTTGTACACCCTCCAACTTTAAATAAATTGCGATAAAACTTAAATAATAAACATACTTGATCTAGTTCGTAAAAAAATTTCTCGCTTGCATAACTGCATTTTTTTTGCTATTTTTAGCGATTTTTAGCGTTTTTTTTTTGCAATTTACTCAAAATTTTGACGGTGTACGGGTTAAACTGATCTCAAATTTGGATTCAGCGCATCGAAATACATAACCCTAGTGGGTCTGGTCAAAAGTAATGACCACTTTTCTTTTTTTTGTGTGCTAGTGTAATTTTAGAGGTTTCTAATGTGATGTCGTAAATAAACACATTTTTTTTGCACTTATAGATCAAAATAATGTACTACAGTATTGTACACCTTAAAAAGGTCTACAAAAAAAGTCCGCGTGCACCCGTGCGAAGCCGGGCGGGTCGCTAGTTGTTAATATAATATAATACGAGTTCATATATAATAACAACATAATTTGAAATAATAATTTTCTGCATTTGGTGGTACCAATTAAGTCAGTTTTTAAAAACTAAAATATTTTTTATATTTTCAATTTAACATCACTATACAACTTTTTCAGCATTATATAGACTGCACTCGCTCTTGTTTTTGTTCATTAGTCAAAAAATGTCTATACCTCTCAGGTTTACATTCACGCAACCAGTGACTTAACTTTGAGTTATTAACAAAGAATTATTACCGTCAAAAGCTCTCATAAAGTTTTGGTTTGTTGACCATCTTTTACAATAATTACAAAATCATAAAATCATTGTTTGGAAAGTATTCTATGGAATTTTATGTTCAACGACGCTCCTTAAACAACTTGTGAAAAGAAAAACTGCAGTTTAGTCTAGCTCTATCGATGTTACAACTGTAACGATTAACATTACCTAACATGATTAACAATTAACAGAACAATCCTCTTTTAGGTAAATATTAGGTACAGTTATTAATAACGAATTTTCAACTCAAGGATATTATTATAAACAGTCGTATTTATAAATAATAGAATAAAAAACATTTTGAATGTTTTGTTAGGAAAATTGTATTCTTGTCATCAACATTCATTACTGTTTTAATATTTAATACATTTATTCGAATAGCTTTTGTCAGGAAAAACGCCTACTTACCAATTAATTATGTATTGTTTCAAGGCGCCACCGTCGACTGACGCAGAACAAGTATATCCATACGTCGACAGATACAGTAACCATATTGTAATGTGGAAACGTCTACGTCCTTATAAATTGCATTATAAAGGATTATAAAAGAATTATTTGAAGCAATTATTATCGATTTCCAATAAATCTGTTTCATATGATCTCCACGGGAAAATAAATTTAAAATAATTGTTTTTGTTAACAGCTACATACCCATATGCATGTATTTCACTACACACAGTGCCTCATTTTTAATAGGAGTGTATTTCTATGTTCTTGTTTTTAATAAACTACTCGCTAAATTAGCGTGACACTTTTTAGATTTGCGCTATTTGTGTTCTATTCGAGTTAGAGACTCGCGGTTTCTAATTTTCGGTAGCCTATAGGGTTGGTTTGAATGCCCCGAATGGCGCTACGTTGGTTGTGACTTCAACGGTTCGCCGTCCACACCCCAAAAAGCAAGGACGCTAAGAAGGACGCTGTCGGGTAAAAACGCCATCCCGTTACACATTAAGACCTCGATAAGTTTTCTGTATTTTCTGTGAATTCTAGACAAAACGCAGCCTTCTACAGGAGAGGGGGTGAGTGGGGGGTCGGTGTGAGTGTGGCCTGGAGTGGTGCTTGAGTTGTCAAAGTGTGAGAGTGCGTTGTGGCAACTCACACCAATTTATTAGGCAGCATTAGGATCAATGGATTCACCCAACAGAGGTCAAACCACGCAAAATCCTGCTTAAATGCAAAGAGGTGGCTTACGGGGGTCTGGAAATGAGTTGAAGAGATGGAACAGCGACCAAATGCACAGAACTTATTGAGGAGGTCTTAATGTGTGCTGGGATGGAGTTTTTACCAGCGTCCTTTTTAGTCGATCCTTGTAGATCCAGTCAAAATCTTGCGAATTCAAATTTCGACAAGGGGTTGCTTTTTGGGGTGTGGACGACGAATCGCTAAAGTCACAACGTGGCGACTTCGGAGCATTAACACCGCAAGTCTCTAACTCTAACGCAAATGGCGCTAATCTAAAAAAATGTTGATAATTTTAACGAGCAGTTTAGTATGAAGTAGTTTGAATGGTGAAAATATTGGGAAGTTTGAAGATGCATGATTTAATAAACTCGTCTTATTTTCTGAATACAAAAAAATATATCAGGAAAATATGCGTTGTGCATAGGGTACATACAATATATGAAGCATATATTGTATAAACACTGTCAGTTACAAAGTCTCAGAATAAATTTACGAAATATTTTCACTTCCTGTTTGTGCATTTCCATTTGTAAGTAAGGAACAGTTTACATTTGAATTATGAACCTTTAGTTTGAAGATATACTTAAGAAAAAATGTATTATCTTAAAATAAAGAAAATCGTTTAAGCTTATAAAAAATGCATTTAATGCTAACAAGATGCTTCAAAATAGATAGATAAATATTTATTGCCCTAAATAAGTTTGGCATATATTATCCCGTACAGTTTGACATACATTATACACTTTTTTATTTTAAAAGAAGTCTAAATTATTGTATTAAAGTATACAGCGTCCTTCATAAAATTCGCATAATGAAAATTAAAATAACACTAAATTCTTAATTATGTTACTTTTAATGCAAATTTATTGAAATAAATATTTGCACTTATGATTTTAATTGATACTAGAATAATAGTTAACTAAAATATCGTCGATATAATTTAGCATAACTTCTTTCAGTTTTACATCAAACATAACATAATTTAGAAGCGTTTTGTTAATTTTAGATACATTGTAATTAATGTTTTGTAGCAGATAGCTATATAGTGAGAAATTGTAAGCATATTGAAGTTAACGGCTGTATTTGTTAATACTGGTACTATTATACAATAAACAATATTTAATGTTGATTTATTCTAATAGGTATATCCAAAATAGTACTCAGAAATATTTTTTTTATAAAATCAATTTTCAGCAACATATTTACATGTTGCTGCAGATGTTTCAGAAGAATGTTTCAGAATTCACTACGCAGATTTTAGGGACGTATTTTTGGGGGAAAAAAATAAGACTTTTTTTCTATAAACATGTCCTACAATGCACTATTTCCGAGCTACAGTCATAGAACCTAATTTGCGCGAAAAAAATCCATGACTACAGTTACGCATCAAACCCCTGTATTTTTATACAGAGTGGTTTGACAGTAACAAACACTAAAAATAGTTCGTATTTTAGTGATTTTTTGTGAGCAACACAGTTTTTACATTTCCCTTACAAAATAACAAAAAAAGAACAAACTGAAATAACTCCAGCTGGATGAATGTGTTCTAATGTGACTTTCTAATTATTAATTATACTGTGTCCTTTAAAATCAGTGATTTTTATTGTTATCTTTGTTTTATTATAGAAATAGTTATTTTTCTTTTATTTATTTGTTTATATATGTATTTATTATGTACGTATTATTTCATGGCGATCTAAAGTCTGCCACTTTCTATTCAAATATTAAGCTCTAAATTAAAATAATTCCCAAACTTTTGATAGTGTCTGTAAAGTATAAATTTTTGAAATCGGGAAAGAGTTCTTGCAGAAGAGCAAAAAGTATTTATATAGGGCGTTCCATTAAATATGCGGTGTTTGTATCGATTTGTTACTTTTCGATGTTTAATTGTTAATTCAGATAAGCTTAAAAGATAATCCAGAAAATTTAGCAACTAAAACTTATATAAGAAGTTTTGTTCTATCATAACATAGTATAAAACAAAGTCGCTTCCCGCTGTCTGTCTGTCCCTATGTATGATGTCCAACGGATGTTGATGCGGTTTTTTTTTAATAGATAGAGTGATTCAAGAAGAAGGTTTATATGTATAATACATGCATAATATAGTAGAGAAACACTGATAATTTTAGAGGTGTCTAATATGATGTCGTAAATAAACAATTTTTTTTGCGCTTACATTGCAAACGCTGTCTGAACCCTACGAGATAGATCAAAATAATGTATTACAGTATTGTACACCTTAAAAAGGTCTACAAAAAAAGTCCGCGTGCACCCGTGCGAAGCCGGGGCGGGTCGCTAGTCTCATATAATAAACCTGGTGTTAAAGCCTAAACGATAACTGCACAATTTGACTAAAAGTGAATACTGAGATATCTGTATGAATATCAGAGTAGCCAATATGACTAACTGCGCCCTAATTAAATGAACTATATACACATACATACATATATTTTCCTTCAGGTGTTGCTCAGGTTTCTGTCAAATAATTCCACCGCCATACAAAAAAAAGTTGTCTGAAATGTACATGCGATATATGGTTGCCGAAGTAATTTTTTCACGCTGAACGTGAATCCTGTGTCAGAATTGCTTCATCACCCCTCAATCTTCAGCAAAATGCTGAAAAATCTTCAGAAAAATGATAGTCTTAACTGAAGATAGATGGTGCAATTCTGATACCGGATCCGTGTTTAATGGACAAAAATACTTCGGACTATGTCACAGATAAAATACAGCTCATTAGGGAAGATTCTCATTTTTCTCTCAGACTCATTTTTCTGAAGATTCTTAAGAAATTTGCTGAAGATTGAAGGGTGACTCTGAGTTCTGAGCAATTATGACTGAGTGTTTAGCGGGAAAAATACTTCGGAAACCATACATCGCATGTACATTTCACAACTTTTTTTTGTGTGTGACAACATTTTTTTTGTGTGGGGCGCTGTTCTTCAGCGCTTTGCTGAAGACTGAAGATATATGGTGCAATTCTGATACCGGATCCGTTTCAGCGGGAAAAATGCTTCGGAAATCATGTATCACGCATAAAGCACGGCTCGTAATAACAAAAATCTATTAAAGAAAAGTAAATTTTTCTGAAGATTCATCAGCATTTTGCTGAAGACTGAAGGGTGATGCAGCAATTATAACACCGGACTCGTGTTCAGCGGGAAAAATACTTTGGAAACTAGGTATATATCGCATGGACATTTCAGACAACTTTTTTTTGTGTGGAGGTGTTCTCAGCGTAAACGCTGGAAAACATTCACCCATCCAGCTGCATATAGTAATGGGTTCATTATCCATCCTCGCCCTCAGCAGGAATTAAGCTAAGGCGAGGGGACGAAATTCATCCTGTTCCAAAAAAAACCTTTCTTACAATATGACAAGTTTGTAATAAGGACTGCCTTCTGACCACTTCTAATGAAGTTATGAGGCAGTCCCAATGCCGCGATGTTCTTGGCGAATCTGGTCATCACTCCCTCTACCGATGTCACGGGCGTATGTTTCCACTTTCTTCAAAATTTGAAATGTCTTTCAGCTCAATTGCAAGGTTTTCATTATTAGGTATTATTATTTTATCGAATTCCAAGAAAATAGTTCTTAAAATTCGATATATCTTAAAATTCTGGTTTCTACGTCAGATTTAGTGTTGTCTCTAAGCCACTATTTGCTGTTAATTCGTATTGACTCTTTTTCGACAAATACCAAGAAAACAAAACTGTACTTGATGTGCGCATTACTATCTACAATGATTGTCATCAACTAATGATAACAACTTTTATCAGATGATTTACATGATCATCATGTGAATGCTGAAGTACCACATAATTTACTTACCAGTATCATGTACCACATGATTTCCTTATTGTACTAATTAATGTTTATGTATAAATAAAAAAATCCGTAATTCATACAAATATCTTTTATTTTCAGATTAATGGAAAGGGTGGAAGTCATGTAAAGAAACTGACCGCAACGAAAAAAGAAGAAACATGATGGGTTGGCAGCCAAGTTGTGTTCTTCTTAGGGGCCTCGTCATATTGACCTTCGGTTTTCATTGGTTCGTACTGGCAACGTTACCGAGCAACGCGAAGTTCTACACGATTCACTGGAACTCTTCGAACCCAATATTCCGCATAGATAATACGGATAACATAATAGACGTTAATCGAAATAATGTTAAGTTCGAATACGATCAGGTGAACCTGATCTGTCCCGTGTACACGCCAGGTACGCGGGACGAGGATATGGAGAAGTATATTATTTATAATGTTTCTAAGGACGAATACGAAACATGTAGAATAACTAATCCTAATCCTAGGATAATCGCCGTATGCGATAAGCCATATAAATTAATGTATTTTACTATTACTTTTAGACCGTTCACACCTCAACCTGGCGGGTTGGAATTCCTACCAGGTAAAGTATGACTAAAATTGCTTTTGTTTTATCCTAAGGGCTTACACCACTTTGGGGCTTAAATATTGTTGTTTTTGAGAATGTTCTTTTAGACATAAAAATATGGAAAATATGGGGTTTTCAACTATTATAGTTAGTATACTCGTAAAAAATCTCTATAAACAAAATTAATTGTTGAGATTATTTCACATAAGCTTCTGTTTCGTGAAGAATATTCCAAAAATGTTCATGTTCTACGGTACATTTATTGTTAGTAAAATGCGTGCTTCTTTTTTTTTTGAATGACAAACATTTTGAATGACACATTTATCGGGTTTTCAAAAAATATTATATAAAGATATCCGTCGTCCTTCTCTTTTGAAATGAAATACCACGTAAGAGGGCAGTTTTGCATGTTTTTAGGCGAGTAAATCTACGAAAATTTAAAATTAAAAATCCAGGTTCGTCTCAAAAATACTCAAAAAGTTTCCACTGTGTTGTTCGTTAAAGGCTAAACTAGTATTTTTTTACATTTTGAAAGTGGAGTAACCCCTTAAAAAAAATGAAACTTTGTGAATAAAAGAATGCAGGCTGATGTACTATTGAAGAGCTTGAGACGGTAAACATTTAGTTATTGAAAACAGTTTTTTAGTAGTTTGTAGTATGTAGGTATAGTTAGTATCTATACCTATAGTTTTTCCTTTATATCTCGTTATTTCTGTCACACAAAATTAACTACTCGTCAGTAGGTTCGACTCATGCTTTTTCAATACTCCATACTCCAATAATCCATTATCAGATCTTGTTGATGTATCTGACGTCAAGGTAATCACTAGCAAAAATTTGTATTGTTTTGCCTCGGTTGCTTGGTCACCCATTATCACGGACTTTTTAATATTATTTTTAATACTCTCTAATAAATTTAAATTATTTTCAGTAGTACAAATTGAAAGGAAATGAACTTTGCATTGTTGCCAAGGACATCAAAATCGATCAATTATTTTTTGAAAAATTGCACGAATCGAAACCCATTAAGGTTTATAAATATTTTATGTATATTTCAGAAATAAATAAATACTTAAAAAGCATTGCCTCCGCATGCTTTCAAAGTTGTTCTTTCAAAAATATAGGTACGTAATAAAAGTGAATGATTGTTAACAAAAAAGTTATGATACAATGGATTATATTCATAATCAGCACTTAAAAATAAGAAGAACTCGAGTTGGACAATTTGAGCTCCGTATTAGTCGAAACATTAGTTCTCATTATCATTCTCAAATGAGATATTAAATTTTTAGTTGGTAATTTTGTACTCATATTTAAATAAATCCATTTTTTATTCGGTTTCATTTCTAAAAAAAAAATATATATGGAAATATTTAGATTTTCTATTTTTTTTAACACAAAAAAATGCATTGTTTAAAATTTTCGTACATCTGCATTTTGACCGGGACGAAATTGCAGAGCTTTATGTGTTTTTATTATTTATTACAAAAATAATGCTGTTCACATTTAACCGTGTATACAACTGCATTTGAAATTTCAACATATTCTAAATTAAATTTCTTCAGTAAAATCGCATTAACTTCATACAAAAATGATACCTATTAACAATCACATTTCCTCATTCCACCGAATAACTAACATCCTCCGTCTATACATTGATAAAATATTACATATGTATATTGTATTAGGTTAATGCATCATAAAAACTACAGGTGAGGTATTTTAAATAAAATACCAGCGCCGAAGACGTGAGTCAGGGTTTTACATGTATAAAAATATATTTTATGCCGAAGAAAATGCCCATAAAGATAACTTATCTTTATTCGAAGAATAGATAGGAATTTTATTGATCAACACATTTGAAAGTTTACAACGTGCCAGGAAATATTCTGTAGGTACATTAACACTATTTAGCCATAAAATCGTATTTAATTTTTCACTATAGGATAATAAAAACTCGTAAAATGATAGGCACTATACGGGTAAATGTGGAAAATTTTATATTGAATTAAAACAAAATTTGAACTGATCGTATACTTTTACAGGGTGAGTTTTTAGTGCGTATCTAGTCTATAGAATCGTTGGTTCATAACAATTGCTAAAACATAATATGTGATGTTGTTTGCACCCTTTTTTTGCCACCTTTTTTAAAAACCAGAACCTTTTTTGCCAAAACTACAGGTTATTCATGTACTTGTGGGGGTCGACTAATTTTCCTGACTTAAATGGTACATAACATGTACCATATTTTTACAGATATGGAAAGATCACACAATTTTGAATTGAAAATATGTATCATAACCTATACCTAAACCCAGCCCTTCCGGAGATATTTGATGTTTTTTTTTTTTTAATTGACAGATGTTAGCGTCTGGAAAACCGTCAAACTTTTTTGGTAGTAGGGTTCCATTTCAATTTTGGCATGGCGTAAAAACATAGGGTGCTTCTAATTCTGCAATTAAAATAGATTTGAAAATGCCATACCAAGTGTTCAGTTCATTTTGCTAATTTCAAATAGAGTAGAGATACTTGTTTAGTTCAAATGGAACACCCTGTATTTTTTCGGTCCAAGTTGTATGTTTTTCAGTTATATTTTTGCTTATTATTAACATTATGGGGGTTAAGCAACAAATCTCGGAGATGTTTTCAAATTTCTTCGATTATTAAGGATTTTTTTTAAGTTATTAATAAAGTGGCGGCTAGTGGACTTAATGGAAGGTGAAGCGGACGGATAGTAAGCGGCGAATTCATCATTTTTATTCAACAGCCATAGATTATGGTATAACCAAAGAGGTTAAAAAAGAAAAATCTAGAAATTTAACTGGAATACAAAATTATCTAAAAAAAGTAAGTTTATTAAACACAAAGCGGATCAAATTATATATTTCCGTTATATATTTATTATATACAACAAGGATGACTTTGTCATACAATATCGCAAAACTGAAAATAAATGCTTTCGATTTTTAAATGAAGAATACCTGTGTATATGTAAAGTCAATATTTTTTACAAATAATTCCATTTGGGCCCGGTCGATTTCCTACATATCGAAATAACGTAAATAACAAATTAATAGAGCAAATAGCAAAGGAATATGTAATGTTGGGTCGGAAGTGGAGCATGGGAATAAAATATGGGATTTTTTCGGAGAAGTCAAAGATGGACGATGATAACTAACCAAAACCAATTTGTCAAAAATGAATTTGGCATTTTTTAAGACCCCCGATGGTGCAAGAACTTCGCAGTGGGCAATGAATGAGTAGAATGTATCAACAAGATGTCCTTATTCAAATTGTTACCTCAACGTGTGATTCAAAATGACCAAGTCACCATTAACACCCTTGATTTTTTTGTTTGAGCTAACGAGTAAAACAACAAAACGTTCTCGGCCGTTTCAAAGTGTTTGACGTAGTGGACGCTGAACACTTTTATTTTTATTCAACCCTTATTAGGTATAACAAGATAATTAAAACAAAATTGTATTTTAATTCTCTTAGCTGTAATTTTGTTTGTATTTTTCCCCAAAAATAATACAACAAAAAAAAAATATTTTTTTTTTTCAAAATAAATGACTCTATGGCCATTGAAAACATTGAGAAGTAGCAAAGAAATCGAACCGACCAAAAAACAAATTTTAATGTATTTGTGTCAATTATGAAATTCAAAAATGCAATAATACACAGTTTTTAAAAATAATTCCGGCCGAAACCGGAAGTGAAAAAAATTTTTTGTCAGACAGTGCCGCTATTAGATATAATATCCCAAATTTCAATCAATTATGAAAACCAAAGGAGAAAAGGGGGTTTCCCCTTTTCCTTTTCCCCCCCCTTCAAAAAAACCTTGTCTGTAACCCTTTTTCGGCTTAACGTTACTTTGGCACACCTTGTAAACATATCATAGTATATTTGTTTTCCTGTTTCATCATTAACTTGTTTTTGTAATACACATTTCATGAACATTTTTTTATTTCAAACTGATGACAATTTATAGGAGACATCAAAGTATATGGGCAAAATAAAAAATTGGAAAAAAATTGAATTGAAATGAATTAAAAAAGGTTTGGTTTTTAAATTGTATGCGTTTTAAATCCTCTAGTCCCCATTCCTTCAGTCCAAAAATCCATATATCCAGAGTTGTTGTATTATAATCAAATTTATTGTATTATTCTATGTTTATAAATTTCACCTAGTGAGGGTAATTTCAATAAACATGGTCGGGAAATTCTTAGTTTCCGAAGCACACTGTAATAATGTTCCAAACGTATTTTCCATGAATATTATCTAAACGCCTTAAATAAATGAAACTACTCAGATATACATAGTCAACAACGTTCGGCTGCCACATTTCAAAACACAGTATCCAACATTTGTCTCAAAAATTTATTTTTTTACTCCGAGCAGATACTGTGTTTATTCTGCGTCTATTGCACTACCTAGAAAACGAATATCTTTCATAGTTACGCACATATGTATATTTCGGCAGAACACAGTATCTACAATACAATTTTTGGTTTTCTACGCCAAAACCCAGCAAATGCTATTTTTCAATAGTAAAATATAGGCGAAACCTAGTATGTGGTACTTACTGTGTATTGGAAGCAACATCCGGAAGAGAATGTTTTTCAAAAATTTACCCGTAACACAGTACCTATGTGGCAGTTACTGTGAATTGGAAAATATATTTTTTATATATATAACACAGTAAGTGGTCAAAGCAAGTGGTAATTAAGTGGTAATTATTGGTCACAAAGTTAATTGGTAATTATTGGTCACAAAGTAAGTGGTCACAAATTATCAAAATGAAAATATTATGTGCAGATACAATGCTTTTTACTATATACTCTGCTCGCGTTTTATTAAACATCTATGCTAAAACACAGCAACATTGTTTTTTTTTTTGAAAAGAACAAGAATCTTTAAATTATTGTTTACGTATACAATAACTTGCAATTATAGTATCCTAAACTGTTCAAATTGTATTTAAAGACCTTTAATAGTTCGAGGGCCATATGTTTAAAGTTTTCTCTAATTTACTCAAAACGTTGAAAATAACAGTTAGGTACTGTGTTTTGAAATGTGGCAGCCGCGTTGTCTTGGTACACCCACTTTTTGAAGGTTGCTTAAATTCTAATAATTTTTGTACTACAGTATTGATTTTTTTTTGCTTCTGATAGTACTACAGCTTATATAATTCAGAATGACCCCGAAAATATTAAATCAGTTTCAAACTTCCTTTACTCATATTACAGGGAAATATTCAGAGCATCTGAGTGTGATTAATTCGGCCATTTTGGAAAAAAAATTCCTAGACATAAATGTTTAGAGTTGAACCAAAAACATCATAAAAAGTCAAAATTCTACCATCTTCATCTCTATCATCACATAATTTTCATAGAAAATTTCAATAAGACAGTGAGTTCTAGAGGGATATTAATCCATTAATTTATTGTTTTAGTTGTATGTGGCGTACAGGGCTTTTTTTGAATTTGTATGATATTTTTGGTTCAATTTTAGAAATTTTTCATGCCAAGGATTTTTTTCCAAAATGGGACAAGTTAGTCAGATAGATACTCTGAAGATGAGTCCTTAAAACGGATTTAATATTTTCAGAAATATTCACGATTTTATTCAAGATTTACTTTTTTAGCAATATATTTTCACAGAATCGGTAAGTCACGTTCAACTTGGGCTTATTAGAAAATAAGCAACTTTCAAAAAGTGGGTGATGATGACTTTCAGTGCTGGCAATGCGTGACTGTCACTTTCTATTAGACAAAGCAAGCAACAACAGTTCTTTTGCACAAAAAGAGGTATAAAATTAATTGAAACCTTTTCATTTTTTGTACAAGATAATAAAAAGATCCTATACTAATTACTTTTTTTGCAGGGCATGATTATTATTTCATTTCCACATCAACAAGTGATGATTTACACAGAAGAATAGGTGGAAGGTGTACAACACACAACATGAAAATAGTATTTAAAGTCTGGGGCCCTCAGCCAACGCCAGCAACGTCACAGCCTACTATTGTTACATCGAAACCAACATGGTGGTTGGTAACATCACAGAGAACAACGTCATCGAGTACCACGACGACTACGAGTACAGAATCTCCAGTAACTACTACGAAAAAAATCTAAAACGTACAATAAACATCCTAATGAAGTGGTGAAAAGTGAGGAACTGACCCTAGGTGGTGCCACACCTAGTGCTAAAGTTAATTTAATAGTTATATGTGTGGTGTCCACCTTAGTGTTTGCGATGCGATGAAAGTTTTAAACCCCTCCGGCCCTAAAATAAAAACTTTATGTGTTCCCTTTGTATGTTTATATTCCGAACTGTCTAACGACCTAAAACTACCCTAATTTTATATATATATATACATAATGGTAACTATTAATAATTATTGAGATAAATTATTTTTCCATTTTGGTCTTTGGAATTCCTTACTGTTCAAAGTATATACAGGGTGTTCCACCTAAGGCAGTTTCTTCCATAACTCTGTTATTGTAAATTTGAAAAAAGTTTCAAATAAAATTGCCTATATATATAATTTATATTTTAAAAAATGTTATATTATTATTTTAAATTTTATTGATTATTAAAAAATAAAAAAGAAAGTTAAAAATTGTAGTATATAGTATATTTATGACAGTAAATATTATAAATAGTTTGGAAAATTCAATTCATCATAAATTACTTTTTCATTTTCATTGTTGAAAAATGTACGTTATTCAGTCAGAAAACACAATTATCAAACCTGACAATCTTCCAGCAGCAATAACTTTTTTTTCAAATTACCTTTTAACTGATATAAGGTTATCCATATCTATCTCCATCAGTTTTCGACGAAAAAGAGATTTAAAAGATACAAGTAGACTTTGACAATATTATTTACTGCATTTACTGACAACAATGATCACAGAATGTAATAAGAACAAAACACAAATGAAAATAATACAATATTAATAAAAATAAATTATAAAACACGATAAATAAATACAATAAAAAATATTGTATATAATATTGTAACACATAAACCATTTTATATTCAAAGCTCGAAATTTCATCTGTTTTGATCAATACACGAACAAATTCTATTTTTAAACGACCGTTCCACATAGGTTAGTATTTCTGGAGAAACTTCCCGAAAAGCTACTGTGATACATTGACGCATTTTTTCCTTTTTTCACTAGACTCAACTAATGTTGAGTCTAGTAAACTTAATTTTTTTTACAGATTTTCATAAAGAGAGATAACCAATTTTTAAGATCTAATGACCTTGGAAACTTTTGAGATCTGGATCTAAAACGGTTTAGGTGTATATATTGTTTTTTATTATTTACCTTATTTTTATTTTTATTATAATCGTATTATTTTAATATTTTCATTTGACTTTCGATTTCTCTATGTTCTGTGTATATTTTTGTCAGTAAATGCTGTAAATAATATTTAAATTAAATCCCACTTGTTTATTTTAAATCTGTTTTGTATGAATTTAGAAAAGAAATGCTCTTTAGGAAAAGAAGATAGATATAGACAACATTATATCAGTTAAAAGGTAATTTAATTTTGTGTTCAACGATATAATTTAATATGGGTTATTTGATTTAAGAAAAAGTTATTACTGTTGGAATATTATCAGGTTTAACAATTGGTATTTGGGAAACAGAATAACATACAACATTTTGCAAATGAAAGAATAATTCACGACGAATCGTATTGTCCCCACCAGACATCTCTAAATTTTTTGGTTTAGATGCCATTTAGAGATAATTGAGCAGTGTTATCCTGATATTTTTCAAAAACAGTAGAATATCTCCAAAACGTGGGTTTTAGGTACCACGTAAGGTTAATAAAGTCAACCTAAAATTTAGTGGAGTACCCAAAAATGTAAAAATATACCTGGTGTTCAATTTACAATTCAATGATGTTGTGTAGTGGTTACACGAAATGGAGCACCCTGTATGATTGAATATATTTTACAAATATGCACCACATCATTTTGGGTAACTTTTGTTTGAAACATTTTTTTCTTAAATTTACAACAAACTTATAAAAGAAACCATCTTAGGTGGAACACCCTGTATATTAGTTGACATGGTATTGCGAGTACCTACTGTAAATTTATACTAGATGCGTTTTTATAAATATTTCCAGATTCATAAACATAGTAAAAAATTAAGATTGGTGCTATATTTTTTTTTGTAACTATAAAGTGTTAAATAATTTATTACAATTATTAGGAGTATAATTTATGACAATTATATCATTATTCCAAAACAAACATTAACTGATAGTAAGAAATTAGGAAGTCAATTGTATTCATCAGTCATTATTTTTTTATCTAATTTATAATTATTTCATCTATAAAGTGGGATTTGTATCATACATATTTGTTTGTTATATGTTATTTATATAAAATTATACTTATAATTTTGTTGAATTAATTAGTATTCAAATGATGGTGATTTTTTAACTTTTTTTCTGAAATTGTTTTTTTCTTTGCCGAAAGGTAAAATTACTAATTCAATTTTCTCAACATATCCAATATTTAGATATACATATGATGTATGTATATCTAAACATATGAATTTTATATCACGTTTTTAATCTTTAGACATATGTTAAGTATATAGACACTAAATTTTAGTTGGTGTTTGAGTAAGTTATTTATTGGAATTTCTTATTTTTAACTCTACCAAACATTCATCTAATTGACTTAAAAAATAAGTACTACAAATTTACATATATACATTAATAAATGTAAGTAAAAGTTTTAATACTTACCACAATAATGTTTAAAGCGTCTCTAGTATAAAAGTACATGGTTATTTTGTTATAAAATGAGCAATTAATTTGCAATATCTCTGTAATAAAATTGTTAATAATACAGAGTTGACTCTGCATTTCATACAGAGATTAAAAAAATCCTACATGAATAAAAAGCCTTACTTCACTCCAAGAGTGTGTAGTATATTATTTTAAAAGTAAAATTCCAACGACCGAAGCTAGACAATATATTTTTTTTTACTGACTTTTTTTTAATGAATTGGTGGTGTACAGTTTTTTATATGTTGGTGTAGACACTGAAGATAATAATATTTTATGCGTTAATGCATAGTGACCAATTCAAAACAGACTAAAAGAAGAAAAACGTGTAAATGTTATATTTTTCGGTCAGTTGATTATTTCGTAGTATATTAAGAGTGTTGAACTTTTGAATAACAGCGTATTTGTATAACTGTGAAGACTGAAACTAGTTTTTATTGTGTTATATATAAAGTATTATCCTTATAGTATGAGTCCTGGCGTTTTTAGTCCATTTTTAAAACTAAAAACTCTTATGTGCAAGTACTTATTTATAATTTTTATATGGTTGTGAGATTTTTTTTACGATTTTATTATTAAGCATCGATTGTATTTATTATGCACTTATATACACCAGTCTTTCAGCAATATAGAAATATTAACGAACTATGTAGGTATTATTCATTTATATTTTGTGGCACCTTGTGGTTTTTTCATTATCCACATAATAGGTACTTTAATATATCATCATGGTGGTGTACATGTCCCCAAGCCGATATTTCATGTCTGTACAGTTTTTTTATGTATATTATTTCATACATTCAGTTATTTACATATTAGGATACATATTTTTAACCACCATTTTAAATTATTTTTCTAAAGTGAACTATTTCTTTAATTCTATTTCTGTCTATATTATGAGGAACATGAAATTACTTGTTTTGTAATTGTAAATGTTACTTTAACATAGTTAGGAAGATTAATTGTGGCAGATACATTCTAAATTATCTTCCAAGAGTTTCTATGTGGGTAATTTGTGTCCTATTATTTTTAACGCCATTTCATATAATTACTTATCTGTAACTATTAAGTAATACATTTATTACCTATGTGTTTCCTGACAGGTAATGACAGTTATTGTTACTGTTGATTGAATAATAATGACAGTACGATTGAATAATGTGACTATTACTCAACCAATCTGTCAAAATTCAATTCAAAATAACTGAGGATTTTGAGTTTTAACTTTAGCTCTTCCTTAAATTTTACAATAGTCGTTACGAAGATGGATAACACTTAATTTTAATCACTATCCATCCACTAAACTTGTATAAAATGAAGGGTTCAGAATATAATCGGACAAGATTTTGAGGACAGTTCTTGCCAAAATTTAACGATTATTAGAAAACAAGTAGTGTGTGTTACATGGTAACTAATCGTAACTAGGAAGGCTAAAATAAATAAACCCTGTCAAAATAATTTATAATATCCACCAGTAAATTGTATATAAAAGTATTAATGTGTTATTAAATAGTTGTAAATAAAGTATAGTATTCAACTTACTATTGGCTATTACCTACTCATCATCGTAAGTAAAATAGCTAATCATTATACGTTGATTGAATAATATACTGTTACTGTTTGCTTTTAATCTATGCTACATAATACTATTCCATAAATAAATCACATTACATTACTGGTAAAATATTGTATTTGTCAGTGATTTTCATATAAGCATAGTCTCTCTTAAGTTTACCACAAACATCAATGTTGATGGTTATGGTAAAAGTTAATATTAAAATAAATATTTGACTAGTAGGATGACCCTGGAGTGGGTACTGGAACCTTCGGCATAGAAACAAAAAAAAAAACTGGACGTTTTGAATGAATGTCGTATGAATTTTTTTTTTCTTGACAAACATGACACTAATACGCGATAAAATTTTTCTGAAATATTAACTATAACTAAAACAAGGTATATATAAAAATACTTTAAAACAAGAATATCATGCAGCTGAAAATGTGTTAATAGGCCATGCATAATAAAGGTGTCCACATCAAAATTTACAAAAATATTTATTATGGTTGCTTCATTTCTCAAATAGCTCTGCAAGAGTTACCTACTCCTCGATTGTTAATAGCTATTTCTACGAAAAGAAAATATGCAAAATATCATTTTTTTCATATAAAACTACAGTTCATTAACACAATTCTTAACATGTTCCTACCAAAGCGCGCCACTGATGAGTCATTCATATACAATAGTTTGGGATAAAAAATCGTTTATATATTAATTTAAAGTTCTACAGTAAAAAGAGCAAATTTTGATTCAATGAAAATTTAAATGTATTAATAATGAAGTATTAACTGACAGTGAATATTATTGAAGCATTCTAAACACGAGGGTGATTAATTTTCACAATGTCCACAAAATGTTGAAACTTTTGTTGCCTTTTGAGTTTGTCTCTTCCCCTAATTTTCTACTACATTTCCAAAATGGATTATATTTTACAAAAGACGGGTGCATTCAGGTGATGAATCACCATGTGTTCAGCGATTCAGTAACATTTCGCCCCGTCCAGTTTTGGTTATAGGATGCGGCAATCGGGGGTTGCTGTCAAATTATTGCCCTACTTACTAAGGCTCCTCTAGCCACTCAGATTTAAGATACTTGACCGCTTTTCATAATAATAAGTCAGTTTATCATGTTTTTTATTTCTTTTTTTTGTAAATAAAACATTTCGGCATTTCAAATAAAATGAAAAATATTACATTCTTAAGATATGTAAGATATATATATATTTTCTTCCCTTGGACGTCTGCTCAATATGACTATAATAAGTTAAAAATAGAAGTTAAATTGAAGTAAACTGCAACTGTAATATTTTTAATAAAATTGAATATCATACATACAAGATCATTTAAGAGAAAAATAATTTATACCTAACGGAATATTTACTACTTTCTATTCTCTGAAATCCCTAACCTAATGTTTTTATTTCTTTTCTAATTTAATTCTGTTTTCTAATTTCTTTTCTAATTTCGTTTCTGATGTGAACATGTTTCTATTTATTAGATTATCCAAGATTTATAAATTTTTGACAAAATATAAAACGCTTCGTCTGGTACCTAAGTCATGTTTCATAATTTAATCTACTCAAAAAATGTTATTATGCAATGCAAATTCTAAATTACAAAAACATGAAATTTTGTGTGGACTACAAACAAAATGTTTTTCAAAGAAAGAACATATTATAATCCACCCTTCTTTAGCTTTACAATCGTTAAAGATTTTTTATATCAACTAAATTTTTGGTTTGTATAACTATTGCTTTAAATGCTTTGTATTTCCATACTTCACTTTCTATTTGCTTTAACCTTTGCCTCATCTTTTTTCTATTTGTACAAATAAATTTCCAGGCCAATTGTTTGTTTGCCCTATCACAGTAATAAATATGTGATATTGAATTATATTATGACAACAGAAATAATTTGCACTACTACCTACTGGAAACCACATCTATAGAATAACCTTAACACAATTTTTATTCAATAATTGTACTATTCAGTCATTTTTTAAATCCTTTCTCAATATTATACAATAAAGTTGAGCATTGATCATTTCAAGATGAACTGTGTTTGTGAGGCAGTAAATTTTATGTCCACCTATTAATGAGATAATGAAATTTATATTCATTATTTTTATAACTGACTCAACTCGCTATGTTTTGCATAAATATTTTTACTACAATAACTAGTAATACTAGATTAACTGGTTAATTGATTATTACACACCAAAAAATTATGTTTTCAAATTGTATCGAAATTCTTAATATCTGAAGTTTATTAAAATTCTCTGCAGTGCTTGTATTATTTTTTATTTATAGAAAGAAGAATAGCCTCCGAATTTCCTTGATATGACGAAAAATTTGGTATCGATTGAGAGCTTGTCCAGTGTGGGTTAACTCCAAAATACCTGTTGAATCTTTAAGGAGTATACAAAAACTGACAAACTTTAGTGGCTGGGAAGAAGGAAGTAAATGGATCAAAACATATGATTTATTATGGTTACTAATTTTATATCATTCTTTTCACCTTTTTTTTTTACTAAAATAATCGTAAACATTTTTTGTGTTTATACATTAGATTATTTCCCTATTTCATTATACCTGTGTGTGCCTATTACACATAACATTTTAGTATGTCTGATTTCACGTTTTTTTGTCAAAATTAGATGTTATAGGTACTAAAAAAAAAAAAAAACAATGGAAGCATCAACTTAAACGAAAAATTTAGTTTTTAACAAATTGCTACTCTCTACTGCCTTTGTCCTCCTAATTTCATAAATTATTACACTTTATTAAATTTAACATTATATTCTAGAAAGCAATGTGTTCCAAAGTTAAATTCTAACTTAACCTGAATAATGAACATTTTTATCAAACAAGAACACAAGTCAGCTTCAAACATCTTTACATACACAGACGGTTTGATGAGTCAATTGAACTTAAGATTTAACAAATAAGTTAAGCTCTGCAGTGTCCATTGGTCCATTAGTAAAATAATGACCACTGCATTCATAAAAAAAAAACAGGCATCTACAATATTGACAATAAAGTTAGTTTAGCAGGGTAGAGTAATTCAATTTGCTAGAAGGTTTTAGTTTACTATTGCACCCCATTGAATTATCTGTGATATCTGCTCTGAAACAAAATTTAAATTTTCTATACTTGTTTGTGAACAGATTTATTATTTGATGCAATTTAATTCATTGTAGGTGGTATCTGGTAAAGCTTTAAAAGTATTATATTTTTTCTCAGTAGTTTAGTGCCAATTTGTATTATTATATAAAATACTTTTTATTTTGCCATACTATTCTTGCCATTAAAAAAATCTGTAATGAGTTAACTAAGAGTTAACTCAGATCAAATATAAACTAACCTTACACGTATTATATTTATTTTGCAAGTAAAATGCAATTTTAGGCTAAAATTATCATAATACTTGAAACCGTATAAACACTTACTGTAAAGCAAGGTGGACTTGTAGAAATCTAAGATTCTGTTTCTTGCAAAATAATACACTTCAATTTTTGTAGGTACACATAGGATAATAAATGTTTATAAGTGCCATACTGAGGTCTTATTAATCATAATAATCAGACAGAACAATAACAAAATGCAACATTATTAATTAAAAAAGTTTTTGCATAACATAGGGTACTCTAAAACAATGCACTTAGTGAAAATATAGTTAAATACATTACTTTATAAAAATATATCACCAGTTTTCAACTCTGTTCTGGTAATAAAATGATCTACAGATTGCCTAATCGTAGAAAATGTCAGTAAGAGTTATTAATAAATGATACTCTATATTGCATTGAAGTATTACAAATAAAAAAATGTTATATATAAGTTCTTGTAATCACATGCTAATTAAGAAGAAACAGTTAAGCAAATATTTTGTAAATTGTTTCGAAAATTTGAGGCAGATTATATATTTCTTTTTTTCAAGTTTCGTTTGAAATTTCTTAGCATAACCTTCTGTGTAGCTTTAAAGCCACTTAAGCCTACCTCTAAAAATATGATGCACTCCTATGCTGCATTATAAATGCATAAATATTTCAAATTCCACCAGAATCCACTGATTATAGAGTTTATAAATAATCAGATTAAATAAATTGGTTTTTCAACATTTCTTTGTTCCACAAATTACATTATTCCTCCTGATAACTCCATACTCCACATAAATTTTTTATTTGTAAAAATTAAAAACTTACAAGCCACTAGTAGATAATTTGCTCGTGAGCATTATTACTTACAATTACAGCTGTAGGATAAAAATAATTTCTCTTTAGTTCACCCCTGGATAAAAGCAGCCAATTGAGTATCTTCTATATGTATCTAAAAAATACTTTGATAGAATCACAACCTGCAATGTTCCAGTAATAGAAGATTCATACAGAGATAGAGCATTGTAGGAAATAAAATACCCTGAAGCAATATTCTGCATCATTAACCATTAGTTGTTAAAAATGCACTTATAATAAGTGAATATGTGTGATTTGTAATGAAATTATTAAATTAATAATTAATTACGACATTAACTAAATAATTAATTACCATATTAAATAAATAATGAAACAAGATATTTACTAGTTTTTAACACGTTATCTGTGGCAGTGCAGTTGCCAACACCAGTAACTGAATTTCAATGTCTTGTCAATCTCCAATGACCAATCTAATATCAGTTCACCATATTTTTTTTTTTTTTTTGGCATTGGAATACATCCATCAGGTTCACCATATGCGGTGACAGTCCACCGAGACTGGTATTTACAATTTCACTAAATAGTTTCAAGACACATGAGAAGAACTCTTGAGAAGAGGAATTATTGTACTACAAATTAGTTGGTCTCTAGGGAGTAGTCAATGTTGTAATACTGATTGTCTTATTTTTTATTCAAAAAAAAAATCGAGTTAATTACATCATTGAAGTTACCATCAAAAGCACAGTGTACATTTGCAAAAAATACTAAGATTATCTATAATTTCTGTGTTATCTAGTTCTTTTTTTTTGGTATTAAATTAGTTTAATTTATTCATAAGTATTTAATATACTTATATTTTTGTATTCATATATATTTAATAATAGTGGTTGAATTAATTAACTCTCAGTGATGGCCAATTAAATATTATTTATTCCTATGTACCTGCGTACACCTACTCAGAAATGAGAATATTTTTTTTAAATAAAAAGATATATCAATAATTACTGATACTAAAAACGCCAGTGAATGATTTGTGTCTAGAAGAGTAGTTTTAATAATATAATCAGATGTAACTTTACTTGCAAGCCATAGTGATAATTATTAACCCATGACAAATTTTGCTGTAGCAGTCATCATCCTTATTTACATACATTACAGAGCATAACAAAATAGTAAAGTCAATTAACATAAATAAGCTACACTTAGGTTTCTTCTAGGTACCATTAAATTGAGGCAACTTAATTTACAAAATTTGCAGTACCTACTTATTTCTACATGTATATTTTTTTAATACTGGTATTAAAGTTGACCATATTTTAAAATCTGTTTTGAACATGCTCTGTGAAATGCCCTAGTTTTAGTACGTCTATTTATTAATAAACTTATTCGTGATTTAATTTAACTAAACAAAGTTTTGTTAAAAAACAAATTAACTGTGTAATTATATTTGATATTCTTATGACAAAATTTTGTTATATTTGATTAGATGAACACGTATGTACTACGATTGTAAAATGCACTCTATATATATATACATAACAATATAAATATACATACAATGCCATTTTCATTAGCGGTTTTATTTCCATTAGTTTTTATTCAGTCTATTCTTAGCGGCACCTAAATCTCCCAAGCTTGTAGTAATTGTCATACTTGTATATCAACCATAAAATTGTTCAATGTTCTGATTATTTTTATAAATATATTACCTATGGAATATGAGAATTGTTGATTTCCTGTGAGATTGCATCCTTTGCTAAATACCAGAAGGCTAATTAAAACATGAGACTGAGGACTAGTTTCTACAAGATTACTTCCAGTAAACTTTTATAGCAATATTAGAATCATTTAAGATACCTAGTTTCATAATGAATATAATGTATGTATAACTAGAGGTGGGCAATTGGTAAATTATCTTTTATATAAAAATAACGGTTATCAGGAGTACATAACATATACATGTACATGTATTAGGTATTTTTGGAAAGTTCTCGACACAGGGACCTACTTGTTGAACTTTTTTTATTTTTGAAAATTTCCGTAATTTTGAAGAGTAATCTACCGGTAAAATTCAATTTCACCAGTAAATTACTTAATTTACCCATCTCTATTTATAACATAACCAACTAGTTTTGTAACATAAAGAAGGATTTCCATTGCAATTTGTTTTTTTGCAAACTGAAAACTGTGTGGTGGTGGCACAGTTGACATACAGTGTGACCCATAAGAACCAGACCACCCCTGTTTTTTTTTTTTTTTTTTTATTATCGAATCTGAATGATTTTGTCAAAATGTAGGAAACAGAAAACTATTTATATAACGGGATGACACCTTTGATATGTTCGGTTAAAGGCCTACTGTAATATTATTTTTAGGTGACCTTTTGGTCATTCTGGGAATTTTTTAGCAGAAAAACGACACCGCTCTCTTCCTTCAGAGTCCTTCAGTTAGTGTATACAAATATTTGTTGAAAAAGTTAGTTTTCGATTCATTGCCTATTTAAAAATAATGTCACTCCTACAAAACCATGATGCAGGCGCTAGTTTTTCTCCCTACATATTGGCAAAACGCTTATCTAAGATATAAGATACTACCAAACTTAACTATATATAAGGTATGTCTCGGAGGAAACTGCAAATAAGGCCACCTACTACAGTACAAACAGAATATTTTTGCCCGTGAATTGAGCACAACAAATGTAGTATGACCATACCCCACAAATATAAGAGATAACCACAAATAAACAATAGTAGGTGGAACTTTTCAAAGCGTTCACGGCTGCAGCTGCAAAAGAAATGAGGACCATTTCAAGTTTTGTCTTCTGCGGCCAAGAGCAAAGTTACTGTTGCTGCACTGTAAGTGCGTTTGCACTCCTTCCTCAAGCCTTAATGCATTTACACGCCGATGTCACTATCTTGCTAGAGTAAGTTCTTGAGTGACCACCAACAGCATGCTGATCTAGAAAACTGCGCACACATGTTGCAACGAAAGATTAAATATCGTATCAAAAGTATATGGCATGTTCTGTCCACAATCTGATTCCAACTTATATGAAACAGGTATACACTATGTCTGGCAAATAAGACCACTCATAAGTGCTATTGACTCCTATAAACGGTATAGTTTACGTCATTATGTTGCTAAATTAAAGCTCCTCCAATTTTGTATTTACTCCGCTTTTCCATATTGTTTCATTTGAATGCTATCTAAGCAGCCATTACTTTCGGTAACATACATCAGGTTTCCCTATACTATATTTTACCAGTTTAGAGTTATTTCGAGTTTTTTGAAATTTTGTGCATCAGTGCCTTTACATTACAATCTATACATAATGTAGCGGTCATTTCAAAAAATAAAGTTTCGATATTGATACTATAGTTAGCATAACCCTGAAGCTTTGCAACCATGGTTTTATTATTCCTCAGTTATGTACAGGGTGTTTAAAACAGAACTGTCATTTAATGCAACTTCAAAGCAACTAACTCTTTTTTAACACAATGCCTCATATTTTGATTTATATTTTGATGTAGAACTGAATATTGCATTGATCTGTATTAACATTCCCTTGACCTATATTTAATAGTCTTTTAGTTATTCAAACGTTTTTTTTTATTTGCATATAACTTCTAACAAACCATTTGATTTTTCAGTAGCATGCCATGAAAGTGATACTACTCTAATATGTTACGACACTAATGTTATTTTGTTGTGCTTTTTTGATTTCCAATCGTTATTATTAAAACACGTCCTATTCTGTAACTAGATAAATAAAAGTGTATCTACTGATACCTACCTATGAAATACATGTACGAGTACTTAGATGTACAAAGATAAAAAAAAATTGCATAATTTTACAGAAGGTTTAAATAATAGATAATATAAAATGTATCTAAAAAATTTCACAATCATAGGTACTGTGACTGCCGTTTTGTTCCACACATTTGAAAAGTATACTGGAGGATAATTGATACTTTCAGTGTAAATACAATTTCAGTTTTAATCATCTCCTCATCATGCTAACAAGATTAGCGAAACGCGCGAGTTAAGTGTAAAAAATTTGTTGATATCAAATGAGAAAGTGTGAATCTTAAAAGGATTATAAATCCATATTAGAATATTCTTGAGTTCCGTACTGACGAACATACATAATGTCACCTATACAATTCGACGGTGACAAAAAATATATAGGTATATATATACAGGGTGTTTCGCATAAGAACCGACACAGAGCAGGGGCATGTAGGGGAACCTAAAATATGGTGATTTAACGCAACTTATCTATATACTAAGTTGCACCTGTGAGAAGTTATAGGCCTTCAAAGTGGGGTTTCAAATTTCGAAAAAAATCAATATCTCAGTTACACTTTAACTTAGAAAAACCAAATTTGGTAGACGTTGTGAGTGTACCAAGAGCATTAATTGACAGTAAGTAGAGTTCAATTGAAGCATTTTAAAGAGTTGATTAGGGATGATGCACCATTAAAATGTGACAGAACTTTTTAACCCGTTGGCGGACTTAAAAAATGTTCATTTTATTTTATGGGGGATTTGATTCTAAAACTTTTCTTACTCTTGTTATTTTTCAAAACACTTTGTTGTTTTCAAGAAAAACTCGAATAACTAAGAACACCTATTTCAGCAGTTATTTAAAATCATCGAAAATTCAAAAGTTGGCTATGAAATTAGATGTCAAACTTGACAATCAACCAACAAGTTGGAATAAGAATAATTTAATAGAAAAACAAACAACTTAAACAACAGAAATAACAGATTTGCACTGATAAGTTATAGAAATTGTTCAAAATTATCATCATTTTCTCTCAGGCATAAATTTATTCTTCGTCAAAAATTGAAGTCTACTCTTTCCAATAACCGCTGATTGTTTCTAATGACATTACATTTATCTGTAATGCGATTCCTCAATTCTGCTCTGGAGGCAACTGACGAGGCATACACAAATTCTTTTAATGTCCTCCAAAGAAAGAAGTCACATTTGTAGAGGTCTGGTGATCGTGGAGGCCAAACTTTTGGGCAATATATTCGAAACCTCGTCGAATCCATTTATTTGGATACTGGTGGTTTAAAAAGTCTCTAACCATAATACTAAAATGAGGCGGTGCTCTAACCATGCATAAACCAATGTTCCAGTCTGAGTTGTAGTGGCACCTCGTCAAGTAAATCCGGGAGAGTATTTTGGAGAAATTCTAAATAAGTTTCACCATTTAGTCGATTCGGTATAATAACTGAACCAATTAAATACCGATCAATAACACCAATCCAAAAATTTATTTTAAACTCGCGTTGGAAATGTCGAGGAGTTAGTTACTGAATGATGGGTTACATCGAATACTCATGATAGTTATGTAGATTTGTAATACCTCTGCGGGTGAAACAAGCTTCATCAGTAAAGATGAAAAATTGTCTTTTGAAAATGAATGTCTTGATGTAAAATAAACTGACAGAAAGTCACTCGTTTAACCAAATTTTCCGGTAACAATTATTGCACTTTTTGAATGTGATATGGGTGTAGTAGATTACGTCTGATAACTCGGTGCATAGAAGTTTGCGATATACCAGTTTGTCGAGATAAATTTCTAGTACTTATTACTGATATGTGGTTCATCTTCAATTGTGTCCAAAATCAGTTCTCCGCCTTGTGCCCTGATTGCAATAGCACGTGTATTCTCGAGTGCTACTGAAAAACTTGCCAGTTTCTCGAGCCCATCTTTCAACATTGGAAAATGTTTCTCTGTGGGGGATCACACGATTAGGAAATCTGAGATATTCTTCAACACTTCAATTTCCTTCACAGAAACCTAACACTGCATGTCAAATTGTTCGCTAAATGAAAACTTTCCGGCCATTTTCAACACCCAGCAAACAATTAACTAAAATTCAGTAATTTTTTTCCTAATTGTCAAGTTTGACGTCTAATTTCATAGCCAACTTTTGAATTTTCGATGATTTTAAATAACACTGCTGAAATAGGTGTTCTTAGTTATTCGAGTTTTTCTTGAAAACGACAAGGTTTTTTGAAAAATAAATTTTTGAAGAGTAAGAAAAGTTTTAGAATTAAATTCCCCTAAAATAAAATAAACATTATTTAAGTCCGCCAACGGGTTGAAAAATTCTGTCACATTTTAATGGTGCATCATCTCTAATCAACTTTTTAAAATGCTCAATTGAACTCTACTTGCTGTCGATTAATGCTCTTGGTACACGCACAACGTCTACCAAATTTGGTTTTTCTAAGTTCAAGTATAACTGAGATATTGATTTTTTTCGAAATTTGAAATCCCACTTAGAAGGCCTATAACCAAGGGTGCAACTTAGTATAAAGGTAAGTTGCGTTAAATCACCATATTCTAGGTTCCCCTACATGCCCCTGCTCTGCGCTTAAAAAAAAAAATAAAGTAAATGTAACATTGGGACATCATTTCCATGCTTTTGAAAATTCAAAGAGATTATTAGAAGCTATAAGCCTATTTTAAAAAACCGCTGATTATAAAAAAAATGCCAGTACCAACACTCTCTTTTCAAAAATGACCGCTACAGATTGTTTCAAATGTTATGACGCTAATGAACAAAATTTCAAAAATCTCGAAACAACAAAAATTATAAAAGATAGATCTAGGAAAAATCTGCTTAAAATAACATGTATAATCGAAATATGCAATAAAAAAAGACATCATTCCATTTAAAGTAAGGAAGTTGGTTTAAAATGTATGTAAGTTGATTTAAAAAAATCTAAATTTTCCAAAATGTTAATGAAATTTTAAAAAAAATTTATTTCTACAAGCTCCAATACTTTCAATGAATGGCTTCAATCAACTATCCTCTAACTCTGAATTGTGGGTAGTATCAAAGAAGACTAGAAGTCTAGAGCTAGTCTTCTTGGTTGTATCCATTACTACTAGGGCACTATTTTAGCTAATAGACACATAGGCTGACACAACTAGGACATTACTGAACTATATAATTGATGATCATCCTAATGGCGAAAATAAAGCCTGTACATATATAGTGTTCATAATAATATAAACATCAGGTTAACATCCTGGCATATCCACGAAATAAACCTGGTGCATCTGGACCATTCCTTAGATGCATACAAATGGTGAAAAAAATCGCCGGACTCAGTTCTTTGCAGAAACATTGCACTAATTAAATGTATTTTGGTCTTCCTTTAAAAAAATATATCAACCTTTAAAATAGGTTAGGTGTCTTTTAAAAATATTTAACCTCTAAAATATTCATTCAAGTGGAAAATTGAACTTTGTCACGCACGACTGGGTATACTTACGTTGATTTTTTCGTTCAGCTGGCTCATTTTTCATTATACGGTGGTATATCCCGAGAATAATACACCATCGTATATTCTCGGGTATATCTAAATATTTCTTTTTGCAACTAAAAACTAGTGCTGGGCGATATTCGATGTTTCGAAACCATCGTTGTTTTGCTGTCGATGTTCGATATTTTGTCATCGATGTTAGAAAGACCGATACATCGATGCCAAATATCGATGTTTGTCTTTCGATGTTACATTTAGACACATCACAAAAAAGAGCAGTTACTTAAGTAGTGGTAATAGTTTCTTTGATACAATTGACACAAATACAAAAACATTAATTCAAAATTTGTTACTTTCTTTTCTTTTTAAATATTTTAAAATAATTTTTTCTAATTTTTTATAGTTTTTTTTTATGTATAACAAATAAAAAATTATTAATTATAAATTACTTAATGTATTCCCTCTAAGTTTTCGTCGAGTTAGGTATGGTGGGTTATGTCTGTATGAGTTTCCAATATTGGCTTGTTCTTGATGAGTATTTTTCTTTATCCTTAAGTTGGATTTTCTTGTCTGGGGGTAATTACCAGGAGTCTCTTGATTGTTAGTTTCATGTGTGTTTTTCATTCTCCTAAATTCGGTTTTCTTTCAAGTCTTTAGATGTTTTTTGTATAGTATAGAATTTTTAATATGGGTTGGGGTTTTTATTAATGTTGTCCAGTTGTTAAGTTAGCAGGTAGTGGTTGGTCTATGGCGTTCAATATTCATAAGGAGTTGGTTTTCTATCCATTTTTTATTTTTAAGTTTTGAAGTTTTTCTTATATTTTAATTCTGGGAGTATTTATTTCAAAATATATAATAAGTACTTTTTATTTACAGTAATTCAAAATCATTATTTATTGTTCTAAGTATTTTCGCTTTGTGGCCTGAAGTTTTTTAAGTCAATAAAACTCTCAAAAGTCTTACCCAAATGTCCTCCATGGGTTTGAAGTTTCTAGTTGGATTCTTGTTAGAGTTAGTATTGTAGGAAGGGATTCCCTTTTAGCGATTAAATTAAGTGGTGTTTTTTTCCAGTTCGTTGAGTTTTTTCTTCTGGTTTCTTTTCTAGGATTTATTATTTTGTGATGTTGTTGAGGATTCATTTCTGAGAGGTTCTGTTCTATCTTATTGTTTACCTTGTTTTTCCATGTTTTGAAGTTATATTTTAGTTCTATTTAAATTGTCCTTCCGGTCTTAAAATTATAATATAGGGTTATGATTGTTTTAAAAAGTGTTTATAAAGTATTTTCATCTTTTTTCTTAAAGTTTTTTTATTGTTTTTTTGGTTTTTTTTCTGTCTTATGGATAAGATTAATTCCGTGAGAGGAAAATATTCCATTTTTAGTATAATGTGTGTTAGGGTTCTTCATTCTTAAATTAGTTGGAGTAATAAATTTTTTTTAAGTAGGGGAATTTTTAATTTATTTTAGTTTAAGTATTTGATTTTTCTTGTGTCCATTCTTTGTTGAATTTCCTGGGATGTGAATTCCTTCGGGGATACTTCTAATCATTGTTTTGAAGTTTCTTTGGATTCAATTAGTTGGTTTAATTTAAGATATCTCTAAATTTTTTAGAGTTTTAAATATTTATTATATAAGTATAAAGGTTTTCCATTCATTTTAGTACTAATTAGTCTCTCAAAGTGGCGGTGATAAAAGAAATGTTTTGAATTTAAAGTTAAAAGATTTTTCTCTATATCGATAAGTTCGCTATTTCTTCAAGTCAATGTCGAAAATTTGACTTAAAGTTGTTCAGGTGTCGTCGATTCGAGGTAGAGGATAACTTTTCCTAGTCACTTTTCAGTTCCATAGTCCCAAATCTTTGTGCCATTTTCTTGTAACTAAAAAACGGGTAAGACATGGGCTCTTTCCTCGTGTTCTTCAGTTTTATCGTTTCCGGAACTATTTTAGAATGGTAGTCTTCTTGGAGTTGCTTTATGGTGGGTTATTGCCGGTGTCTATGTGTTGAAAGACTTGTTCTGCCGGTGATGTTTCCATTGAAATATCTTATATCTGTCGAGGATGTTAGCTTTTCTAACTTCTTCCGGTTCCAATAGCAGTTTTTAAGCAAAGGTTCTGCAATAGTTGGATATACTTTGCTGTTCGTTGAGCTTGGTTGACTTCCTCATTTAACTATTTTTCGACTGGTTCACAACGCCCAACTACTCAAATTTTTGTCTGATTTTGGCATCTTACTGGAATTTGGTTATTAATTTGTACTAGACTTCTTGCAACATAAGTGTTCCGTTCACTGGCTTTCCAGTACTTAAACTTAATTTCTCAGTTTGAATGATGTTCTCCGATCCTTGGGGAATTGGATGTCCTCTTCAATATTCTTCTTGATTGTTGTAGTCTTGAAGCTTGGGGGTTATTTCTTCATGAATTTGTATAATTCTTTTTTAATTCCAAAAAAATTTACTCAATTTAAGTCTAATTAATTTATTGTTAAAATCGGGATATTTTTCGAAAAGTTGAATTTTTGGTTTAGTTCACATTACAGGAATTTCTCCAGTAGTGTTTCAATTTCATGTCTAGTAATTCTGGGGTGGAGTAGGCCGCAGAAGTTCTTTGGACATTAATTAAAAATGTAAGTACCTTTACCAGGCGTTGAAATTGGGATAGAAAGTAGTACCCCTCAATTTAGTTTTGATGTTCTATTGGCAGGGGCGGTATTCTTCTTGAGTGTTGCCTTCTGTCTTCTCTAATTCTGATTGGGCTCTAGACCGTTCCGGATAGTTAGCTTTACTGGGACCAGTTGGCTCTGAAAAAGTTGTAGATCCAATCTCAAGGTAGATTCGTTCTTTGATTCTTCTTATATGTATCATTATTTTTTATGGTTTCTTTAAGTATTGTGAAAATTATTGCTTATTTGGGTTTGTAGTTTCTTGAGGTCTTAGTAAATTCTAAGAACCGAAAATGTCTCCAAAAATACTTCTAAGTCCAAAAAAGTTGATAATTCTAAATTTTGGTAGAAGAAATAGGCAATTCAGTTTATTTGAAGGGAATGGTTCTGTCGTTTTGATTGGGAAAGAGAGATATTGTTTATTTCTATGTCTAACGTAATTTGCTGTCTTCCGGATGTTTAAAATTTTAAAGTACTGAGAGATATGATAGCAAGTAGCCATTTCTTGGAGTATGGCCTTGGGAGCTCAAATTACTGGATTACGAGGATTGTTTCAGTATAAGTGAATGTAAGAGCGTGAGGAAATTCCTATTGAAGTACGTTATTGGTCTTCCTTCTATTTTTTTTTTTATGTTGGTGTTTATTTTTTTTTTTCCTATTTTTGGCTATTATTTTCCCGATTTCCAGAAAAAATTTTTATTATTTTTGAGATCGCAAATTTCATGAGTCTCGCCTGTTCGGTCTCTGTCGTGTGTCGTCCTGTGGGTCGTTTTTCCTTCGCCTTTCTGTTAGGTCTCCGTGTGTCTGTCTATCTCTTTTTCTCTCCAGTTTGTTTTTTTTTCGTTTTTTTTAAAAATTTATATTATAATTTGTTTCCTGTTGTTTAATTTCTTTAAATTTTATAAAAAATGTTACAATTTCACTTAAATTTTTTCTAAATTTATTAAAATTAAATGTTTTTTAAAAATAAACAATTAGAAAAAGTATTTATAGTTTCTAATTTCTAGAAAATTCTTTTGAATCCAGAGTATTCAATATGTCATTCCATACAATTCTTTACTAATAGTAGTGTGTATAAACTAAATAAACAAGTATGTAAACTATAAAACTTAATAAATGTCAGCTGTCACAAATGTCACTTTTACAAATGTCACAATATATATATAAAACATACTTATGTTTATTAATAAGAAAATTAAATGGATTGAAACCCGAGCGCTCCTTCTGTTACAGCTTATTCCGAATATTAAAAGTGATCAATTCAGTAGTTTTAAAATTACATAAGTTGTGTTGCATTATATTATAATATAATTCCTACTTATGTACATAATATACACGTATATTACTTATTATTAGCATTTTCAATTTACGTACAACGTACACGGTACAATAAATAACAGCAACATCGATGGTTTATTAGCGATGTTTTATCTACACTGATCCTCCAAAAGTGTACGAACTTTTCCGTTCCGCAAAATTCCACATTTCCGAACTGTCGTCACCTCGGGATAACCGAACTGCTGGCGCATGCGCAAAGGGTTTTTCTGGCTCATTGGTCATTCGACAGCGACAAGTTCGGTTGTGTGGAAGTACAAGTTCTTGTGGTGAGAAAAAGTTCAGAAATATGGTGAGTTCGGATATGCGGATGTCGAGTGTATATCGATGATTGTTTTCGATGTCAACATCGATGCTGAATATCAATGTTTTCCGTCGATGTCGCAGCACTACTAAAAACATGAAAAAGTTGAGGTTATGATTGCGACTTAAGAGAGAATAAATTTCGCGACTTAAGCGAGATGATGCACGGATTTGGTGACTTAAGAGGGAATCGAGTGTACTGTGTTTGTTAAGTTTACTCCAAACGTGCACTGAACTTGAACCCGGAGATAATTGAATTATTAATGACTTGAAATTGAAGTATTAGAACGTCAAATACATATTTGTCTGGGTAAGACTTCGGTTTAGAAAGATGAATAAATTTAAGGGCAATATATATATTTCGATAGAGGAGGATTCCCTGAGCATAGAGGCACAAATATTTTTTTCAGGAAACGAATCCTAAAAAAGTTATGATTTTTTTTATATTCCATATTAAGTCTATGAGAACTTTTACTAGCAAGATATATCATAGATGGCGCCAAGAAACTACAATATTAATAACATAACAACCGACTATAACTAACCTAACCTATCCTGTATAAACTTTATAAATGCGATACAATCTATGTAATATATCAAATATTATTCAAAATGTAAATCAGAATGCAATAAGAAAATTAGCCGCGGAAGTCACCATATTGACGGCGGATAGCGCACAGAAGAGATTCGAAGGGATCTCGCTTATGTTTGCAATTCCATCGCCGCCAAAGGTACTCGCAAAGATGATCTGCGAAGGCATCTTCACGAACATGACGACCATGAAAATAGCCTTTTGCATTACTGACAAAGTTCTTGCTACGTTTCATATAAGTAACCAGGGAAGCAAGCAGAGACAGATAAGCTGTCATTCGTCCGTCCAGATTATAGAACCAGGGGCCACATGTTGCTCGATTATAAGTATAAGCGAAGCAGCGCTACGGCAATTTTCAGGACATACGACCATACGAAAATCCTCACTGTGTTCAACACCGATCCCTAGAACCCAACGTCCTTCAACTAAACGTCCTTCAACGATCCTCCACGATTGTATTTGCGCGTCCAAATTTCGATTCGTCAATTTGGACATGAATTCCAGGGCCACCGATTTGTCCTCTAGCTTCTTGATCAGCATAGAAATCATCCACCACCATTTCACGAGCTTTTTGATAGCTAAACAATAGGGTTCGCTTCTTCAATTCAAAACACTTTTATTAACAACTCTACAGTTGGTCGATCTTAACTCTGTAATATTCCAATCACAACTAACTTTATCCTAGCAATAACACCACTATTTATATTTCTTACATGTTCTAAAAAATTCATATGACATCTAGAATATTTAATATGTCATTCCATACAATTCTTTACTAACAGCTAGTGTAGAAACTAAATATACTAAGTATGTAAACTATAAAACTTAATAATTGTCAGCTGTCACTAATGACACTTAAAAAAATGTCACAATAGGGTTACAAAAAAATGAATAACCTTTTTAGGAGTCTTTTCCTGAAATAAAAAATTGTGTTTCTATACTCAGGGGCCCTCCTCTATCGAAATGCATATACTACCCCTAAATTTATTCATCTTTCTAAACCGAAGTTGAGCCTTTGTCTGTAACACACAAAGCAATAATCCAGATATTTTCTTGCTCTTGTAGGTACCAATATAGTTCGAGTAGGTAGTACCACAGTATAGAAGATATACTGTAGTAGTACCGATATATCAAGGTTAGTTGCGCATTAGTACCGATATTTTAAGTCAGAATCAGATCATGCGCACTAACTTGGAGACACGAGTGAAACAACTGATTACTTTAAACTGTGCTACAGGTAGGAGACTGCGCTTTTACCATAAAGAAACCAATTCTCTATGGCTTTTACCACCATCGCAACACCGACCACAATGGACGCGCCGGCTGCATGCCGCATCTTGCCGCCCACGTAGGACATCGCGTTAACATGCCTACGCACGTTACGAAATATCGTTCTGCAGGTTGAACGATATGAGTCGAAATTCGAAATAACAAAACAGAAACTGCTGTCCTAACAACAGTCGTAACGTGTGTAGACCATATATCTAATACTCCTATATTGCTAGAAGGGTTTGGAGATTGGCGAAATGGTGTCACGGGGTAAGTGAGACAGCAAATGACTACTTGACCTGTTGTGCGCAAGCGTCACGAGTCTGGTGGGGCAATTGGCTGTGTGCATATACACTCAACATCCACATATCCGAACTCCATATTTCCGAACTCACGATATTTTACGATATCATTATTTCAACTTTTTCACGATATTTCCGAACTTGTACTTCCACACAACCGAACTTGTCGCTGTCAAATGTCGAATGTCGCTGTTGAATGACCAATGAGCCAGAAAAACCCTTTGCGCATGCGCCAGCAGTTCGGTTATCCCGAGGTGACGAAAGTTCGGAAATGTGGAAGTTTGCGGAACGGAAAAGTTCGGATATGTGGATGTTGAGTGTATCTAATACTCCTATATTGCTAGAAGGGTCTGGAGATTGGCGAAATCACCACGGTGCATACATATATGCGTCTGTCTCTCTCTCGTAACTACTTCGAGTCTTACGCGCATGCCCGAGAATTGAACATCCAGTCACACACAGCCAATTGCCCCACCAGACTCGTGACGCTTGCGCACAACAGGTCAAGTAGTCATTTGCTGTCTCACTTACCCCGTGACACCTCTACTTACGGGCACCAGCAATATAGGAGTATTAGATATATGGGGCAAACACACGCCAAGCTAAGAGAAACATCCACGGGCCAATCAGTGCGCAGCAGTTGGCAACTCTCTCCCTTGAGGCTCTCTAGTCGTCTCCGGTGGGCGTAAAGCCTGGTTCTCAGAGCTTCGTCGTGTCGCTGGCGACACATCGCCGACCAATAAAAACGTTTTATTTAATTTCCCCTACATCCCACCAAGATTATTTTACTGTCGCTGCGACTGCCGTGTGTAGTTGAAATATTTCAACTACACAATCTGTCGCGAGTCGCTTTTCTTACTTTGTTTATGTAAATGGCCATTTTTTCATGGTTTCGGCGTGACAAATAAGAACTTCGGCTGTACTTCCGTATACGGACTATCTCCAAATCGTTTGAATTTTTGGTATACGGTTTTTTTTGGTGTGCTGAGTACGAATCTGCGTTTAAAAATATCCGCAAGTGCCCGCAAGTGTTCAAGCCGCTACAAGTAAGGTTAAAATGCGTCAAAATCGCTAAATGAAAGTGTTGGATATCTCGCTTATCAATATGGATTTCAGTATTCGGCGCTATGTTTTTTTTTATTAAAGAAAGCAAAGTTGCTTCGTTTCCCTTATTCTCTGGGCAAATTTCGATCCTGTATTGTTCTGGTTCTCCGCGTACAATCATTCCGAGAAGCCATGATCCTTCGACAACTCGTCTACGTTCGTACTTTCGACGTCCACTTTTACACTCGTCAATCTCAACAATAACACCCTCATCTACAATTTGGCCTTCCCCGACAAACCTATTAGTAGTTCATTGAAAAAAATTAGTTTAAAAAATAAACCATTTCAAATGCCACATAGGAACTGGTTTACACCAATATTACAATTTAAAACTTCCACCCTCGATATCTCGAAAACCAAGCGATATATCGATGTTTATTTATGCCTGTTCTGTACGAATCAAGAAGTCTAGAACCAAGGAGACGGAACTGCGGCATTTCGCTGTATAACGCGACAGGCTCGAATATGTCCGCCTTCAGAGGCGCTGTAAACAGTTGTGTACTCTGGTTGCTACGGTATATAAACAGATATCTATACGTATACCGTGGTTCTGTACTAATATGTGTGCATTAGAGGTTAGAGTCCGTGTGAATGGCCGTGGTGCAAATACATTTGACAGACGCTCGATATTTTTCGTTTATTTGTTGTTGTTGAATATTATATTGAATTTACACAAGTAATGTCTTTGCAATTAAAAATTTTCGCAATGATCAATATGAAAATGTACTCAAACTATTTCATGTTACGTGCTTCAACGTTAACAATACAACAAAGGAAAATATTTCGTTTCATACATACATCAGTAATTTGAAATAATGTCCGGTTATTCGGACAGCTTCTTAAATCACACAATGCAACATAGCACTTTTTGAACTATATTTATGGTAAAAGTTCAGTTTAGTGACTTTTGTGAAAATGGCTTTAAAAAAATGTTTCTTTTTTGCTAAAATCGTTGCTTTTGTTATAAAAAGCGATTTTAAGTCGGGGGAGCAAGGTTTTTGCTGGCGAAAATGCAAAAAAATGCGAAAATAGTATGCGATTATTACATATTTAAACTCCCGATGTTGACCGAAAAACTGGCTGATTTTCACAAAAATCAATAATAAATTAACCCTTTACTTCCGACACAATTCCTTTATGCACTTATAACAGTTATAACACACCAAAATCACTCGCGAATAAATGGAATTGAGTCGGCATTCGTCTGACACCAGCTGTCGCTGCCGCGGTGGACGTTAAGGCGTATTCACATTGAAACGTCAACATCAGCAAACGTTGAAAAATACGCATCTTTGGCGAGAATAAGCCATATTTTCTTATTCTCCAAATTATCCATATTATTGAGGTTCAGGTGTTGATTTTTCAGAATTTCACACGTAAGTACACAAGCAAATATTTCTTACCGTCCTAAAATTGACGAATTTTCTTGAAAAATTATTGTTAAAAAAATGATTATATGTATATAATATAAATTTATATTTATAAAAATAGTTAAAAAAACAGACATCTTAAATAAAAAAATGTTTCATTTTTAGGAAATAAATAGTCAACTTGGAATCTGTAATGAATGGCAAGGATTTTAAGTGACAATTAATAATAAAAGCATTTATTAAAATTATGCAAATACGCCTTAACGCACAAAACATTAACGTTTACCGCCGACTATAGCGGCAGTGACAGCTGGTGTCAGACGAGCGTCGACTCAATTCCACTTATTCGCGAGTGATTCGGAGTTTTCGCACGTAATTTGGTGTGTTAAGTGCATAAAAGGATTGTGTCCGAAGTAAAGGTTTAGTTTATTATTGAGCGAGTCAACGAGTTTTTCGGTCAACATCGGGAGTTATAATAATCGCACACTCTTTTCGCATTTTTTTGCATTTTCGCCAGCAAAAACCTTGCTCCCCCGGTTTGAAATCGCTTTTTATAACAAAAGCAACGATTTTAACAAAAAAATCCGATTTAATTTTGACCATTTTCACAAAAGTCACTAAACTGAACTTTTACCATATTTATTTCTGTATATATTTTTGTTAAAGCCAAACGGCATGTAAGCACCCGCTTTGACAGCTTAATGATAAACGTCATATAAAACCATAGCATGGTTTTCTATGATAAACATTCACATGTGGACCGTTGACCGATGCTCATCACGTGACTCGAGTACATTACTGTTTACAGCGCCTCTTGGAGGCGGACAGATTTGATCCCTAGATACCGAACGAGTTCGGTCTCCTTAGTTCCAGTCTTCTTGGTACGAATATACCTGCGCCTATATAAGTGTTTATTTTGCGGCGCCACAGAAATCGTAATCGTGACATTTTAACCTTACTTCTCGGCTCTTCGAGGCACTTACGGACACTTTCGGGCACTTGCGGGTATTTCCATATGCAGATTCCTGTTCATCACACCAAAAAACATCCGTATCCCAAATTTCAAGCGATTTGACGATAGTCCGTATACAGAAGTATATCCCGCACCTCCGCAAATATAAATAAACAGGTAGGTGGGGTGGGTTAACTGAATAGAGAATGATAATACACAAAACCGTAACATTTGCCTAATACAACGGCAATAGGTATAAATGGAGGGCTTTATTGGGATCCAACTTTCCAGTGGGATTCGTTCGTTACACTGTCTATTTAGATACTGTGACAAACTGTAATATTTCAAATTCAAATTGTTGTATTCCGTGTCGCGACTACTGCAGGTAATAAACCACAAAACATCTAAATAGAAGAAGGGCAATCTCTATAGATAAGGAGGGAAACACGCATCGGGGCCACCATTTGTACCGGTGGCCAGTTTTTCATCATGCGCATGCGCGACGCTATATCGAAATGCGTAGCCGTGCATTGGCATCGCCAACTTCATTTTACAATTCAATTTTTCATACAGCAAACTCGTTGCTGCATAAAAAATTGATTTGTAGCCATACCCCACTTTGTGATTTTATCATTCAAGGTGGAATAAATAAAAACAATTTGTTTGAAATTATTTATTTCTACAATTATAAACATTTAAAACAATTGTATTTAACTTGGACATACCTGCTACGTGAACATACTTCCTACTGATGAAGTAGAACGCTTGTTGTTGCATGGCTCTAAACAGTGAAGAACGCTCTAAAAACACATAATATTTCATTACCATTTTAAAGTTCAAACGATGAAACTGTATTTTTACACGACGGTATTTAAGTGTGGTAATGTCAGTGGTCATAATAACAGGAAACTTAAAAGGACTTACCAATTAAAACTCACAATTGTTTGAATTAAAGAGTTACACTTACTTTTTAATTAGCGTATGATATTTTGCAGGCTTATTATTTCTTGCAAATACTTATTCGTTTTTGTTAAACAGTTGCAGTTTAATTACAGCTGATTTGTTGTATTAATTTTACTATAATCTGACGAAATATTAATCCCTTGTCTCAAAACAGGAATTATAGTTTGAGCAGAAATATGGAACAGGTAATTTGACGCTGGAAAACAAGTCTTCCTTCAAGGGACCCTGTTCCAAATACCATGGCAGGTATAAAATTTGGTAAGTTAAAATGCCGCGTTTCTAGTGGATATGAATAGACTAGGCAAATAGACCTTATGGGATTGCCGCCACCGATACCACGCGGCAATTCTTGTTTTTTAAAATTTTTCCCAAGAATTAGGGATTACTGCAAAAAATTTGCCAACTAAACTGAATTATTTAATCTCTGAAAATTATTATTATTCTAATTATTATTATTAAAAATTTCTACTTTAACTTACTTTACTGAATATTTACTGGTTTAAAGGTAATAATTGATAAGTAAATTCATCAAGCGTAAGGAGAGCCGCTGAATTGTTTAACAAGAGACGAAGAAGGCAATAGCGTAGGCTGACTAGCGTGTTGCGAGAGTCGGCTGAAATTCAGTTTCAAACCCATATAATAAAAATATAGATATATGAAAGCTTGTCTTGTTGAAATGTGGTCGGCCACAGTATGAAGAAAATCTGAGACCAGGCTTTTATGGCACCTAGCACTAGGTTAATTAAGTAGAACTAGTCAGGTTCATTTTAAACTGTGGTTAACGTTTACGTGAAATACACGCGTGTTTAAATTTGAAAATCTTGGTTGGTATGAACGGTATCAGTAAACAACAGTTCAAAACAACAATTGATTCGAGTTATGTGTTAAAGAATCCTTTGGATGATCAGATAATATCGTCAGAAATCTCTTTTTGTGGATATCACTATCAGTTCGTAACCGCATAGAAATATGGATTGTCGTAGTCGCCTTGATCGCGGGATCGGTTGAATGGAAAAATTATGTCTATTTGAATAGGTGTGGCTATTAAGATGTCTTTCATCTTGTCTTAAAGAAACTTGAAAGGTTCCGACGGTGGGACAATTGTTATAGTCGGCCAATCAAAATCCTTACCTATAGATAAGTGATGCTTAATGTGTACCATAGGTGGACTACTAACAACATATTAAATGATCATTTTTTCTAGTGGTCGGCCGAAAATTTTTTAACTAGAGATGTCGGGGTTTGTATCAGTTTTTTTCTATGGGACTTTTTAGACTGGAAACTAAAAGAAAAAGGAAGTTGCATCGAATACGTAGAACAAGATCATACAGGCTTCAGGCACTTAAGGATGGCGCGAAAATACGGGGAGTTTGCAGAAGATTCGGTGTACCAGGTCTACATTACAGGACCCATAAGGGAGATCCCCGAAAACACGATGCATGAAGAGACGTTGGTTGTATTTTTGTCCCAAATGGTTTCACAGTGTGTGTCAAAGTTTTCGGCACGAAAGAAATGCTGAAGAAACTTCAAATGGACTTTTGACGAATTAAGACTCAGAATTGTTTGATACAAAGAGTTAATCATTATTTATTTAACTAGCGTATGATATTTTGCAGGGCATATTTTTGTTTAACTTTCTTAGTCTTTTGTTACAAACAGTTGAAGTTTTATTAAAAGGTCTGATTTTGTGATTGCTTAAATAATTTTACCTATAATCTACGAAATATTAACGGTTCATTAGTCTCAAAACAGGTAAAAGAGCAGGAATTTCGAACAGGCTATACCGTGGCAAAATACGAGGCCGTCTTCCACTTCAAGGTGGTAGACCCTGATTCCAAATGGCCGACTACTGATGAAAGGCATGTTGCATGAAAAAATGTGCAAGTAAGAAATCTGAATATGTTTTCTCGGTTTAAACGGTAAAATTTATTCCAAGTAAATACTAATCAAAAATATGTATTTTTAGAAACCGCCGAAGTTGAATTTACCTAATCTGAGACGATAGAAAGCAATCAGTGTACTACTATCACCGACTTGTGATCTATGGCAACAACACGGATTCTGTATGCCCTACTTTTATAACTGGTCATTAAAAATCTGTCATTATAACTTTATAACTTGTGAATCAAATTTCTTCGCATTTTAGGTCGAAATTTTATAAGCTTCGTGGGTAAGTTCTTTTAAGTGCCATGTTTCGGGACCACTAACATTACCACACCTAAATACAGCTCCATTTTGTAATAGTTAGCCCCTTAGTACGTTTTAATTTTCTGTGAACTATCGTTCCGAAATCTGACGTAATCACCAGTTCATGTTAGTTTCTGCGCATGTCAAATTCAAACTGCGATAGCGATCGAGGACCCGCCTATTGGGAAATTTTTCGTTAAAAATGGCTTTAATATCCCTTACAGACCGACCACCAAAATATCATTTAATTATTTGAACTATTTGGTCAATGTGATAAATATCAATTTTTATTTTTATGAATGTATGTAGTGCTTCTACAATACGCTCGTAATAACGCACTTTTCTAATCAGGCTTAGACCAGAATAAAATATAAAATGGTATTTCAAATTTTAACTCAAACAGCCCTACTAACAGACCGGATGCCTTTCATACGCCTGCGCCAGCGACTAGATCGCGATTGGTTCTCACCTCATGTTTCCATCTATTCAATAAAGAAGTTAAATTATCAATTGCCTTTCGTTCGGCTATGTACGCATTAGGGTGCCGCTTACTCTATATGGTGTGTGATACTATACTATTTTATGAATAAAGCCGTCAGGGCGTCAGATCTGGGCGGCGGGCCATAATCGTACGCGTCATACTACACTACTTACTACTTGTATGTGCAAAAACAAAATTCATGAAAACAATAAACTGTTGCAATTTAGAAAGAGGTGTTAAACTTACCCTGTTATTTACGTTATGTGTGAAAATTTTGTGGGCCGCCGCGCTGTTTAGCCGGCTTTACTTATGAAGACCTAAACTAACTTGTGATTGATCGAAAACAAAATCAAGGAATCGGGAAAAATAAATTATTATTGTGTATTTCTGCATAAAAAAAGTATGTAACACAATTTTCATCGTTTAATTTGGTCGCTTTTTCTTTTTCCTTTTAGCTGGTAGGCCGATTGCCGTTAAATTCTCGCCTCTACTTTTAATGGGGTTCTGATTTTTTAAAATTAATCACTTACTGTCAAAGAAATATAATAATAAAGTACAATTTCAATTTCCTTGAGAAAGTCCCGAACGACGTTATCAAGCCACACCCATTCGGGATTTAATTTTTCTCGACCGATCCCGCGTTCGGGACTCGACATTTCCTAAAAATACACCTAGTTGATTTTTTTTTGAAGCTTTACAATATTCATTATATAAGTTTTTTCAGTTAGAATAGTTATTTCCACGACACAGACGTTTGATTTATATACATATTATGTGTTTTTTTTGAGAAGTTAGTAAAATTGTTGTTTTTCAACCATTTAAGTTTTGAGCACTTTTTCTTAATTCTTGTAATAGAAAAATTTTCATTAGGAAGGACCATGCTGATTATAAGTGAACTGAAAAAGGTCTAATATTTTTAAGTTATTTAAGTAAGCTTAAGTTATTTATGTAAGCTCTTATTGGGGGGACAGCAAATCTAATATACTTCTATTTTAAACAGTTTACCTTAGAACATTTATTGCTACCAACGGTTCCCATTGGGTCTAATTTCACTATTAAACTAATTGGTATGTTTAATAATCTTTTTTCTAAAATAAAAAGACCCAGCTTTTTCCTAACTCTAATATGAATAATTCGGTTGTAGAAAAAGTATTTTATGCTATTCATTTGTAGTCGCTTTTTTTTGACACATGAATATCTCACTCGTCAAAAAATAATCATGTTATTTTCAAATTTATGTAAATAGAGCACAAGAACTGATTCATTAAAATACTAATTTACAATCAATTCTTGATAAAAAGGTTATAATTGTAAATAAAAAACAAACAGAACACTACAAAAATTTATTATGGTGCTAAAAAACGTATACAATTAAACTGCAGCCATGTAGTATAGGCCTGTACACCAAAATAATGCCTTAAAAATAAAACACGAATATGTACTAAATAAATGTGACAGTATACCAAGTATATTTTCGATATATCACAACTTTATAAACTGAAACAAGGAAGTCGGGATGTGGGTATTCAGTGGAAAAAAGCATTGATAACCAATTACGCTATAAACTAGAAATACGTACCTACACAAAAGGAATGTTAAAGATAAAACTCGCTATTATGACAATTTAAACATCGAAATTCCAATTATAAAACTAAATAAAAAAATCATAAACAGTCTTAGATACAGTCTTAGTCAATTTAAATACATAGTTGGCACTTACTTTGGAAGAAAATTTTGTTAAACTAACAGAAATAATTTTGATCACAGAAGTTTCTGAGTATTTCGTGTTATAACTAAAATAGTAATACACAAACCTATTTATTTATAAAAGAACCATAGTTAATCAAGAAAGCATTAAAACATACTGTAATAAATAAAAAATGAACACTACAATGTTACATTATTACATTTAACTTCTATAAACATTACAAAACAAATAATTACACTTCCACACTTACTGGAGGTGTACTGTCTGCAGAATCATCAATCTTTTTAACTTTTATATCCTCCACACTGTTTTCAGCATCATCAATATTTGTATCATCATTCTGTTTCTGTTCTGATTCACCATGTACAGTTTCGTCTGATTCAGTCTTGCCATTTTCAACCCCATTGGCTAATTCACTTTTATTTTCTTTTTCCTCTGTTCTTTTTCCATCTTTGCTTTCTATTTCAGGACTTGTTTCATTATTGCCTTCCTGCGTAACAGTTTCATTAGATTTTTCTTTGTTCGAACAAGATTCATTACTAGACGGCATTACCTCTGCTTTTTCTTTTTCTTTCTGTTCTAAATTATCAACTTTTGATGTACTCTCTCCTGATTTACTTTCATTATTTTTTTTAGTATTGTTCTCTACTTCTGATTCAATCTCTTCTATTGGTTTCACTTCAGGATTCTCCCCTCTATCCACAGTCGTTTTGCTTTCATTGTATTTTTTAGTATTCACCTCTACTTCTGATTTAATTTCTTCTATTGTTTTCACTTCAACAAGATTCTCCTCTTTATTGACAGTCGTTTTCGTTGTCTTTAACACTTTTTTCTATAGATTTGCTAACATCCTCTTCTCCTGCTACTTCATTCTTATTACCTTCAATTATATCTTCTTTAGCTTTTATATCAGTTTCATTTGTTTCATTTTTCTTACAAACAGTTTTAATCTCCGTTTCAGTTACATCAGCCTCATTGTTTACAGTTTCTTTTATTTCTTTAACATTTTCTTCACTAACACATTTATCTGTTTTTTTAATTTCACTAGGACTAATTATTTTTTCTTCAACATCTTTCACAGATGTATCTTTTGTCTCACACATCTTTTCTGCTACACTATCAACTTCTTCCGTACTACTGGTGACTTTTTGCTGAATTTTCTCAGAAACAACTGTATTTTCAGTAATTTCTTTATCATTACTTATTTTAGTACTATCTACTTCCGATTCCATTTTTTCTATTTGGTCCAATTTGGTCTTGGTAGACTCTACAACTTTAGTTACACTTGTTTCGGCTTTAACTTCAGAATCTTCAGATTTATTATCTTCTTTTTCGGCTTTGGTTTGTTTATTATTGTGTTCTTTCCTAGTATCATCAATACTATCAGAAGTTTCCATTGATGTCTCATCTGTTACTGTAATTTCTTTTGGTTCTTCCTCCTTTTTATTTGTAGAGTCAGATTTTTTTTTCAGTCTTATTTTCAGAGGAAACAATTTCAGTCTCATTTTCGGTTGGCTTTTTAACAGTTTCTGCCAATTTTTCTGGAACAATAAAAGCTTAAAAAGAAAGGGTAACAAAGCAGTTTAGCCAAGTCTCAATTTAGTCATTTTGGTTGGAAAAAAAATTAAAAAACTATATAAGAAGTTATCTCTTCAGGAATTGCAGTACAAGAAGTCGCGAATACATTTAAAAATAGGGAAATTTTGTTTAACATTTGGAGACATTTGAGGTGTATTTTAAAATGTATTGAGGTAGGTGGTGGACACTGCCAATATTTGAGTTGAAGTTCATCATCACTATTGCCAATAACTGTTATTTAATGTTACTTTGATTGTTTCTCCATACCTTCTCATCTTTTAAGAATAAAAAAAGCATAACAAAATACACTTAACCTTGTAAAATTTAGAATTGAGTGTTCTTTTAGGTTCTCGACTTTACACTTACTTTATGTATGGCTCAATAGATAAAAAAATATGGTTTAATATACACTCGAACCCCTCTTAAGTCGCCAAATCCGTGCATAATTACCTCGCTTAAGTCGCGATCATAACCTCATATTTTTCGTGTTTTAACTGCAAAAAGAACTATTTACGGATATACCACAGCACTTGTTATAACGAAAAATGAGCCACCTGAACGAAAAATCAATGTAAGTATACCAAGTCGTGCGTGACAAAGTTCAATTTTCCACTTGAATGAATATTTTAAAGATGAAATATTTTTAAAAGACACCTAACCTATTTTAAATCAATAAATGTATTACACAATCATTTTTTCAATAAAAATTGTACATATTCATGCGAGAATCCAATTTCCAAACGTAGTTCTAAAACTTTTACAGGCGGCGACTTAACCGGGATGGTTTCGTGACCTAATAGGGGGAAACGTGGTGAAATAACACAGGATGTGAATTAAGCGAAGGTGAAATAAGAGGGGTTCGAAAGTGTACCTAAATAATACCGTGAAACTAGCGCCCTCTAGGAGCAACGTCAAAATAAGCTTAATATTCGTAATTCTCACATCAAAAAACATAAAACTACCTACCAATTTTCAGATTTATACTATCAAAATTTTCAATTATTGAGAAATTTCAGAATAAAATTTAAACTTTGAACATGCTGTATCTCTTCAACCAGCGACATTGGATAAGGTATGTTGAGTTCCATCATATCTTGGTGTCAAGTTTAGTGTTAGCCTATTCTTTCTGACTCACCCTGTATAATTTATAGTGAGGTCTCCAGGACCCATCACATAGTTCAGGTAAATTCCCAATATGAATGTTTGTGCAAAATCATTTGTGAAATTTTTATTTTGCATTTGTATTATGCAATAAAATTAAAATTAGTCTTGTGACTAATTCTGTAGTTTTATTTTTTCTGTGCTCATCAATGTAAATTAATGGTTTATGTAGTAAATTGAAAATTAAAATAAATGAAGGTAAATAATTCACAAAATCAGAAAAAAACACGTTTTCCCAAAAATATTTTAATGCTAAATGACACCTGTAAAATGTTATTGCAACTTGCAATAAAATTTATTCGTAAACCATGGAAATAAAACTAAAGTATACCTATTCACTTTCAAGATTAAGCGTGTCAAAACAATGATTACCGCATGACCATCACGTGAACCGTCAGTTTCTACACTGTGAGTGACTGATGCAAAGCCATAAGTGGGTCTTCAATCGTCGTCAGATCCGCACTTGTTTCTCTATTGGCGCTGTGTCACGTGTATTTGTTTACATGCACTTCATCTTGAAAATGAATACACTTTAGGAATGATGACATAGTGACATAAATATGTCTACCAACCATCAGCTCCTGATGGTTGGAAAATATAGAGCCATCCAAAAAAAACGTCATCAAAGTTGGCCAAAAAAAAAAGAGGTATTTCTATTCTTAATCGAATTTATAACCTTATTTACTTGTCAAGACTGTCACATCATATGACAGCCATTGTCTATTTTACAAATTGTGACAGTCACTTGTCAAAAGTTTGACATAACCGAAAAGCTTAGACATGACCGCTATTTCCATCCCACTCGTTCATAGCCAGAGTTGATGACGTTTTTTTTGGATGTCTCTATATATTCCCAAGTTCCCAGTATTTTCTTTTATTGAGGATGTTTCAATGTACTCGGCATGCATATATTGACATACCTTCATTCGGTTGGGGACCTTTTTCATCAGAAATATCCACATCCATTTTTTCATCTTCAGTTTTTGCTTCTGCAGCTTGAGGTTCTACAGTCGAGTCTATTGGAGCTTCTTTAATAGGTAGACTTTCTGTAGCAATTGATGTTTCTGCCACATGTGAAATTTCTTCCGAGAGTTCTTTCTTCGCAATCTTTGACGGTGGCTGTTCCTGTTAAAAGAATGTTGAAAATAAGAATACTGTAATTCGATATAAACATTTTATTCAATTGCAAGTTAACTACAGTTTTATTTTCTACTATTACTTTGACAAACCTCAGCGTGAACAGTTTCCTCCTCATTTTTTCTTTTAGCAGGGTTTTCAAAAGTTATATCTTTGAAACTAGATATAACTTGAAATTCCTTGGTGGTCTCTTTAGGGAAAGATTCATTTCCTTCTCTATTCACAAGAATGGTTAGTACGCCAGAAGATTTTGCAGCCGTTGCCTCTACAGGAAACAAATTTTATTTAATAAGAGCTATTGGAATATAAAAGAAATAATTCTCATTGTAGGAGTATAGCATAGCGTACCTCAGTAATGAACGTAATACATGTGTACACTAGAAAGGTTTCTCATAAATGGATTGCAATTTAGGTAAATCCAACACTAATACTGAACTGAGATTAATATTTTTGAATAAGAAAGTTAATTATTTTTTAATAAGAAAATAAATTTTATTCTTCATTCATTTTTCATTAATATTATTATTAATATAATATAAAGTTCATTATCATTAATATTCACTACTTAGACTGATTATCATAATGATAATTTGTTCATACATATTTGCTAATATCCAAAGTTGATACAGAATACTCACTATCGAGAACTAGAGACTATAATAGTGTGGGGTTCTCAGTGTATCAATATCAATTTTTATGTATTAATAGATCAATAGATATGTATCAAAGTATCAATAGCTATGTCAGCAAATTTTTTAGTATGTCACACTTTGTTAAAAGTAGATGTTACTGTGTTTTTCACATTTACGTGCTATTCATTTCGCATTTTGTGGGTATTTTGCAATGTGTCAAATGTGGGATCCGTAATAGGTTTTGTTTCTAGCAAAGAACCCTAAACAAGGATCGAGTATTATAGACAAAAAAGTTAATAATATTACTCCTGTCTTATTTTTTTGTTTATATAAAGCAACTCTCACTATAATGGGGATTTAAGGTGATAAGCTTAACGTTATAATAAACAACTATAAAAACTTTAACTTGCAACTCTCCCACTTTCACTTATATAAATTTCGAGAGTTGGAGATAGAATTAGATTAGAAGTTTTGTGAGGTACAGTTGAATAATAATAGAAGTCCAACACTTGGTTCATTAATTTCTACAAATTTTGAATTAGTATTCTTCTCAAAGACCCTTCACGACAGTGGCACATCATAAAGAAAGACTGGACTGTGCTTTATTATTTGTTGATTACACCTATTATTTAATAGGTGTGCAAGTAGAAACTAGCAGCTGAAGTTGGTTGCATTAAAAAACATACTTGAACACATCCAATTCGCTTCGCCATTTCGGATATATGTAGCTTATTCATTGCTGTTTTTGTGGACATAAGTTTCAATCATTTGCATGTCATTCCCCGTGTACCAATTTTATAAGAGATGCATGTTGATAAGCAACATTTACATAATTGCATTCTATTATGTTTTCAATTAATTTCTATTATGTTGCACAAGATCATGAAAAGTGGATTTTGTATGACAATCCTAAACACACAAAAGCATGGATTGCTCCAGGCCAGCCATCATCAGTTGCAAAATCGAATATTCATGCCGAAAGTGTTACTGGTGGGATTGAAAACGAGCCATTTACTACGAGCTTATGGAACCTGGTCATATTGTTATAGCTGAACATTAGCTAGTTATAATAGCTGAAGTGATGCTCTGGAGGGAAAAAGACATTTAAATGCCAAGGAAGGCGGAATGTGATATGCATGGCAACACTCGTCCACATACAGCAAAACCAACCCAGGTTATTTTCTCTTTAGGTTGAGAAGTTTTCCAGCATATGGTGTATTCTTCAGACTTGGCTCCTTCTGATTACCACTTATTCAGCTCGATGTGATCATATTTAAAAGACCAGCGGTTCCCGAAAGTTGAGGTTATTTTTCTAAGCTATTTTAACTTAACATTTCCACTGACCATAACAAGCAATGCTGCTGTTGCAACCTCTCGCTAATGCTCAAAATTAAGAACTGTTGTATAAACATCATAAGCTGTGAGTTAAACTTCACGATTTTAATTAATACCCTCCGTACTAACTAAAAGCTAAAAGTGAAAGTAATGCCAAGTTTCACGAAGTCATCACCAATCTAGTTTGCAGATGACACAACAATGATTTCAAATTTCACATGATAAATAAATTAGCAAACTACAAAATTAAGTTAAAACAACTTGCATTTGGTTCAATAAATGAAAACGTAAAACAAACCCAATGAAATGTATTGAAATTTTTAACTAGCATTCAGCGGTTTAGAAAATTAACATCTTTAGCTCTTTTCATCGATTGATTCTGTCATCATAGAATCTATTTTTCAAATCCTATTTACAACTCAGTAAAACAGAATTATATCTATATTCAAATATTGCACTAACCTTCAACATTGTCTGTAACAAAAAGCACTTCTTCCTTTTCAACATTAAGCTCTTTAGCAATATTTTCATAACTCTGCGATTCTGTCTTATTTCCAACATTTTGATCGAAGTACTTGTTAATATGTAACGAAATGTCTCCTTCAGTAGTATGTGAAAATAATAGCTGCTGAGATTCAACGCTGCCTGTTGAGTAAATAGCAATTTTTTTTGTTTTTGCCCAGGCTTCAAAGGAAACTGGTACATCAGAAAAAAACACTGCAAAGTAATATGAAGTTAGGTACACACTTTCTTTATGGTGATGATTAGGGTTTGGAATGTTTGCCATATTTAACTACCCTGCACTCCCGCAACGGGATAGCGTACTACCGCGCATATGCGAGTCCCGGCGTGTTGTCGGGCAGGGTCAGTGTCGTACGTAGCAAGGGCAAGAAATACACGCGTATATCATTTACAAGGCGTTTTAAAAAAATACGGTTTATAATTTCATTATAACAGTTTTCTAGTGCCAACAATGCGTTATGGCACACATTTCCGGACCCTAATGATGATATTAATTAGTTGATGAATAAAATATATTTTACTCTTATTAAAAAAATGTGTCGATATAACAAAAACTTCTGAAATTACTGTAAGCCATTACAATATTAATTTTTAGAATATCACTGTTGTCACATACTTGGGTACTATATAAACAAGTATGTGGCGTAATATACAATGATGTTGATTACTAAAGATTTTGTTTTCGTAAGTTCAATTGATGTATAGGGTATTTTTCTTAGACGTAATTAGTATGGCTTCTGGTGCCTTTACTTTTGAACATAGAAAAAGTTTTCAAATGAAAGTTTTACAGCAGCAGCAGACGTGTCGCCGCGACACGTCTGGTTTCTATGTATTTCTATGAAATACCATCCAAAGGATAGGACATGAAGTTAGTGACGTGTCGTCGAGCGGCAGACGACACTGTCGCCCGACCGCAGATCAGTAGTGCCGCCGACGCTGGAGCGACAACACGTCGTTGAGTTTTTCTTTAAAATGAGTTTCTCCGATTTGAGCTTTTCAAATGCTCATTGATCAGTATTGAATAACTTCCCTAACTTGCTGCATTTCAGCATAGGATGTGTGGCTTTTCGTCTTTTTTTTGTATAATAAAAACAAGTCATCATCGCCTCCTTCCTCTTCTAACAAAAGATACAATAGTAAATCGCGATCACTATTCTCAAACACGTCAGACATCTTGTCTCACGGAACACTTGGAACCAACTGGACACAGCGGCGCTGCCGTCTGCAGTCGGGTTCGAAATCATGACTGAAGCGACATGACGCCAAGACGTGCGTCATGTCGCTGCGTTATGTCGCAGCGACACGTCGTCTGCTGCTGCTGCTGCGTGGAGTCGGCTACGGAATCATACCTTTTTAAGCTAAAAGAATATACTTCTGGCAAAATAAAAACCCCATGTGTGAAAAAATGTTTGTCTTTTGATTTCAAAAATATAAGCAGTTAATATTTAAATAAGCCGTTTTCGAATATATTGTGCCAAATATAGACTAAGAGTGCTATGAATGAAATTCAATGCCCAAGTAAGTATCCATGGACACCTAGTTAAAATGAATAATACAATATAGTTACAATACAACTGTTGTATTGTTTGTTTTAACTAAGTTGGATTTAATTAAAGTAAAATTAAAGGACAGTACACATGGGAAAGACGTAGAACACACAACCAAATACTGTGACAGGTGGCAATTTCCAGGCTATATTAGAACCCGCGAGGATAATAACTACCAGAGTAGTCACCATCTCCCTCCTGGCGCTTTACCGACTGAACTATCGCAGCGGTTCATTCAGTTTAAGGCACTCTTTCGATATATTTGACACAATATATTTCAAAAACGGCTTATCTAAATATTAACTAAGCTTATACTTTTGATTTATCGGAAGACAAATATGTCGTTCTGGGTAATAATATATAAATTGTTCAATTAAAAAAAAGCGTTAGGTACTTTTTCTGATTTTGTGTTGTTAATTTTATTTTTCCAAAAGTAACTTTTTTATATCTTATGAGAAGGTCTATAACTTTCTATTGAAAAGTTTTTGTCTTAAAAGTAAAGCCACTAGAAGCTGCACAAATTATGAGGAAAAGATCCTGTACATAGAGTTGTGGACAAAATCTCGTATGCACTTTGACAATTTTAAGAAAAACTCCAATTATCAGAGTTTGTTTAATGGTAGTCGTTATTTGTTAAAATAATTTATTTGTTTAATGGTAGTCATTTTTTGACAGACGATACCTCTTATACACTTTAAAATATCTATGCAATAAAAACAACTCTAACCAACTTTCTAAAAATACATATTAACGAATATTTTGTACTGTAATCGTGAGCATTGATCAACTTGAAAATGATGCAACATCGTTGAAATAAAACATTCAATCTGGTGCTACATAAAAGTTTTTTTTTGGTTTGGAAAACATCGCTGGGATTTTTAATTTATGGATATCCAATGGTCGCTTAACATTATTACAAATATTCTTGAGTAGGTCGAGATCTAGGGATTCAGTGGGCCAATTCAGACGTTGATCATTGTGACCCCCAAACTGATTTTTCATTCTTCCAGACTTAGAAGAATGTTTGGAGTCATTATCTAATTAGTAAGGTTGGCTTATTTAAGTTAAGCTTTTAAGTTAATTTGACTTGGTTTGTAATGACAAATGAGGTTACATTCAATGAGCAATTAAATGAAGCAATATGATAAATACATGTAAGGCACTGTAAAGTTATATGGGAAAATTACTTTTCAAAAAGTACCAAAATTCTAGTAAATTTTCAAAAACAAAAAAATAGGTTCCTGTGCGGAGAACTTTAAAAAAAATAACTAATTTATGTATGTTATGTGAAGTACATGATAACAGTTTTCTAACAGTTAACAGAACAGCTAACAGTAGAGGTGGGCACCTCTACTGTAAAATTTGGTGATATTATTTGTAACATTTTGATATGGAATAGTTTCAATTCGCTTAGAGTTGGTCAGTCTGTAGAAGGAAATTCTCACCAAGCTACTCCATCACTCAAAATAACTAGACTATACAACAAAGTAATGATTGGAATTTAGTACAAAATTGGCTTGATATTCGACTTTTTAAATTGCCCGCTCAATCTAATCAGATTGTTTGGAACAAGACTGAGTGACGATTGGGCATCCACAAACTTCAAAATCTTGTCAGTCTTTTATCCTTTTATCTCTTTCATCCATGTAGCACAGATGTTAAGATGTAATTGACTTTACTTAAATCGAAACTGATTTTGTGAAAAAGTTTGGTATTTATCCATTGAATGAATATCTAATTTTGTGAAACACATATGAGGATTTTCAAATGTAGGGTCTGATAAGAGCTAAAAAAAAAAACTACAAAATATCATACAAAAAAAAAAAAACAATATGGATTTTAAAAATTATTGATTTTCTAAAAATTTGAAATGAGTACAATATTTAATAAAATAATATCTGTGTATCTTTGGGTGATGAATTTAATACTATTGAATTTTATTTCTTAGTTAATATAGTTATTGTGTAACCTTCCCAGTGACTCCGGTGACTGCTGTAATTTATGAAATTGGTGTCTGTATAGTTGAAAACAGTATACAAGGAGTCCTAAAATTCATTACTGAACAAAATGCCTCTCTGCAATTGCAACTGAAGATTTGATTTCTGATGGCCATAATGCAAATAAATATATATACATACATACATATATTTGGAATTAGTTTGCTCTACTTACTGTGCTTTAAGATCTCCACTTGTATAACCGTCCTTGTAAATGAGCCCCTGTATTGTCTTTAAACCCTTATTATCATTATTCTGTGTTGTAAGTTCTTTAACGGTAGCTACAGCATCGGTAAGAGTAAGTTCAGAGTCTTTCAGAAGCTTCACGGATCCTTTGACTGCATCATCTTCCCAGTGAGATTTCAAAAATTCTTCTGCCTTTTCTGACACATATGGAAAGAGAGTATCCTACAAGTAAAACATAAATAATGCAACCATTTTTTTAAAGTTGTCCAGTAAATCTATTTTATCCTTTATGATTTTAAAAAAATTTGTAGTTGTAGAGTACTGGAAATTCAGTTACAGTATTTTTTTTAACTGCCAATAAATGATTCAAAAGGGCAAAACTGACCCTCAAAGTTACCTCCAAAATTACACTTTTTTATCATCCACATTTGCACACATGTAAAATTAAACACATACATATGTAAATTAAATATATACCGGAAGATAAAAAAGTCCTCAAAGTATGCCATCGAATCGATGTCTTGAATGATTACTCTTACAATTGTCAAGTTCTGAAGTGTGACGAAATTCTGTTTAAAAATCCTGCCCTAACCCTTACTATTTCTAAAAAAGTTATTTAATTTACCATATTTAATTTTCTTTGATTTTCAAATGTTTTGGTTTCAAAAGCAGTTTTAGAAGGCAAATTTGAGGGTCAATTTCGATCCCTTAGACCGTTTGTTGACAGCTAACAAAACCACTGCCTAAGGAATCATTACTTCCACATCTAATTTTTCCACATTCAATTAGACTAAATCTCTAAAAAAACAAATAGTTGTGGTCACATTTTTGCTATTTATTTAGATAAACAGTTAAAGTGCTTATGAATGAAAATGCAATCTTTCAATTAATTAGATGATCTTAACTTCTTTTCTATGTAAAATTAAACCCCTTTTCAGACATTTTACTTATTTAACCATAGCTCAACAGAAAAAAATTGGTTTACTCATGTAGGTAATACAAATTGATGGGTAGTCGTGACCCACGTAATAGGACACTGCAACTAGCGACCACTAAGAGAAATGCAAAATAATTTCTCAAAAAAATTCGTAATTCTCATACCAATAAACATAACATCACCAATTTTCCTTAAACCCGCAACATTGGTATAACGCATATTGAACTCAATCATAATATGATAATATTTTGGTGTCTACTATCTCTGGGTTAGAGATTGCCCATTCTTTATCAATCATGTATCCAAAAATGAATGGAATAGAGTCGATACATATTCCTCATGTATCCCATGCATTATTGCAATACAATAATGACAATATTTGAATAAATACTAATAAATAAGACGCTTTCAAGATAAAAAAAAAACTATGGGAAATGAATGTTCATATACATGGTGAGTTTTTAGTGCATATTTGGTCTGTAGAATAGCTGTTTCTTAGAAAATGCCAAAATGAAATATGTGAGGCTGTTTGCACCCTTTTTTGCCACATTTAAAAAACATTTCTGAGTTTACAGGGTGCTCATATTCTTCTGGGCGTCGACTACATTTGCACAAGTTAGCTATGAACGTAAACAGCAAATTTTAAAATTTTGATAATTGTTTTTTTTTTTTTTTTTAATAATAATACTAAGAATAAGTTTGGTGCTACCGAGGACTTATTTGTATAGCAGATAATGGTTAACCCCTTAACGCACATGCCCGAGCGGTACTCAGGCAAGCGTTACTGCAAAAATTGTGCATGCCCAAGAGGGACTCGGGTAAACACAAAATTTAGTTTCTTTACTTTATGATTCACCAACGAACAGGACTCGGGCAATGCTACAAATTTATGAGAAGCGAGCCAACACTTCGGAAAATCACGTAACATTGAGTGGCGGCTTGTTGTCATGTTGCTTTATGACTCATCGCCATATGTTTACCCTAAAACCTAACCACTGCAGCGTGCAAGGTTTAGTCTACAACCTGATTGCCGTTGCGGATGTGTTTAGGCTTGGCGTTTTATGATTTTTTAGTTTGTGTGTTTAGTTAGATTTGAACTAAGTTTTTGGAGTTGTTTAAAATATTAGTAATTTTGAAAAACACCGTAAATCAAAATGTCTGCTGAGAATACCGATGATTTTGAATACACAAGTTATCTGAAAGCGGTTCAGACGAGATTGACATTAGCGATAGATCTTAGTTCTGTAAGAAGTTGGTGTAAACTTAGGGTACATCAGGCCAATCCACCTCCTCCTTCATTACCGTTTTTCCAAAAAAAAAAAAAAAAAAAAAAAAAAACGTGCGTTAAGGGGTTAAAATGTCAATCTTGTCTTACTGTGACAAGGTTTGTATTCATTGTATTTATTTACAATGTTTTGTTTTTTAGAATAAAAGAATAATCTTAATTTTTATTTACAAATATTACATTTTCTTTTTTGTTAAAAGACAATGGTCTTTTTGAACATTTATTAAAAATTACTATTGTTGAACCCCTTTTTTCATAGTAAAACATCTTTACCACTTCAACATTATTTCTATATTGCTTATTAATTAGAAGTCCTTTCCTTTCCGTAGTACCTTTCCTTATTAAGGAAATTTATTTATTTCCAGTTCTGAGATTTTTTAAGACCAAATTATATTGTGTCTAAATGTGTTATGGTTGATTTTTGATTAAAATATTGGATGTAATTTGATCCATTCTGTTTAAGAAACGTAAAATTATTGTTGGTCTTTTTGTGTGAAGAAAGCAATAAATGTGGTTACCTAGTTAGATTTTAAAATTTGCTGTTTTCATTCTATTTTGATGGCAACTTTTAAGAAAAAGCCTCAAAAACTGAAGAATACCGAATCTATCTCGAGGTTTGTTACTTTAACCCCCATGATGTGCACATGAGCAAAAAGAAAACTGAAAGCTAGACAACTTGGGTCGAAAAAATAAAGGGTAGGTATTTCATTTAACTAAACAAGTTATATCGATTTGAAATTGTCAAAATTTAACACAATAAATTGAACACTTGGTATAGCATTTTTGCATTTATTTTTATTGTGTAGTATGGATAATGCTTTTACGCCATGCCAAAAATGAAATAGGCGCCTACTACTAATAAAGAAAGTTATGACAGTTTTTCAGACCTTAACAATATTTTTTTTTTAAAAACATCAAATATATCAGAAACAGTTGGGTTCAGGTATAGGTTATGGTACATATTTTTGATTCAAAATTGTTTGCTCTTTCCAAATTTGTAAAAATATATAGGGCGTTCATTTAAAATAAGGAAGTTGATATAGGAGGATATGAAAACCCTGCAGATTTGGCAACAATTTAAAAAAGGTGACAAAAAAAGGGTGCACACAACCTCACATATTTCATTTTGGCATTGTTTAAGAAACAACGATACTATAGACCAATACGCACTAAAAACTCACCCTGTATATGTTCATAGCTTTCATTAGTCAAATAATAGGTGCTTCTATGGACCGAAGGTTCCAATTCTCCTCTAGTTTCTTAGTATTAGCTTAGTCACCTAATCTTTGATTTAGAGAATAAAATAAAGAGAACAATAATTAATTTTTGTCATGTAAATTTTATGTCGAGATTACAAAAAAACAAGATGCAAAGTAATTTCATCCCGACTGCTAAGAAGCGTATTTTTGTATGCATTGATTTTATTTAAAAAAATGTTTCAAAAGTTCATTTTATATATTTTTAATGGCTTATAATAAAGTTAGGTACCTATCTTTTTTACACTAGTTTGTCTTCAAAAGTATGTTTGGATATTTCAGTATTTTTTTTAGTATTTTAAGTAGGGCAGTTATGTACCTGAGTTCTGACCACTAGATTTTATCAAAAGGTGTCCCAAGAATGAACAGTTTCTTTATGTTGCATGGCATTTTGATTCTGCTGTACCTAGACAAAGATGTGAATGCACCGTACGTGGAACAAGGGCTCAATTTTTACCTGATTCAAGGACAACCGGATAAACTTTAAACCAAAAACATGTGAAACTAAAAATATGTCTCACAAGCAACATCAACATTTAACCAAACATTCATTATAAATATGAAAATAAACCGAAAATACATTCTGGAATGTGGAAACAAATATTGTCTCTATGCATGCAACCTACTTCCAACAAGCCGCACAAGATCAAAATTTGCATCTAAAGAAAAAAACATCGTTTCGTAAAAAACTCGTCTGAATAAATATACCTAACATTAGGATGAATTAAATCATTACTAAAATGTTTAATACATAATTAATAAAAGCAAATCAAGTCTTTACCTTAACGAAGTTAATAGAAGTAGTTGTACCGGCTACATCAAGCAATACAACCGAACATTTTTCGAGGTTTGGGGCTGAAGATGCACTACTTTCGGTTTCTGCGCTCATTGTTGTACAATGTTTGGAATATCAACTTGACTAGACACTGTTCTATTAAATGCTTTGATTTGATTTACAAAACGTGAAGCCCGATCGAACGACAACAACGAGAGAGAATGCAGGTGGTAACGAAGAGAAAATGGTGAATTTGCAAGGCGGAGCATGCGCAGTAAAAAAAACCGCCAAACGAACGCCCGCGATGTTGTGCGAACAAGAAATGCTAACAACTTTTTAACTTTAAAATTATACATTACAAAAAGGTATTTAAGTTTATTTGACACACATGTACATTATTTATTAATTTTGAAACATGGTAGATTACGCTTAGTAGAAAAAAATTAGGTAAACACGATATACTTATTCCTTTCTAATAGAAAATCTCATCTAAATATTTGTTTATGTTGGCAGCAGTGGAAAAACATATTTAAAATAGATAAACAATAAAAAAAACAATCTACTAAAATAAATACCTATGTACCTACACCTAATAAGAATTGGTAATAACCTACACCTAATAAGAATTGGTAATAAATAGTTTTCTTGTATGGGACCTAGGTAGAATAATGTGAATGTGTTTCAGGTTAGACGGGGATCAATAGTTTCAGTATAGGAAACCTACAATATACCTACGTATGTATGTACCGGGTGATTCTCGAAAGCGGCTCATCCTCATTATAAAGCTTTATAATTTTCATAAAAATAATTAGATAAAATGATGAAATTTTAGAATTGAATATTAGACATAAATCTGCATTTATTGACATACATAGTTTGGCAATTACTTCCACATCAACTACGTGAGTTTATGTTGAGTTATATTTAAGGGCGTAGCCAGTATTTTTCTTTGGGGGGGGGGGGGGGGGGCGGTCCAATGCAGATTAAACAAAAAAAGTAAAAAAAATGGTCATTGGAGGCAACGGCAAGCGCAATACCCCGACTATTTCGGTTTTTACTTGACCATTTGGGGGGGGGGGGGCGATCACCCCCCCCCTGGCTACGCCCTTGGTTATATAACGTACTATGCTGAGGTCTCGACCTGATTTGATTTTGAACTTAATCGAGTGAGGGGGTTGGCGTTTAAATTAGGGTAATATAATTTTTCTTTTTACTATTGATAATTCTCAAACGAAGCAAGATCTGCAGTTCACGTTTGAGATACCTGAGCAGATACATGCGTCTTTAAATTTAAAGATTTTTAGCTTAATATGGTAAGGGGTTTAAGGGGTATGCATTTAAAATATGTCAAATAATTATTTAACAATACTACTTTTAACAATACAACTTTTAACTTTCACAATAAATGGTAATTAGTGTAAGAGGACAGAGTTCTAAAAATTACTATTTTTTACATAAGTAATATAGTTAAGAAGGAAAAAGGGGGATAAATGAAAGTCAAGAAGATCAATGAGAACAACGATCTCGAGAATAAATGAGGGCAAGGAGGATAATGAGATTAAAGAGGACAACAAAGACAAGGAAGTTAAGGACAAGTGGGAGGACAAAGGACTACAAGAGGACAAGAAGCTTAAGGATGACAAAAGGTAATTAATGAGGACAAGCACAGTTGGAGGTTAAAAGAAGAACAAAACAAGGATAAAGAGAAGACAAAATGAGGACAAAGGGATGACAAATGGAGGACACAAGGAGGGCAAAGGGAATACAAAGAGATGACAAAAGGAGGTGAAAAGGATGATAACAGGAGGACAAAGGGAAGACAAAAGGGGGAAATTGGAGGACAAATGGAGAACAAAGGGAGGACAAACGGGAGGAGGTTAAAGAGGACAAGGAGGAATATCGAAAAGGTTAAGAGCATAAAACGAGGCCAAAGAGGTGCAGGGGGTAAATGAGGTGCAAAGAGAATGGTTAAAAAGGCCATAAGAAAAAGGGAAAAGGTTAAAGATGTCAAAAAGTTTAGAAAATAAAACGTCAAAAAAAAACCGCTGCCAATGGAATCACTACTTCCTCATCTAGGGTTTTCACATTTAATTAGACAACCTCTAAAAACTTTTTTATACTCATAAAAGTATGGTATTACTCATAAAAGTATGGTATTTAAATAAGAAATTTTAAGACCTATATGACCTTTATGGCAAATATGGCCTGTGTGATCAGTATAACCGTGACGACCTTTAGGGGTCATATGATTTGATGACTAATGTGACCTTTATGAATATTCTTTTTTATCTGAAATTTGTGTGTGCCTATCGAAAACGAAACAAGCAACACCAACATTCCGGTGATTAATGCAGTTTTTGAACAAATTGCTTTTTTTTTTTTTAATTGAAGAATCTTTTATCTTGAATATTTAAAATGTTATGGTCGATTTATTGTTGAATTTCTTATCTGTTTTTCCTGTAACCTCTTAGCTAAATGAATATAATTTCTGTATAAGAATATATCAGTTTACTTGCTTTTGCTAAAAATTAAGACGGCTATAAAAAATATAGCTTAACGATGCTAAGTATCGCTGATTTTTTTTAGCAAAATACCTACTTACTTGTTTTTTTTTTATTTTCTTTATTTCCAAAGGTATGGTCGATTTCCTCATGAATGACTTTATAGTTAATATTGTAACATTTGGAATTACATTTTCGGACGCTATTGCTCGTTCAACATATACATAATACATAAGTAAATATGATTTTATTTACACCAAAAAATATATGTATGTATGTATTAAACCTGGGTTTTATAGCTGACATATTGTATATTTTATAATAAACAAATATCTCTAGATACCTCAACAATAAACAATATACTACATACAAATGATACTTAAATCTTTACAAATGAGTAAATAAAATAACAACAACCAGAAAAATTGAAAATGAATTACTTAATAAATGTTCGATATGCACCATTATTATTTAAGATCAATTCGTAACGTTTTCTTAGTTCATTAGAAGTTACTTTTCTGAAAATATTCCACCTAATTCAGCACAGGCAGCAGTTATTTTTTGCTTCAAATCAACACACAAATTGTTTTGTGCACAGCCCATTTATCTTTATTAGAACTCAAAGAAAAATAACAATTACTTTAATAAATAGATATGTATTTACTTAAAGTTAAGCCAAAAAATGTTCTTCACACATATTTTCACAGTTAAATCCTGGGAGTTTTGAAAGTTGAATACGGTTTCTTACTGGACTATTTACTACATTGATAATATTTTTAATTGGATGTTTTAATAAACCAAACAAGATTTTGAGATTCGGACATAATTTTTGAAATAATGAAAATAAAAAAGAATTGTACAAAAAAATGCAGAACAATCAAAAACTTTTGCGAATTATAAAGGTGTTTTGTTAAAAAATAAATTAATAATAAAAAAAAAATTAAAAACAAGCTTTTATTTAAATGCTCTAAAAAGAAGAAAATAAGCTTTAAATTGAATCAAACCCATCAATTGTCACGAAATTTACTTGTGTAGATGTATTTACCTATTTTATAAAATACATACTTTTTTTTTCTTAGATTATCTTGTCAAGATCAAGTTACATAATTATTACATTCTTATTTATCTACACAAGTAAATCTCGTGACAAGCTTTTATATGATATAAATTGTGTAATGTAATAAATTGATGGGTTTGATTCAATTTAAAGTTTACTTTCTTCTTTTTTAGAGCATTTAAATAAAAGCTTGTTTTTATTTTTTTTTTATTATTAATATATTTTTTATTTTTTAGTTAGCATCGTGTTTTTGTATCTAAATGTTTCCCAACCTGTTCATACTATCCCTAACCTATATCAAGTTAAAAATCTTTAAAATTGGTATGGTAGCTATCTTGTTTTTCGCCATTTTGATTTTTTTCACCACCGCTAGAATTTGCCCAGGGTATAGGTTGATATTAGTTAAGGCACGACCCCGCTAAGTCTTACTGTTTAGCCGGGCAGTAGTACACAATCTCCTCGAGGGGTTGAACGCAGACGTCAGTTTATTCGTATTCTTCTTAGCAAACCCTTTCATCTGATACCCACATTATGGGAGTGCTTAAAAATAACTAGTCCGCCATCTTAGGCGGTCCGCCATATTGGATTTAGAGTGGTCATTTTATTTTTCGTAATCGTCTCAGCAAACCCTTTCATTTGATACCCATATCATGGGAGCACACAAAAAATAACTAGTCCGCCATCTTGGACGGTCCGCCATATTGGATTTAGAGTAAAGTCATCTAATTATTTTTTTCGTGTTCTTCTCAGCAAACCCTTTCATTTGATACCCATATCATGGGAGTGCACAAAAAATAACTAGTCCGCCATCTTGGGCGGTCCGCCATGTTGGATTTAGAGTAAATTCATTTTATTTTCTTGTTTATTCTCAGCAAACCCTTTCATTTGATACCCATATCATGGGAGTATGCAAAAAATAACTATTCCGCCATCTTAGACCGTCCGCCATTTTGAATTTAGAATGACATAACTTAGCTAACCATGCATTGTCATCAAACTAAACGTGTATGCAAAATTCCGTCTCAATCAGTTGAATATAACTACTTTAAAATTCAGTTGCAAGATTTGACCCGAACATACAAACAAACAAACAAACAAACATACATTGTAAGTTAAATAAAAGCTTGTAAAAAAAAATGCAAAATCGGGGCATCGCGTTGCTTAACATCGTTTTCTATAAACATCGTTAGCAAGCTATATTTTTTATTTCTTAAAAGGCAGAAGCCAGAAGCTCTGGCTTTAGTTTTCTATATTTTCGTTTAAGAAACCAAATTTAGTTTAGTTTAGTTTATTTGCCTTTTAGGAAAGTAAATTGATATACTCTCTACAGAAATTATATATTCATTTAGCTAGCAGTTTACGAGAAAAACAGACAATGCACTCAACAATAAATCGACTATAACTTTTTAAATATTCAAAATACAAAAAAAAGTTAAATAGAAAAAGAACACACAATTAATATATATTTGTAATGGTAAAGTAAAAAAAGGTAGGTCTGTTGCTGAAAAAAATTTTTTTGAGGCGTCGCACAGTGATTCAGAATCGACGTAAAGCGACCAAAAAAATCATGAGTTAAGTCAATTTTGGCTTAAAAAAAAATAAAAACAGGTTTTTTTTCGTCTTGGACTATATTTTCAGGATCCGTTTCCCCCAATAGTGCTAGAATATCGTGTACTTGTTGAAAAAGTGTTTCAGTTTTCGCTATTTTTTTCGTGAACTCTTTTAATTCACGAAAGTGACTTAAAAAAAAGTTCTAGTGGCTTAAAAAAACTGATAATTTTCCCGTATTCTACGGGAAAAAATACGTTAAAAACATATATCGCACTTGTCCCAAAAAAAAAATTGTTTTCACATAAGTAATTGTAATGTACATTAATTACATGTATGTGTAATAATAAGTAATTCAATAAACTTGCAAGACGTATTCTTTCCCGTATAATCCGGGAAACATATCAGTTTTTTTTTAAACTAAAAGAGCACGAAAAAATAGCGAAAACTGAAACCCTTTTTCAACAATTACGCAAATAACGAGGTTTGGCGATGTTACAGCACACGATATTCTAGCACTATTGGGGGAAACGGATCCTGAAAATATAGTCCAAGACGAGCAAAACCCGTGAAATTTATCGTGAAAAATATATTTTTCATTTTGTAACATTCAATTGTCATTTACTCAAAAATTTTGTTGTGTAAGGTGGCAACATTTTTATACCGTTAAATCGACAATGAAAGGATCTCTCAAACTAAATAAAAAAAATGAGGGGTTGCCATTTGAAAAATAAGTTGAAGACGTCATTACTCAAAAACAAATGACATCTGAAAATAGACGTTCCCTCAAAATGTGTGTCTTATTAAACAAAATCGACATGTTCGAGGATTTTTTCCAAAAATTTTTTGTTTCACATTTACTGAATATATTAGGCGTGCACTGTATAAGGTCGAGGATCTTTTTTGGATAATGGCCTATGTTTAGCCGAACCCAGGGACGACGACGGAGACGTAGTAGGCTTCGTTCCCTTTGGGGTGCTGTTTTAGAGTGTGTTCCCCTTGCCTCACATTATTCGGGGTGTTTTTTTATAGCGTGTTCCCTTGCCTCACACTATTCGGGGTGCTTTTTTTAGACGAATAGACTTGCCTTACACGAATAACGAAAATGAAGTAATGTTAAAAATATAAATAAATAAATAAATTAAAAAAAAAATATTTAAGAAGAGGACTACGTCTAATATCTTTTTGATCGCTTATGATAGTTATGATACCGAACTTCCTTACTTTCAAATGATCTAGTGATCGACGCTTACATTTTTTGTCATCTGTTACTATGTCCCTTTTCCTACATTAACAGTTTTTTTTAAACAGTTTTCAAATTCCAACAGTAATTAGTGTTGGAATTTGAAAAGGGACATAGTAACAAATGATAAAATACGTAGGTAAACGTCGATCACTTCGAAGATCATTTGAAAGTAAGCAAGTTCGGTATCATAAGCGATCAAAAAGAGAAGATTAGACGTAGTCTAGTTATATATTTATCTACAATTTTAACATTACTTCATTTTTGTTGTTCGTGTGAGGCACGGGAAACATACTCTAAAAAAGCACTCCGAATAGTGTGAGGCAAGGGAACACACTATAAAAAAACACCCCGAATAGTGTGAGGCAAGAGGAACGCACTCTAAAAAAGCAAAGTCCCCAAAGGGAACGAAGCCTACTACGTCCCCGTCGTCGTTCCTGGGTTCGGCTAAAGGTAGGCCATCATCCAAAAAAGATCCTCGACCTTAACTATATCATGAGATCATTGCAGTTATGGTCCAAAAACCTAAGGGTTACTCAGCTAGATCATCGACCAGGATTTTTTTTTTGGAGCTGTGTTATTCGCCGTCAAAGAACTTATCTAGCCCAAATTTCGGAAATAAAAAGCGTATTATGAACTTTGCCACGTTTATCTTAAGGTTGTCGGGTTAATGGGTTTTAGCTTGGGGGGGTTGGGGGTTCAGGGCTTAGGGTTTTTGGAGTTTTATTTAATTGCATTTCATTATGTACTGTCGACTACCTATGTAGCCCTAACCTCGGAAATAAGAAGCGTATTGTGGACTTTTGAGGTTATGGGGGTTATTGGGTTGAGGGGTTGGGGGTTAAGGGCTTTGGGTTTTTGGGGGTTTTGGTTATGATAGGGCTATGGAGTTTAAAATTCAAGGGGTAATAAGGGTTTTTGGTCTAAATTTTGACGTTATTGGTTTATTAAGTTATTGGGTTAAGGGGTTGGGGGTTAAGGGCTTAGAGTTTTTGGGGGATTTTGGTATGATGGAGCTATGTAGTTTTTGGTCTAAATTTTGAGGTTATGGAAAAATCTTGACGACATGGGGTTAAATGGACCTCGGATTCGGATTCAGCGACCTCAAAAACATGTAGTAAACATAGTCGGACCTCATCATTAATTTTTTCATTTTTTGTTTGTGGAGCTGTCATTTTCAAATACGTACAGTACTTATGTTCACGGCTAGGGTTTCCAAGACGGAAAAAAATATTTTTCAATTGTCATTTTTGAATGTCATTTTTGACAAAATGTTTTGGTTGTTTTTAAAATGAGATTAAAATCGATGAAATTAACATTGTGTGTTCATAAAATAGAAAAATCGTAAAATGGTAAAGAGTAAACTTACTTAATTACAAATTAAATGTGCCATAATGAGTTGTAAAGTGACCACCTCAGAATAATCCAGATTTAATATACTGCTGACATTCACCAACTCCTAGCAGAGGAGCAACATTGTTACCTAGAAATGTCATAACAAAATTGCAGAAGCAGCGGTGTTATGTTGGAATATATGGACATCCAAAAAAAAAACGTCATCAACTCTGGCTATGAACGAGTGAGATGGAAATATCGGTCATGTCTAAGCTTTTCGGTTATGTCAAACTTTTGACAAGTGACTGTCACAATTTTTAAAATAGACAATGGCTGTCATATGATGTGACAGTCTTGACAAGTAAATAAGGTTATAAATTCGATTAAGAATAGAAATACCTCTTTTTTTTTCTCGGCCAACTTTGATGACATTTTTTTTTTGGATGGCTCTATACTAATTGTTATTGACTAAACGGTGAGTTTTAATCGATACGATATACGTATATTATTATATATATTATATTAGTTAAAAGAAAATAACGAAAATCTACTATGCACATGGGTAGTGCCCATAATATTAAGGAAAATGAAAGACAGAAGATTAAGAAATATTTTCATATTTCGCAACTCTGTTTTTTGAGGTTTAAAATTAATAGTTTTGAACGAACTCAATGCTCCATGCGTTAGTATAAGAAGTTAACTGTCCACAAGGGCATTTTTATAATTGCATTCTAAGGTATAAATTTAATATTTAACACTCACAATCAGTATGTAACATGTATTTAACTGACATCTGATAACCAGAGTTTAAAGTCTTCATATACAAGAAGTGTTAGTGGACTATGGAAATTTTGATATTCCCAACTGGAATAAAAATAAAGATAATGCAATTTTGAATTGACGTATTTTCATTTACGCACGGTGTAGTGTAGTCACTGATCTTTATACTAACAGATCAGTGGGTGTAATCAATACGTATATCGGCGTAATTTCATCTAAAAGTGGTTGCCTACATAACAATAGAGATTAACACATCGTTTTAACGTGGTTTATTTGAGATTGCACGAAATTCATGACAACGTGAAAAACATGAAAAAAGTGGTCTCAAATCATGTTTAATAAATTTAATTGTGTTGTCAAAAACGAAATATAGTTTTTCCATCTAAAAATTAGCTTGCCCTTTTTGTTTTTTGAGTTAGTACTCACACACGTCGAATGTCTTATGAGACAATTATTTACATACTTTAATTACTAATATTTTATTATTTTATTTAATATAAAATTAATAATTATTAATATTTTTACAATTATCTAGTAACCTTTTAACCTAAACATGTGTATGATATCTGAAAAATAACGAGCCATCCAAAAAAACAACGTCATTTAAAGCTGGCCGAGTAAAAAAATACATATTTATTTTCTGTATTAAATTTATAACTTTATTTAATTGTCAAGGCTGTTACATTATGTAACGGCTATTATTTGTTTTACAATCGTGACAGCCTAAAACAAACTGTTTTTATTGGACATATTTTCACAGAATTTCAGTCCTCGCTCGGGGTCGTCATCTGAAAGTTGATGCACCTTTTTTAATTTATATATGTAGGTGAAATTTGTTATCTTTTCAACATGTAGATGCAACAGCACTGTACTTTGACTGACCTCACATGTAGATGCAGTTTGGGATGTGGAAGAGGTAGGGCTTACTACAATTTCTGTAACTATACTATCAATTTTTTGTCATCAGAAATTTTTGGTCGATTAGATCATTTGGCATCATTAACACTAGCTGTTGTTTCAAATTTATGAGAAATGCCCTCAACTAAGTCCTCAATATAGGGCGATCGCGATACCTCTCATTAAAAATGCGTTCCGCTGCATGTAATTTTTTTCTAGTTCCACCAAGTATTAAGATGGTTGCTACTTTCTTAGCTAGAGCACGTACCATTTGGCTTATTTAGACAATCGTTAAACAACAATTGAACTAAAACTTCAAGGTAAACACACCTGTAAAATAAGTAAACGAATTTTTTGGTAATTAAAAAAACGTCAACTTTTTTATAACTATCCAGAGACGGCCTTTTAGTCTGCATTAATTAATTTCACAGTTCCTCACCCTAATTAATGATTTCTCAGTTAATGGTATGTTCGATTTGAACAATCGAGGAAAATAACTACTCTACAGAAGTCATTTATCAGCTGTAAAATTCACATTTTATTTATTAATTTATTTACATTTTCAGATTCCAGTTATTTGTTCAGTTATTTATCTAAAAGAAAACATATGATAGAAGTAAAGTAATAATACTAGAAGTCGGGTAAAAAAACATTGAATACGGTGTACCACAAGGCACTGTCCTAGGGCCCATATTATTTACAATATATATTAGCAATGTACTTACCCTAAATAGATGTGGAAAAATAGATAGATTTGCTGATGATACAGCAGTGTTATGTTACACAGTTAAGGTCGATTATTTGTAAAGTCTTAATAAAAGTGTTTTGAAGTGAGATTTGCATTATTGGAAGATAAATACGTAACAGTATTGTTATTAAAAGATTTAAATATGACGTAAAAAAATACGTAAGAAGTAAAAATAGATAGGAAATAAGTTGTTAAATCGAACTAAAAAAATAAGTTTATAAGATTTTAATATAAGCTGAAATAAATAAATAAAAAAAGAAAGAAAGAAAAGATCATGTATAAATATATTTCTTCATTGTGTATAGCAAAAAAAAAATGTTAGGTACTTACCTGGAAACATCAGTTACATATGTTATTATGTCACATATTTATTGTTATAAAAAAATATTAAAGCCCGTATGATTGCATATTATGTCTTATTATATTATATAAATGGATATGTGTTACACAGGGTGATTGATCGAAACCATTTATTAAAAGTATTAGGGCTTCAGAAGCTTGTGTTTTGAAAATTTGGACTTAAGCTAATAGGCCTATGACGAATTAAAATATTTTCAAGATGGCCACACTTTCAGTTATACCGGAAATCACCACCTACTTCCTTATTTTAAATGGAATGGTGCTTTTTTATTGCAGATTTCGATTCTACACATTATTTTAGGTGGATTTTCCTTGAGGTTTCCCTATATCTATCATTTGCAATTTTTGTCATTAGCGCCATAACATTTGAAACTATCTGTAGATGTCATTTTAGAAAATAAATTATCGGAGTTGAGACCGTGGTTAGTAAAATAATTAATCTTAACAGCAATGCTTATTATTGCTCAATTACCTACAGGGTGTTTAAAATAGACCTTTTATTTAGCACAACTTAAAACCACAAAAAACTCGATTTTCTTAAATACAGTGCCCCATATTTTACTTTATAATTTGATGTAGAATTAAATTCTGCGTCGATCTGTATTACCATTTCCTATACCTATTTTTTAGTTATTAGGGTTTTCTTAAAAATTCGCATAGAAGTAACGTAAAATCGTTTGACTTTTCAATAGTATGCCATGGAAATAACAGCTAATGTTGCTACTAGTGCATGTTTTTCTCTGTTTTCGTTAAAACTGTTAATACTAACGATTGATACACTATTATTAAAACGTATATTACATAATAAGAAGGCAAACAATTTCTGAAATCAATGTAATTCATGTACTTAAAAAACATAATTAATAAGAACGTGGTAAGTAATAGATAGTATAGTATAATGTATCTAAAAATTTCACAATCATACTACGTGACTTCCTGTTTGTACCAAGCATGTTAACATTCTTGATTGAACTTCTGAAGTACAAGCCTTTTGAACTTGTAATGGATTGAACTGGCGAAATGCTGTTCTTAATTTACGTTCCAGTTCTTCGTTTATGTTAATGGGATTTGAATATACTTGGTATTTTAAATAGTTGCTGTATTAATCACTTTAGTTAGTAAAATAGGCTAGGTATGATTTAGAGTAAATATTAATTATTATTATTAGTTGTCAACACAAAACAATTACATTATTTAAACTGTTAAGATAATACTTCCATTGGATAAATTGTTTCATAAAATTGGAAACTAAAATTCTAAAAAAAGTCCTGTATATTTTCTAAAGTCCTGTATATTTATTGCCACATTAGATTGTTTTTTTTTAAATATGTTTTTAACAAATTAAAGCCTACTGGGAATTTAGTTTTGTAGAAATTAGGTCCAGTTTTGTCTAATATTTAAATTATGTCCTTATTGTTAAGAAAACTTATCAATAGTTATATATTTTTGAAATGCTTAGAAAATACTTAATTCAACCCAATAAAAACATACAGGGTGTTCCATTAAAGACAAGTATGTATGCTTTATTCTGAAAAAAATCGGACGATCGGAGACAAGAACTGACTACGGAACTGGATTTTACATAAAACGTAAAAGTGTATCAAAGTTCGTTTTTATGTTTCCAATAAGATAAAAGAAGAGTGAATTAGAAGTGGTGTTCGATAAGTGCAAATCAGTTGCACACTGGATCTCAAACACAAACGGGATATGAAAATTTTGTTTGTTGGAGATTACGTTTCACAAAAAAAGCAAGAATGTGCAAACCGCAACTCTCTATCTTTAAAGACAACTGAGTTATCCGGTGACTGAGTTATATGGGTATTTTGCTTTTGTTTTTATTCCGGTTATTATCTTTATTTTCAATCGTTATTATTAATACCTACTGATAGCTTCATTTCATCTTAACTATGCTAAAAACGAGTGAACCAGTTCTCGTACCGTTCTCGAAGACCGAAGATGACATTCAGGCGTATGATGTACCTATCATTTGCCGTTATTTATAACACCGCTAACAGCTTCAACCAATCGGAAACTGGTATTATTTAAAAAGAGTAATCATGATTGGACAAGAATTATAACATCACTGTTATAAATATCGTCAAATGATACATCATAGGCCTGATTATGTTACAGAAATCACTATCCAGTAAGATTATCGTTCATAATCACCCCTACTCACTACATTATTATTTATCTAACTTATATCAACGAACGCATATTGGATATTCTGTGATTGGGTAAAGAAAAATTTACGTAGGTACTGATATCTATGAAATATCGAAGAACAAATATAATAACAAAAAAAAAACAGAACAAATATAGAAGTATAATATATAAATTATGTTTTAACGTTTTAAATAATAAATAGGGTAATACATCTAACAATTTCACGGTTATAGTGTGACTGCCATTGTGTTCCAAGCGTCTTAAATTTTTTGGAGCAGGTCTTCAGAGAAAAAACTTTTTTAAATTATTAACTTACCTTATGATAAATTATGTAAAAAATCTGAAAAATGGTGCCATCTCTCCATACTCCATTTGGTTTTTCTATGACCAAGTAGCGAGAAACTGTTCAAACGCGTAACATATCGGCTTCGAGTTAGCTTTTAGCTACCAGCTAACAGAGGGCTAAATTGCAGTAACACCCGGCTGTAACCATAGTAACGACAGCTTCATCACCACATCCAACCAAACTCGCCGGCCCCGCAGTAACTTTATGTTGGCGCCGTACTCCGCGTTTTTAGCGATCTCGCGAGATATTTTTAAAAATCTCCAGTGTTTACACGATCTGTCACTCAAGGAAAACAGAAGAACGAAGTGAGTATTATCTAAATACGTAATCTTACTTTAGCGTAGATAATTGGGCAATGAGCTCTTATCGCTTCATTAATTTGTTGCATGTACGGTAATTCCGAGATGTTCGTAAAATAAAATGAGCAATATAAATTAATGTATGTGGCTTTTATTGTTTGCCATTCACCAGAGTCAATGTGGTGGAAAATGGTCCTAGATAGATAGGTGGTATGAGATTTTATATACTTCATATCGGTGCAATATGCGATATACATACGTATTATACCTACGTTATGTGTACCCAATTTAGTGAATAAATAACAATTGGTATTAGATGGAATAGAATCATATTTGGCATTTAATAACGTGATTTAAGAAAAACGAGTCAAACTAAAAATGAGGAGGGAGTAGGATAAATATTTTACAAAAAAGTCACTGGAGACAAGCTAATAGTGAACATGACGATGGTGTGATGTATTATTAACTTAGTTCTGGAAAATTGATTATTGCGTAGGCGTTTTTCTTTATATATGTAGATATAATATGTAATCTTTATTTAGGTATAGTCGACTATCGTCGACTATTTCTTTAACAGAAACTGGAAGCGACGGAACAATATGTATGTGTATATGTATGTACTATATGTAGGTACCTATGTATGTACAACATAAAACATTTTATCATTATTATTCCTTTTGCATAAATGCTATTACGGTTGTTAAGGTTAAAACAGTGTTAAGCAAAATCCGGTTGGTGATTGACTTGTAAAATAAATCATTTGGTACTTATAAGTACTTCTTGTACGGAAAAGACCGTGTCTATAAAAAATCCAGGAAATATGTAAGTGTCTATAACAATAATTAGTGTTTTTAACAAGGGGACACATTTTAATAAGCATATATTTTTATATTTTTGTCTTAGTATTTTCAAATGATTATTATGTTTACTGTTTAATTAACACTCTAATAATGACTGTAATTTAATCTATGGACTATAATATCCTATAATAAACTTAGTTGAAATCACATCATACAGATATGTATATATATGGGACGTTCCATGTCAACCGGGGCACCGTTCTCTCCAAAAGTAGAAGCAAGGAAAAAATATGTTTAAGGTCTCAAAATGTTTGTATACTCAAGAGCTTTTGAATAAACGATGGCCATTTTTGGGAAAATTTCGAATTAAAAATGGCGGCCATAAAATGGCGACTATAATTAGAAATTAAAAAAAAATAGTTCAGTAATACCCCGATCTAATAGTAAAATTTATGATTTTGGACATGCTTAATGCGAATTTCATATTCTTAAAGTCTAAAAGTGGTAGGAGTATTAGTATCAGCCAGTTTGACCAATTTTTTGGGTTTTTGATCATATATCTCTGGAAAAAAGGATTTTTTGTATAGAAGTAGCTACTTTTATGTTTTTTGGCGTACCGACTTCTTTGTGTTATTGGATTATGAAGTCTAAAAAAAATTAGGGCAATTAAAATGGACCATTTTTTGATAATTTTTTGTTACCTAGGAAATAAAAAACCTAGATAGGTTTAAATTACTAGGGTTCCGATTAATTAGGCAATTAGGCAATTAAAACCAGATATGTTAGGTTTACAGTTGTTAGGTTTGGTGCTAATCACCTTAGGCTATGTTAGGTTTAAAGTTGATAGGTTTTGGTCTTAATGTCAAAAAAACGCCAAAAACTTTGTCAAAAACGGCTGAAACGGCAAAACACGTTAGTCATCCGGATGCGTTTCATCGGAGACGGTACTACTTCGTCTGCACTTTCATCGGGTACCACTCGTTTTCGTTTTAGTCCCGGTTGCGTATCTGTACCTACATGATATTAGGGAGGTTTAAATTATTATAGAAATCAATGAATTTGTATCAACATTTCTCATAATTTAGGGTAAACACTAATAAAGTAGAGATAATAAACAGAAAACCAATAGGATATGCATTGTATACTCTGTAAATGAGTGTAGACAACTTCATTGGGAAAGAGGATTTTTTTTTGAATTAAATTGTCAAGTGCAAATAACCGTTTAGACGTAATCTAGTATAATCAATCGTTGGGATGCAAAATTCGTTTATAATAAAAAAAGTAAAGTAATTTACCAATTTCTCCAGGGTGTGTATTGGAAACTGAAGATCCTTTAAGAGTTTCGGTATCCTCGATTGATTCATCAAGTGCAGGCGAAGCGATTCTACTGAGGCCGGGCCGGCAGAAGTAGAAGGTGACGCATTTGTAGGTCTATGTGATTTCTTACTGTGCGATTTTCCAGTGGCATAACGCTTCCCTTTGGGTTGTGTTAGGCGTGACCTTTGTTTTTTTGTCATTTTCCAACTGTATTATAGAAATAACTATTATATTCGGTGCATTTAATTAAGGATTGTGGGAAAACGAAGTAGATGAATAATAAGAAGATAGATTGAAGTATTCAAATGAGGTGTATACGATATGTGAGATTAATTTTAACCTACAACTGTCTGCGTTCTAGGTTAAATGCTAAAAATGAGAAGGGAACTACACGAATACAATGAATTGTAAAAGAATAGATGTATTTGGGCCATGTTTAGAGCGGATTAACTCAACTAACCGTTAGACTGCGAGTGCTTCTCTATATTTCCTATACGTGTCTTTTATTACAGTCTAATCGTTTGATTAGATAATCGGCCTTAATACCCGAGAGTAAAAAAAATAGCGGCTCAATATGCAAAATTAATGTTAATAAATACCGTTACTATTTTAATAAGTACCGTTAATACTTGTTAATTTGGGAAATATTTATATTATTAGAATAATTAATTGAGGCGGCGCAGGAGGGTGTCTAGAACCAGGTTCCATAACAGTGGTGGTAAAATACCACCCTGCGGACATCCTCTTGCGACCTTTCCTCTTATGGAGTTGTCCTGTATGTATCTGTACTGCTCTGTGTGACAGTATGTTTGTTTATACATCCGCTAATTTGTGAATGAATGGTCCTTGTTGATAGGGCTGATTCAATTTTTGGAAAAGTGGTTTTATCAAATTTCTTTGTCTATGAACACACCCAAGGTGGACCCAAGGTGAACTTTTTACTGTCCAAAGAGTTTTCTATCCGACACATGTAGAGCAGTGTAGGTAGATCTTCCTGGGGTATACGCATGTTGGTTAAGTTGTAACGGACTGTTAATCGCTATCGTGTCCCTCATGTACTGTTCACATAGCTTTTCTAGCGTTTTGAGTAAACACGAAGTCAAGCTTATGGGTCGGCATGCTTTAGAGGTAGTATTGTCTATTCTACCCGTGTTTGGTATAAACACAACCTTCACTTCAATCCAAATCTTCGGAATGTACCGATGTGCTACGCACGATCTGAACACTCGGATCAGGTGCGGCCGTAAGTCATCCAGGCCTTATTGCAGTAAGGCTGGATGAATACGAAACCTTGTATAGCCCATCTTGTTTTATCTTCAGTTACCATCTGGTTCACATTTTCTCAGTCCTGGTCTGAAGGTGTAATTTCAATTTCGTTTGGCCATTCTTCATGCGCTGTGATCACAGATCCAGGAAAGTGGGTCATCAACATTTCCAGGCTGTTGTAAAGATCGAAGGTTTTTGTCCCGTTCTCCTTTGTTAGAATTCCTATCTCTTGGGGTTTATCATTTGCGAGGACTTTGCAGAGCCTAGTGGCCCGAGAGTAATCCGCATTTCTTCGCAATAGGTTGTCCACGTTTGTCTTTGTTACTGACTAATTTATTGAACTCCCGTTTTATATTGTTCCCACTCGGATGAGAGTTTGGTAAGTTTTGCTTTGTTGAAACATGACCTGGCCTTCTTCTTAAGGTCGCTCAATTCCTGGCACTACCACTTAGAGGTTTTACCGTGGTGTTCAGCCGTACTCAAGGGGTCTATAGAGTTTATTATACGAATGAAAAAACCTGATTATATAAGTCTTCGTTTCGTCTATTGTTTAAGCCTAACAAAATTAATGGTCGAACATCGAAAAGTTCCAAAACGAAACAAACATCCATTTTAAAGCAACAAATCGGGCTCTAAATTACCATGAAAAAAACAAATAAGTAACTACAAATTTCATTATTACTTTTATAAATAAATACTGTTGTATATTAATTATCAAAGGCCTAAAGGAGCTTAGTTTTATTTTTATTTCACGCTAGCATTTCGTTTCTGATATTTTGTAATAGGGTAACCTATAATCTATATACTGTGTACAGCAGATATGTGTACAGCAGACATCGGCCGGTTATGAAAAAAGACAAACACTTCTCGTTCTAACGACGAGCGCAGGTGGTAAGAAGACCGGTCTTATTCCCTCACTACCTTTGATACGTATGCCGTTGCTTACTGTCGTTTCACTTCTATTTGTCTTTTTCATAACTGGCCGATGTCTGGCCCTGTGTGTCACACACACACACACACGGGGTATATTTACTTGATAATTCTGAAAATAAGTATTTCATAAATATTCTACCTTTTCTCAGATTTTTTGATGAGGTAGGCAATTTTATTTTTTCATTTTTTAAAAGGTTTTTCTTTTTTCTCTAGGAGAAAAAGATTTTTTTTAAGGTCTCTTATAAAAATCTATTTTGGTCTAGTAAGCATTAGTAAGTAATGACGTAAAGTAGTCATAGTAATGAAGTAAAGATGACTCAACCATATAGTTTAGGTATAGGGAATACTAGTATTCATAGAAACAGGATGAAAGAGGGAAGCGAACGATATTATAAAATACAATGTTTTATTTACAATAATCGACTAAAAAAGGATGGCATTGTTGAAACTTTGATCCTATGATCACTTTGTTAAATAATTTGAAAACGAAAACGGTACATTTTGGGAATAGGGAATGCTAGTAGTATATTGAGAGAGATTAAAGAAAATAATCGAAAGGGATCATAAAATATAGTACGTTCTATTTAAAATAAGCGACTTTTGTTCAATGCGAAAAAAAATTGTTCAAGTTTGACCCTCCATTTTGAGCACCTTGTAGATTTTTCCATATATATCGAATTATTACTGACATTAAAGTCAACCTTTCATATTTACATACCTATATGGTAAAAAATTAACCATATACCACTGCGAAAGTTATTAGTTTTTTTCAGTGGGTTTACAATTTCATTTTTTTAATTAGAATTGAAAGATAGATAATAATTAAACTTGACCCTCCATTTTGAGCACTTTGTAGATTTTTTTCATATATCGAATTATTACTGACAGTAAAGTCAACCTTCATATGTACAAAATTAACCATATACCACTGCGACAGTTATTAGTTTTTTCTATGGGTTTACAATTTCATTTTTTAATTAAAATTGAAAGATAGATAATAATTAAGATAGATAATAGTTATTAAAGCGACTTTAAATTAATGAGTAGAAACCAAATATGCCATAAAAACATAGCCTGCGATTAGAAATAACGAAGTTAGTATTCATTTCTGATATATCAGGATGTGCCAGAAAGCGCCGTTATTTTAGATGTGTAGAGCATCCCTGAAATAGAACATCCCAAAACGGTTAATAGACCGGCGAAGCACCCGGTTTATATACCGTGTGTGTAAAGTCGACATCGGCCAGTTATGAAAAAGGACAAACAGAAGTGAGACGACAGATAAGAAGCAACCGCACACGCATCGAAGGTAGTGAGGGAATACGACCGGCCCTCTCACCACCTGTGCTTGTTGTTAGAACGAGAAATGTAGCATTTGTCCTTTTTCACAACCGGCCGATGTCGGCTTTACACAAACTGTATAAGCTTTATATAGGCTTTTTTAGGGCCACAGTTTAAGGTATATGCACTTGAGAACACATAGTAGTATGGAGTTTCCAAGGAAATGCAGGCGGAAAATGATTCGCGCTGCGAGATCTTAACGAGGTGCAAAGATGCGAGTTTAATATCTTTGGACGTTAACGGGCCAAATGTTCTATCTGTTGAGGACCTACGGCAATTCGACGAAAATCGACAACAATAAGCAATAATTGGGTCTAATTTGCTCAAAGTTGAATATAAATTGAAATAGATGACCGGTTGTTCGGTTGTTACCTTATGCGATTGGAGCGTCATCTTCACTTTGGGTAACTTTCCTTAATAAACTTGCACGCCTGGCCAATCAGAATAGTTCTTCCGTAGCCAGTGGAGATCATGCCAAAATATATCTAGAGATTGTAACATGGTAGGCCTAACACCGCGTGACAGGTGATCAGCAGGATTGTCAGAGGTAGACACGTATCTCCACTCAACGTCCTGCGTTAACTCTTGTATATTGACCACACCATTCGCGACGAAGATTTGCAAGAGATTTGGTGGCATTTTTAACCATCCGAGTACTATCGTTGAGTCACACCAGTACGTGATTTTATGAATAGGCATGTCTAAGGCTATTTTTACCTTATCCCCTAAGCGTACTAACAACAACGCGCCCATTTGTTCTAAGCGATGGACGGTTTGTGTCTTCAAAGGATCCACTTTGACCTTTGCCCAAATAAGCTGAACACTGTGATCATCGTTTTTGCTCTCCGATCTGGCGTATATGGACGCCCCGAAAGCGCGAGTAGAGGCGTCCGAAAATCCGTGTAACTCTACCTTTACTGGATCGGCACAGGTAATGTGTCGTCGAATGGTGATATCGTTTAATTAACTTAATTAATCGCGAATATGAAGCCATTTTGTATGCAAATGAGTAGGTAAGGATTCGTCCCAAGATAGCTTCTCAGACTATAGTTCTTGAAGAATAATTTTGGCAATGATAGTGCAAGGGCTGAAAAGACCTAGAGGGTCAAAGATCTGTGAGGTATCTAACAAAGAGATCTCTTTTTGACACGTTTGCTGAAGTTAGTGCTTATTTTATACATAAAACAATCCTTATTACTTGAGTATTACTTGAGTATCCGCGATACCTCATTTGCAATAAAAATTACTTCTTCGACACTATTACCGCCAGTTAGCATAAAATTGTCTATCTTCTACATTCATCTATCTTCTACATAAAATTGATTTTTAATTATGTCTGAAATTAAGGGAAGTTCTGAACTACATTCAACACTTAATTGATAAAGACATCTGACGGCGAGATATGCTGTCGATGCCGTGCCATACGTCACAGTAGCTAATTCGTATGTCTTTATGGGTTGGTCGGGATTATCACGCCAAAGTATGCGCTGTAGTGGCGTTTGCTTTGGATTTACCAAACACATACGATACATCTTCTCGATATAGCCAGCTAAAACGAATTTATGTTTTCTGTGATGGATGAGAAGTGCTAAGAGATCTGATTGAATTACCGGACCTACCATCTGCAAATCATTAAGTGAGTAACCAGTGCTTGTACAACACGACGCGTCAAAAACTAGTACCTGTAGCTTCGTTGTTGAACTGCTTTCCTTGAAAACTCCGTGGTGTGGCATGTAATACGAAAATTGATGGTCATTTCTATTCACTACTTCAAACATGTGACCTAGTTTTTTGTATTGGTCGATGAATTCCGCGTAGCGGAATTTTTAAGTTCGGAATATTTTACAAATTTCCGTTCTAAAGACGAGAATCGATTTTTGGCAGTTTCGTATGAATTGCCCAGTTTGTTCACGCTTTATTTTAAGGGTATCGTTACCACGAAGCGACTCGTTTCATCGCGCCTAAACGTTTCCAAAAAATGATTTTCGCAGGTTCTTTCTTCACCACCGACAAAGGTTAGATAGTGGTATTTCTTCTACTTCCCAAAAACGAGTGAGCTGTTTTTCAAGTCCAATATTTTGTGAGAGGTTACAATGGGAAGTCTGAGCTGTAGAAGAAGGTATGCTACCAGCCACAATCCACCCGAATCTACTCTTTTGCAAGATGGGACCACGCGTCGATAAGTTAATTTGCCCCACACACATAATTTGTTAAAACACGCCAGCTCCGAGTAATATGTCTACTTTGTTCGGCAGATGAAATTTCGGGTCTGCCAAAGTAATATTGTTGGGGATCTGTAACGACTGCAAATTAATTTTGAAATTCGGCAAATCGCTACTAATGTGCGGTACAACTAAACAAGACAATCCCGTCGAAAAATCGCCATGCCGAGACTGAATCTGCGTAGACACCGAAGATCTAACATCAGAATGCGTTTGGTTTAGGCCACAAACCTTTAAATTTATTTTAGTGCGTTTTAACTGCAATATTTCGCATAACTCATGCGTTATGAAATTGCTTTGAGAGCCTGCATCTAACAAAGCACGTGCTGTATGTAATTTTTTGTTTTTATCTAAAATGTTCACTAACACAGTGGAGAGAATTACTCGCGAACCATTTGTCTCGTTGTGAGAAGACATATTGCGCTTTACACACCTTTCACGACCTAGATCGACATTCTTTTACCATGTGACCGGGTCTGAGACAATTGTTGCAAAGTTTGCCCCTTTTTGACATGGTCCATTCTATTCGAAACGCTAATATTCGAGAAATCATGGCAATCCTGAACATAATGTTCCTTTTTGCAGAATGTGCAATGAGGTCTCGATGTCAAAAAGGATTTAGTTTTGCCCTCATATTTTGTTTTGGGATTCCTCTTACTCGTTTTCCCTTGCTCCAGGGCCTCTAAAAGATCAGAGCGATCATTTAGAAAGTCCTTTAGGTTTAGTAAGGACGGATTTTCTTATACAGATTTTTCTGCTCCCTTCGCGCGCGGTGGTAGCATCCAGTTTTGTCGTCACCATGTGTATGATGAGTGTATCCCAACTTTCGGTAGGCTCTTTTAACATTTTAAGGGTCCTTAAATGTTTCGATATATTATCAATTATCTTTCGGAGTAACACTGACGATTCCTCGGTAAGCCTTTCGAGATTGAATAGAGCTTTAACATGGTTTTGTTTCAAAATTCTAACGTTATTAAAACGATCACAAATTAAACTCCAAGCTATAACGTAATTTTCGCTAGATAATTCTAAACTAGCTATGTAAGGCGCTACCGGAAAGAGACGCGCGAAGGTAGTCAAACTTTTGTATGTCGGTTACGGTCGCATTTTTGTGAATAAGGGAATCAAATGTGTCTTTATACTCGAGCCAACTGTCATAATTTCCGTCGAATTTGGGTGGTTGTATAACGGGCAATTTTATATTTTGTATGTCGCTTCTTCCGCCATTGGACGAGCCCCTACTACCGACAGAGACACCTCTGTAATTTTTTTATTATATTTGTCCTAAACGTTGACATCAATCACATTGTAACTGTAAACTGTATTTAATGTAACAGAAAACTTTACTGTACTGTATTTTTGACAGAACGAATTTTTTAATATCCTCAATCTGCTGTAATTAATTTTTTAGGCGGCAGGATCTTGTCATTACATCAAATTATTTCGCTTCTTCCGGAAATTTACCTATTATTATTTATTCTACTTGATTTTCTGTAAATACACCAAATCGATAGGACTTATAATAAAAACGCTAGAGGGCGTCAAAGTTGTTAATGGAGTCAACTTGAAAAATTCAATTCTGACGCTCTCTAGCGTGTTTATGTATGCCATATCGATTGTATTTGCAAAAATTCACAAGTCATCAACAGAATAGAAATTATAAGTACTAGGGGCAGCGAAATATTTTGATGTACATACAAGATTCAATATACATACAAGATATAAGATTCGATACAATAGCAAGATTCTTGCAAACGAAATTCTCTTAAAAACGATTACTTTTACCGACAACTAGGTACACCTTTTTTATGTAAAACAAATGGGATAATCAATTTGTATAATAGTTAAATTGATATATTAAGCCGCAAAAATGCTGTCTTATTTTAAAAAAGCATGATGAGCCTTGGGTGGAGCCATCTATGCATCATACCAAAATTATGAGCGGAATATACCAAAATGAAATTTCTCATCTAAGAATTATTTTGAATTTCGTGCTAATATTTTTATTTATTTGGAAATTATAGAGAACAATTGAAAACTGAATTATAACTAAAGCCGGCAGATCCGGGCGGCGGGCCATAACCATACGCGTCATACTACTTACTACTTGTATGCGCAAAAACAAAATTCATGAAAACAATAAACTGTTGCAATTTAGGAGAGAGATATGTGTTTAACTTACCCTGTTATTTACGTTGAGATATGGCCCGTTGAGATGGTCCGCCGCCCTGATCTGCCGGCTTTAATTATAACTTTGACACTATGTGTCTGTTAAACCTGCTACATCGTTATAAGGCATATTGAGCTCAATCATATTGTGAGGTCTAATATATCCAGTTTAGATACTGACCATTTTTAATGAATCACTAATGTATTGTATACCGTGTGTGTAAAGCCGACATCGGCCAGTTATAGAAAAGGACAAACAATAAGACGACAGATAAGAAGCAACCGCACACGCATCGACGGTGGTGAGGGAATAAGACCGGCCCTCTCACTACCTGTGCTTGTTGTTAGAACGAGAAATATAGCATTTGTCCTTTTTCACAACTGGCCGATGCCGGCTTTACACAAACTGTATACTAGAATTTCCTTTTTTTCTACCTGCTGATCATTTTCCGACTAGAGTCTAGACTATGGACATGTCTCACCTTACCGCACTGAAATTTAAATTCCTGCACCGAATTTGATTCACCGTTACACCGTTTGATTGTCAAACATGTCTTGTCTCTCTTGTCAAACTTGACTCCTGGAGCTTTATTTGGCGGTTTCAACTCTAAACCTCGCAAGAAAGCATCTACCAAATTACTGGGGTGAGCGAGAATCAGGAGGCAGATTTTATTATCACGTAGGCCATCTAAAAATGCCTTCACGGCTAGTCGGTTCATAACGTTCTCTAGCGTAAATGAGTAAGCCAAATGAACTAACCGCGCTATATTCGCCTCCGCCCCGCACTAAATTCCCGCAGTGTTGCGTTATTTTTTCTCATACCGATTATTTAACAGCGAGTGGTGGACATGCTCACGATGAGAATGGCCTTATCGCACTTCTAAATGTCTGACAAGTTGGTAGCAATCATCTTACTCTTTCAGAGAAAGCGTTTTCAAAATTTCAGTTGCATAACACATCATACAGCGCCAAGATCGTATTGATCTTGACACTGTACCCTTTTCCTCCAATGACTGACAATTTACTGCTGCTTCAAATTATTGTATTTTTGTTTCAATGTTTTTCTGACAGCATAGATATTCTGAACTTGATGATATTCTGAAAAAAACCGCCCAAGGAATTACTATTTCCACATCGAATTTGTCCACATTTTTTCACGAATTTTTAACATTGGTAATTATTTTCTAATTATATTGTTTAGTTTATAGTTTAGTTTAGTTTATAATAAACGTTCTTCGTAAACAGTTGAATATTTTTCGTAAGCATACGATTTATAAATGCTTTTAAACGTTTTTTATATATTTCATAAACACTTTGACATTTTACATTTTTTATATTTATGAGGTTTTTTACCTTTTTGTCTTTTTAATCATTAGATTGTTTGACTTCTGACCTTTTTAACGTTTTGATGTTTTTGAAAAGGTTGATATTTGTTTTGTTTTTTTTTTTATGTATTTCATCTCTTTGGCCTTTCTGAACCTTGTGATCTTTCTTCTTTGGCCTTTTTCCTTTTTTGACATGTTTTACCTTCTGAATTTTTTGACATATTTAAACTTTTTCCTTTTTCTGTTGGCCCTTTTGACCTCTGTCATCTTTAACATTGGACTCTAATATCTCACCTAAGCTTCCTTAATATGACTGACTTTTTAATACCGTGAAACTGTTTTAGCTTTTTATCTATGTAAAATATGTAGGTCTGGGTTTTTGAATTATTTGACCTCCTTGACTCATCTATAATTTCCATCTTGCCTCCCTGACGTTGACTAATTGGCCTCTTTGTCATCCTTGACATAATTGTACAACTTTGCATTTTTTGTGGTCTTAATCTTTTCGATATTCCTGTCCTCATTACCCTCCTTATATCCTTATCCTCCTTTTGTTGTACTTGTACCATCTTGTAATCACCTTTTATTCTCCATAACCTCTTTTTGTTATGTTTGTCCTCCATTAACTTTTTATTCTTAACCTTAATTTTCTATTTGTAATCTTCTTGTCCTTTTGTCCTCCGTTTGTCCTCCTTTTCACCCACTACCAATAGAGACCGTGCAAGGGGACTGGTGGCGCCATAACGGCAGTGTTCGTAAATACGTGCTGTGGTTTTTAAATGGAGTTACACTAAGGTTTCGCAGTTTCGGTTGTTTTATAAAAATTTATTAGTAAACACTAGTTTATGATCTGTACTAACGGTAAGTATGATCAATATATTTATGAAAAACTCATAGTTTGAAATGTAAACATGGTGTGACATGATTCGAATCTATAAAACGTACTGAAATTGAGGTTATGGTTTCATAGATGTCATCCATCGGGATAAATATTATTTTGGAGACCGGTTTTTCGGAAATCTTTTTTGAAGGCGATTTTCGTTGATCCTCAAGGCGGAAAGGAATTAAATTAAATTCCAATCACATAAAGAGAGTTCGAGAAATCCACTTTAATTCATTCAATGATGAAAACATTTCTTAAAAAATGAATCACAATCCTGATTTAAACTAAAAATATTATTGGACAGTATAAAAACGTGATGTATTCACTGCTGTATTTTTTCTCATTTACTGTAATGCGCAAAATGTTTTTACTACATGATACAAAACTTTTACTTACTTCGACCTTTTTACTGCTCTAATCCATTTTTCTCGTTGACACATTTTATTCGGGTTTACAGAGAAAGAGTAGTACTTGACATTACTTGTGGTTCTTGCTCGATTTTTGCAATTTATCACGCAACACACATCACCATATGATTTTTTGTTGCTCATCTTGTAGGTTAGGTTTTAAGCTTTAAAAGCCTGTTATCACGCATGACAGGCACTGCAAACTTCAAGTTGTTTACCGGAATTGATGCGCGATATTTGTAGAAATTAATCGCACTTTGTTAATATTACGTTACCAAAGTCTTTTTTAAAAATATAAACTGAAAACATAATTTTTCTACGTAAACTATATGACAATGACATGCCACAGCACGTAGTTTACGCTTCGGCCACCGTGATCGCTGATTGTACAAAATGGCGAAACCACGCCTCTCTGCACGGTCTCTATACACCATTACACCATTGCCTTAAATATGTACGGAACAAGTCTCGTCACCCATGAAAGTGGCGACCGCGTTGGCTGTTGCTGAATTTTGACAGCTCTCCACCGACATGTTGCTCCTTGCCGTTGCGTTGTCCTCATCAATATTACCCTCATTACTATCCTTACTCTTGTTTATTCATGAGACCCTTGCCCTCATTGACCTTCTTGACTATCATTTGTCCTCCTGTCCCTCATTAACAACTTGTCCTGTTAGACCAAGTCACCTTCTTGTCGTCCAACATCATCCTCGTATTTCTTGATGTGAACCAATTTATTTTTATGACCTCCTTAACTTTCATCTTTCTTTTATTTTTTGCTCCTTCCCATATTTACCTTATTCTTCTTGTCCTAACCAAGTTACCTTATATTCACTCATTTTCCTTGAATATCTTGGTGTGAACCAATTTGCTTTTCTGACTTCCCTGACCAATTTAATTTCCTCAACATATTTGATCTTTTATGAGCCTTTGATATTTTACCTCCAGTACTGTCTGAATGAGGAAATAACTAAATGTTTATGAATGAAATATTTGAATTATTCTACTTCAAAAACGTATAAGACAATGTGTCACATGAATATCTTCCTTAATTCAGGTTAAAATGCAATCCCCTTGCCCTTCTCCAGTCCCATGGGACAATAAAAAAACATTATCAGCTAAATTAAAACAAATTCATTTTATTTGCTTGGTTATACTTATACGTTTCGCAATTCAGTTACCCCCGTACCCCTTGGGTGGAGGGTAATAAAATATATATATTTTTAGAGACTCTGTCCACTTACTTATTACTAAAATTTATGATAAAAACATTTATCTAACCTATTTTAAATACTTACCTCCTTCCATCAATAACTCCATCAATCCCAACCTATTAATCTAAAATTTTACGTTTGTAGACTTTATTATATTGTACATGTATCTCAAATTTGAAGTGCATATCTTACTTCGTTTGAGAATTAGTAGTAGTCAAAGAAAAAGCAGTTTTACACTCGTTTAACGATACATAAGTGTTCCAAATTTGGAGTTGATATCTTAACGCGCTCTCAAGTTATCGGGTACACGAAAAGGTTAAGAGACAAATAGACAGACAGACAGACATTTTTTTTAAAACCTAAATCTCGAGGTTTCGGAACATTTTCCAAAAATGTTGATAAAAACGTTACATTGGCGTCAGGTTTGGGTGTGAAAAAAAAAAGAAAAAAACTGAACAATTAAAACATTTAAATAAATAAATTCGCGACACGTAAATTAAGTGAAATGGTTTCTAAGCAAGTGTTATTAAAAGACCTTCAAGTGGCGGATTTAAAAAAAGAACCCGAAGAACGGGAGTGCGAGACGACAGGGAAAAGGGCCGATCTACAAAATAGACTTAGAGAAGCTCTGGAAAATGAAGGTGAAAACCCTAACACATATTTGTTCGAAATTGCTGGCGATATAAATTCGGCGTTGCAAAATTTGGAGAACAACTTATTAGAAAACTCTGAAGCTTGGATAAAAATTTAGAAGAGAAACTTCTAGAAAATGCCACCAAAATGCAACAGGAACTTCAGGAAACGTCTGGAAACGTAAGAGGGATGGAGCAACACAAACTTAAGAAGGATGGAGCAAAAGTTGGTCGAAAATTCTACTAAAATGCAACAGAAGGAACGAAGAAGAACAACTGGAAAACTATAAAACTTTAGAAAAGAAAATTATGGAAAATTCTAGTTGCCTCCAGAAACAAATAGGCGAATATGTGGACGGAAAATTTGGAGAATTCGAAAATAAGTTTCTAGAAGTAGAGAAAAAAATGGCAACGCTGAGTTTAGAAAGTGGGGAACAACAACGAATGGTCAATACCGCGCTGAAATCACCTAGTAGCGACATCGACAGGTTGAGTAAACCGGAGTTGAGCAGTCACATGGAAATTTCTGAAAATTCGCATAAACGACGGAGGACACAAATATATACACAAAAATATACAATTCTTAGAGAGGATACAGGTAATTGTGTTGAAATATAATGGTGTTTGAGCCAAGATCTCAAATGGTTGGCCGTTGGCGAGGAGAAGGCTCCAGCGCTCACGTTCCAACGTGGCGACGCAAACGACGAAATATATTACAGACGATTTATCTTCTGAAGAACAAGAGGATTACCATCAACTAAAATTCGAGAAAAGAAAATTCGTGCTTACCAATTGTGGTAGAAGAAATGCAAAGTTTTTTAAATACGATTACCGTCTTGTGTTATGCCTAGAATCCATCTTGATACAATGCAAAGATTTTTTTTTACTTGGCATCGAGTTGGTACCGATACATTATTAACTACGTGGTTGTGGATGGTAAATAAGCTTTTTACATTGGAAAATTCATAATACCTATACCATATGTTGCATATAAATCCCAAGTAAGAAATGAAAAAATTAAATAATAGACTTTGTGGTTATGACTAAATTTTGATAACGAATATTTTAATTAATAAATTTTCAATCTTACATTTCTTATTCAGTCACCCTTTTTTTTTTTTTTATCTCCCCCCCTTTTTTTCCTTTTTTTTTTTTTTTTTGTTTTTAAAATGAATATCTTAGTTAAACTAGTATAGTTACTGTAAATATGGAAAAGTTAACATTATTAAAGTAAGCTAAAAAAAACTAAGATATTCGACGATTAATAACTCAAAAACGGTATAATATAGGGGTAACATATGGTATATATTTTAAACCAGGAAGAAAGGATCACTCCAAACATTTAATAATAAACCGGTTATCCCATTTAAATAAATAAATAAATAATTTTTTGTACTCCGTGAAATCTGCACGCCACTGTACTTTTGATAGTATTTTAACAAAATTCAGTCATACCCACACAACTTTTATTTAAAACTTTTTTTTCTATAGGCAATAATAACGATGATAAGGGGTGGGAATTTATAGTAAACTAGCGACCCGCCCAGGCTTCGCACGGAAAAAAATGTGTTTATTTACGACATCACATTAGAAACCTCTAAAATATCAGTGTTTCTCTACTATATTATGCATGTATTATACATATAAACCTACCTCTTGAATCACTCTATCTATTATCACTATCTATTAAAAAACCGCATCAAAATCCGTTGCGTAGTTTTAAAGATCTAAGCATACATAGGGACAGACAGACAGCGGGAAGCGACTTTGTTTTATACTATGTTATGATAACCCTGTACGTCGTACTTCAGGCTACAAAAAAATCTTATAACAACAAATGCTTCTTAGTTGCCAAATGATAAAAACGGGTTTATCCAATTTGTAATATATCCCTTACGATGTGTGACTGAAGATCGAGATTGGACACGATGATGGAATATTTTTTTATATCACAGCACACCGCAACACCCACGATTTCTGGAACTTTCTAGTTATTTCCTTCGTATCTCATATTTTACCATTCCTAATCTCATTGGGAAGTTTTATTCCTGTATTTATGGGATGATTTCCGACAGCCCTTCAACTCTTGACATAATTCATCACCAAAGTGTTCTGTTGAGGACGAAGTATGCATGTCGATAACTACATACTTGTTAAAACCGAGTTCAATTTTAATGACGTCGTTTTTTTTTACAAAAGAAGGTATTAATAACAAAAATAAAATATAATAACAATATATCAAAAACAATTATTGTTTTAGGTAAAAGTATGTACAGGGTTAATTTCCATAGGTAATTTAACAAATTATTTCTAGTTTGAAAACAAAGGAGAATACTAGAAAAAACAGTTGAACATCAGAAATCATAAAACTAAACTAAAGCAGTGTTTTAAAACGGAACATCCTGTACAATATGCGTATTCTGATTCCTCGAGTTTTTCCCTTTTAAAACATCATGTCTATGTTTGCTTCAACAGGTCGCGACATATTTCATTTAAAAATAAATAATAAATAAAAACCTTTAAACTTTCCATAACATGCCGTTATTGCCTATTTATTGTTGAAGTTAGAAAAAAGTTCCTCAGACAAAAATTATATATTTTAGTATGTTTTTATAACAGGCTATAAGAAAAAATAATTAAGCATTAGAAACAACGAGACTTTTTAACGAAACACCCTGAATAGTTTTACATATTCTGGTTCCTCAATTTTTTCTCTTTTCAATAATATATAACATGTCTATATGTTTGCTTCAGCGACATATTGTATTTAAAAAATATTATTTCAAAAGTTGGTTAGCGACAACGGATGGTAGCTACCATTAACGACTGGACCAGGAAAAAATAAGAACATTGAGAGAACTGTAATTCAAAAAATTTTGGGCTATATTTCGACTCGTGTCACTTTTCTTGTGCATGAACGATATGTACAATATAATACACTTTACAAATATGAAAATTTTTAGCTTAATAGGGTGGGGGTTGATGGGGTTGAAGGGGTAAGTAAGTAACAATAGGTCAGATAAACATTTTTTCGTAAGGAGGCATGGGACCCACACCATAATTTAGGGGGTGGTTACTAGACCTAAGAAGAAGGCTATAATGGCAAAACATCTTCAGGGAAAAGCGAAATTTTTTCCCGAAAAATGGCTGCCTCCGGGTAGATCTTGGAAACGGCCTGCAAAATTTTTGCGATTTTTTTTTCATAATCACCGAGTAAATACAAAGTTTTTTATACTTGTGATTTTCTTGACATGTTGATATCTAAAAAAAAAAAACTGGACGTGGAAAACGTCGTTTTTTGTTTCTATGCCGAAGGTTCCAGTACCCACTCCAGGATTTTGAGACTGCAAAAGTTATGGTAATTGGAATTTTTATTTCATCCCATTTCATCTGTGAGATTTTACAATAGTTGTATCTTAAGCCAAATAAGAATTTAAAAAAATCACAAGTATAAAAAAAATTGTATTTACTCGGTGATTATGAAAAAAAAAATATTTCGCAAATATTTTGCAAGCCATTTGTAAGTTCTGCCCGGCGGGGCAGCCATTTTTGGGAAAAAAATTTGCTAGTTGTACTGAAGATTTTTTTGCCATTATAGCCTTCTACTTAGGGTCTAGTAATCACCCCTTAAAATATGGTGTACGTCCCATGTCTCCCTACGGTAATATGAGCATGTTAAATTCTACCGGCCGCCACTGTCCATGTATATCCACCATATACAGGGTAAGTCAGAAAGAATGGGCCCACACTAGACGAGATACTAAACATCAAAATATTATAATTCAGCTCAACATACCTTATACCAATGTTGCTGGTTTAAGAGATACAGCGTGTTCAAAATTTAAATTTTATTCTGAAATTTCTCAATAATTGAGAAAGTTTTGATAGTACAAATCTGAAAATTGATAGTTTTATGTTTTTTGGTGTGAGAATTATGAATTTTAAGCTTATTTTGAGGTTGCTCCTAGAGGGCGCTAGTTTCACCGTATTATTTAGGTAAATTGAAACATATTTTTTTATCTGTTGAGTCGTAAATGCGTAAAAAGTTGAGAATCTAAAAGAACGCTTGATATTACAGAGGAAAGGTGCTCTAGTTTAGGTCGTCTAAATCTATCGGTTTTTAAGTTATTTGCACTTAAAGGGTTCAATATATTTTGTTGATTTTTTAGGCGCTTATTTATTGCTATATTTTTTCTAAGTAGGCTTTTGTCAACATTTGCTAAATTTACATATAATTAAATTATTAGATTATTATTTGTGCAAGAGGGCTCGCTAGTAATAGAAAATGCAAAGAAAATAATCTTTCTAACAGGAGATATTAAATGATTTGTAATTTTGCTCAGGCAAATTTTAACGGACATGAGGCAGCCCGCAGATATCTACAAGTATTACCTAAAAAGAAGGCAACCTAATAATAAACTTTGCAGAAATCTTTACAATCACTTGAAACTGGATATTTCCCTCAAAAAGTAACCATGGTACTCCGAAAAATATCACAGTGGATGAAGATGGAATTTTAATTCGTGTTTCGGAAAATCCAATTGTGAGTACTTGTCGGTTAAGAGCGAGAACGGGGCTAAGCTAATCGTCCATTTGTAGAATTTTGCAAAAACAAATGTCCGATCCATATCATGATACTCCGGTTCAGCAGTTATCGCCTCAAGATTTACTAGCTCGTCTACAATTTACTCAGTTTCTACAAAATATGCAAATCGAAAACGCAGATTTTCATACGATTTTGCTTACCGATGAGGCGACATTTACTAGACGGGGAGTTTTTAATTGGAGGAACAATAATTTGTGGGATTCCGAGAAACCACATTCTGTAAAAGAAAGACATTTTCAACGTGAGTTTAAGGTGAACATTTGCTGTGGTGTAATTTCTAATTTTGTCATCGGACCTTTTGAATTGCCACCCAATCTAACTGGACCTCGGTACTTAAACTGTCCTCAACATAATTTAAACGAGCTCCTAGAAGATGTACCTACCACTTGCATTAAGAGAAAACGTGGTTTATGCACGACGGAGCGCCACCACTTTTTGCCTTGCCAGTAAGCCAATATTTGCATGAGCATTTTCGTCTTCGGTGGATTGGCCGTGCAGTGAATTTGTTTGGCCACCGAGAAGTATAAACCTAAACCCTTTGGACTTCTCTTTATGGTCAACTTTTAAGAATTTAGTTTATCAGGAAGAAGTTAATTCTCTTCAGGAGTTGCGACAGAGAATACGACAAACCGTGAATACATTTAAAAATAATAACAAAAATGTGTTTAACATTCGATAAATAACAAGAGACATTTAAGAAGGTGTATTTTAAAATGTATTGAGGTAGGTGGTCGACACTTTCTACATTTGATTTGAAGTTTGTCATTATCACTATTACCAAAAATTGTTATTTACTGTTGCCTTGATTGCTTCTATCTATAAAAAATCATAACAAAATACATTGAACCTTTTAAATGCAAATAACTTAAAAAACCGATAGATTTAGACGACCTAAACAAGAGTACCTTTTCTCCGTGGAATTGAGCGTCCTTTTAGATTATCGACTTGTTTTATGCGTGGCTCATCAGATAAAAAATATATTTTAATTTACTTAAATAATACGGCGAAACTAGCGCCCTCTAGAAGCAACGTCAAAATAAGCCTACAATTCGTAAAATTTTGGTGTCTAGTATCTCCAGATTAGTGTTGACCCATTTTTTCTGACTCATCCTGTATAACAGAGGCTGCAAATATAAAGGTTTTTAGGTTACTAGGTAGGGGGGTTGAGGAGGTTGAAGGCGGTAGGTATTCAAAAGAGGTAAAATACATGTTTTAACATACATTTTAAATATTACACTCCACTTCTACTCTTCTGCTCACCACACCCCTTGAATAATGAGGGGGGAGGGGGGATGAAATAAAATATAAGGAAAATGTTAAAGATTTGTGAAAACCTATATGTTAACCAAACCAAATATTGAACTCATGTTTATTGTTGAACATAGAGTGGGAGGTGCGATTGTTTTGTTGTATCTTAATATACATCCAAAAAAACGTCATAAAAATTGGCTATAAACGAGAGAGATAGAAATAGCGGTTATGTCGAAGCTTTTCGGTTAGGTCAAACTTTTTGACAAGTGGCTGTCACAATTATAAAATAAATAATGACTGGCTTTTTGGATGGCTCGATATCAATTAATAGAGATATTCATATCACCTGCATTTTTATTGGTTTTTGAGGTAGGATAATTCAAATATCACATTACTATGTCCCTACTTTCATTTTACTTTCACATCAGTAAACAGTTCATATACAGATATATGAGGTAGATACATTTATTTAAAAAAAATAAGTGAATATGTGGATGCGCTGTTAAAAATGCAGTCTTTTGATTTCCTTGTATTTTATTTGGCGGAGATATTAAATGGACAAATACGGGTGTTCATAATTTGGTTCATGTCAGTGACAAAATAAAAACCCAGGAAAATAGCAAGCAACACATTTTAAATCAGATGCATTTAGCTGTGTTATGTACAATAAATATTGAAACCCAGCTTGACAGTGCCTATTGGACTCATATTCAAAAATATAATGAGCAAATGATAACAAATCGTTGTGTTATAAAAAATAAAAATACTGAGATAAGATTAGATTTTGTGGTGTTTTCGAATTAGTATTACGTGGACATGATGATAAAAATCCGGGAATTTTTAGAGGGTTTATAAATCTTACTGCTGAACTTGATATGACTACACACTCTTTTGCAAAACGTAACTATTTTTAAAGGTGCATCCAAAGCTATTTAAAACCATTTATTAAGCTGCATGTTAGATGTATACAATGAAGAAATTACTAAAGAAATTTCTGCGGCGTCATTTATTGCTCTTATAGCGGATAAGACATAACGTATGTTCGGCCAAATTTCAGTTAGTTGCTTGTATTGAACATATATAATTGTCAGCTTTTGTAAAAATTAATTGTCACCTTGTATTGAAAATAGCACTACTGTGACCTACGAGCCGCTACTGTTCTATGCATACAAGCTCTCAACATATTGGGTTAAAAATCGTTTGGCATGATATTGGGCTGGAGTCCAGCAATATGGGAATGTTTGTGAAGAGTACAAAAGCAATAATTTTCTGCAACCAGATGAGTTACGGTCGAGTGATGCTGTAGAAAGCAGAATGTACATATATATGCACGTGGCTAACAATTCCGGCGTTAATTCAACTGAAATAATTACTTGATGCCCTTAAGTTTTACTAATATTACAGACGTTTCTGCCTTTTACTATAATAAATATTTAAAGAAAATATTTAAGATAATAATTAATAAGATCATTTAGTTAACAGTGTTAACAAGTTTAGTTAACAGAAATTACAAAAATATAAATTTTAATACAAATAATATTTTTCGCATATTATATTATTGTTGTTTATTTGATATCTTAAGATTAACTACACTTTGTTTAAGTATTTCACGATTATTTTTAACTTTTATACGTATTTTAACTACATAAACATTTGAGAATATGTATGTATACAAGTAGACCGAACAAGCTAACTAGGCCAACTAGGGGGAAGTCACTTAACAGAGCGATACAAAAACATTTTGCTCTAAATAAACTATTCAATATAAAAATATTCTTTTAATTTCGTTAGATCAGATCTTTTGTTATACAGTTAATGCAAATGGTTGTGGGTTGATGTAAATACGAGACTCATAATTCCTTGCCAAAGTTTCTCTTTGCGCTGAATTACACATGTACTCAATTGTTCTCAAACGCCAAATCAGAATTCAATATTTAAAGTGCAGTATCATTCCTTGTATGTGAAGTTTTTTTATACTTATGACCTTAATAAACAGTAAGGTCGTAGAGAATGGCATACAGTCGATAGTTCCCTTGGAAAAGTTTTTACAAAAAATGCTCGGTCAAGTCAATTTTGTTTTTCAAAAAGACAGGTATATTAAAAAAATTATATTTCCAGATGTTTTTTATTTTCGACCTACAACGTCATTGGGCAATTTTTGAAATGGCAACCCCATTTTCTCAACAAATTCGAAAATGTGACAATTCACTACATACAGACGTGTAAAAAAGTAATATAACGAAAAGAAAGATATTGGAGATATCGAGGGGAGAGTCTGCAACAGTGGCCACGCAGGAACAGTGGTCACTTTCGTGCTATATGTTTATTTACAAACAGTAGTCGCTGCCACCCACTGCAGAGGGGTCCAAATAACATCCTAAGAATATTAACGGGTACTATCCTTGAGCTTTAAAGTTTCTTCTTTTTGTATGAATTTTAAATTGATCACATGCAGTAAAATACAAAGAGCGGTGAAGATTATGCGTAGCGAATAAATACTCACATATCGAAGTGAACTAACAGTGACGATTTATACTTAGTACATGTAAGTCTTTATTGATATAACAATGTTTTGATTATATTAAATAGCATTTGTAATTACCCAGTGTTTCGAAAAACATGTTGTTGATGGTACAGTGGTCAGGTTAAAAGTAGGTACAGTGGCCGCTACTTTATCGTATTAATAAGGGATGACTACTGTACTGCCATTAGGAAGAGGGTTATTTAGAACGGCTTTAGCAGGTAAATTAAATTATACTCTTGTTTTGTACCCTAGTTTGTCCATGTATAGTATTTGTTAATGATTAGCAGTTAAATTACTTTGCTGTATACCTTTCAGTTGTTTAAATAAATTTAATCTGAATTTTTACTATTATTATTTTTGTGACATATTTGTAAAATAATATATCTTTATTCAAACAAATATCACCCGTTTGCATTGTTTTCTATTTTTTAATAGTAAAGGTCACTGTACCATATCCTAATGGCCAATGTACCATCAGAGTAGGTACAGTGGCGGCCACTTTATTTTAAATTTTTGTAACTCCTAGTTAAAATATTATTTTTTCAGTCTTAGAGTGAAATCTGCCGAGAAGAATGTAGAATTTGTCACCTAGTGCTATCAGGGGTGGAGAAAAAAGGTTAATTCTGGCTTTTATTACATTATTTTATTTTTTTTTAAACGTGGCCACAAACTCTCCCCTACAGGTACAAACATTGTTTCGTTTCGTCGCTTTTTGATGTTAGTGACATTTACTTTTAAACACTTAATAAACAATTAGTTTTGTTAATAAACAATTATACTTGTCGCGGTATAAAATATTTCTTTTTAATTCTTATTTCAACTCCCTTCATTTAAACTCATACAATCATGAAATTAGTGTAACCAATGACCACATAAATATTTTGTTGGTATCTACTTTTACCTTTTTATTACATGTAGAAATTAATGTAAATTATGATCCTGAAATGTCATCAAACGAAAAAAATCACTTTTAAAATGGATACCTTGTGTATTTTTTACTTTTCTACAAGAATTCTTTTCCCTGATTTTAATCAAAATGTATACGTTTAAAATGCAAATCTAAAAGTTTGTGAAGTACAGTGTCGTTTAATACTACATATTTGTATTGCAGCTGTCGGGCTTAGAGTGCCATGAACATAACAAATAACTCTTAGGTATTTAGTAAGTAGCATTCGTTTACAAATATAAAAAAAATATGTGCTCTTGTGTTATTCTGAAAGTGCTTAAACGAGTTTAATTCTTGCTTTAAACGCATTATGTAATTATTTCAGTGGCGGCTGGTGGAACTTGAGACTCATATTTTTGTAATGAAGCATCGGGCTTAAACATAATATTTTAGGGGGTGATTGATTACTAGACCTAAGTAGAAGGCTGTAATAGTAAACACTTGAAATGGAATTTGCAAAAAAAAAAATCAAAAAAATATCTGCCTCACCAGATTATTTTGGAAATACTTTGCAAAATATTTGTGAATTTTTTTTTTTCATAATCATCAAGTAAATACAAAGTCTTTTTATACTTTTGAGATCTGTAAAAGTTATGGTAATTTGATTTTTATCTCAGCATTTCGTATTTCAAATTTTAAAATAGCTGTATCTTTAAGCAATTTGAAAACTTTTCAAAAAAATAAGTATAAAATGTTTTTATATTCCGGTTTATAAAGTTTTTATATATATTTATATGTATATTTTTACACCCGGGACGTCTAACAAATATATATTTTTCGCAAATATTGTGCAAACCGTTTCCAAGATAATCTGGTGAGGCAGATGTTTTTTTGAAATATTTTTTAATAATTATTATAAAAAAAATAGCCTTCTACTTAGGTCTAGTAATCACTTCCTAAAATATGATGGGGACCCACATATGCTTCCTTACGAAAATTCGAGAATCTCAAATTCCACCAGTCACCACTGAATTATTTATTACTTCCACATTATGCCTACATATATTGATCCATATTATACACATGGTATATTCTTCCCCCCACGAAGCGTAGTAAGAAAAACATTAGTGAAAACGAATATGTATAGCCAAACGAAATCATGAATTTATTTTCATTTGGCTGAACATTCATCTGATTATTCTCTACTCTTTTACTTTCACATCCACGTAGTGGAGAGGAAGTATTCATGATATTTGACATTGAGACGTTGAGATTTTAAGTTAATTCTGTCTGTCGGTCTGCCTGTCTCTCTGTTACCTTTTTTTTGTGTACATGATAACTCGAGAACGCGTTAAGGTATAAATAATTATGTCCCATTATGAGGTCTGGAGCTGATTAGATATTGAACTTAATTGATTGAGGGGTTGGGGGTTAATGGGGGTAATACACTTTTTCCAACTATTTGTAATACGCAAATGATGCGATATAGGTCTACAAATGTTAATGTTCTTAGCTTAATAGGGTGGGGTGTTGAGGGGGTTGGAAGGGGGGTAAGTATTTAAAATGGGTCAAATAAGCTTTTTTTAATATAAATTTATTATTAATATAAAGCCTCTAAAAAATCTACTATTCTTAGCCCTCCTCTCCCAGGGGTACGGTGGTAACTAAAACAAAATTTAACGAGATTATTACAAATTTGTAAAACGTACATATGTGTATAGCCAAGCTAAATCATATTTATTTTGATTTAGCTGATGGTGTTATTTGTTGTCCCACGGTAGGGGTGGGGGCAAGGGGGTTGTATTTTAATAAGAATTAAAGAAGATATTTATGCGATTTGTCGTTTTATAGGTTTAACCTCATTTTGTTCGCCTTATCCTTCTTCACCCCTTTTTGTCTTCCTTAACTTACACCCAACTTCTATACTTTTTTCGATGCGCGTTTCTCCAACTAAGTTGGCATCTTCAGGAGAAGATTAAAACTGTTTTAGTGAAGTTTTAATCTTCTCCTGAAGAGGTTACAACACTGGGCGAAACGCGGTTTCGCGGAAACGCGTTTCGTGGAAAACGTCCAGTTTTTTGTTTCTACGCCGAAGGTTCCAGTAACCACTCCAGTATTTGGTATTTCTTTAATGTAAGTTAGTAAGTTAGTTGTGTTTAGTTCAAACGCGTTATTTATTTTCTTAAAAATTTTGAAAGAGCACAAACAAATAGATTGATATACATTCAACCACAGAGTAAACATGTAGGTGGTTTACTCTGTGATTCAAGTAACTTGCTAACTTACATTGCACAAATGCCAAATACAGTGGAATTGTGATATAGTGAACTAATTGATGAACGTATTTTTTCACTCCATCGAGGTTGTTCACTATTTAGAGTGCAGATAAAAATACACAATAGTGATACACAACTAATTGCTTGCTCTTTATGTTGTACCGATTGTATACTGTGTTTCGTGTTTATACATTTACCGCGAATAAAAATGTGACGTGTTCGTAGGAATTTATGCTAGCGAGGCGCAATTTGTTCACTAACCAGTAGTTAATATCATATCTTTATGTTCACTGCAGTGGATAGTTCACTATATGGTAGGTTCACTATATCGAGACCCTACTATACTTTGTAAAGCACAATCAACATAAATCTTAAAGTGATACATGCCTACTATGCGTTTTACTAATTTATATTCACTCTTTAAATAAGACAATTAAACGAGTTTAATTATTTTCCTTGATAACTGTGCTATCTATATCTTGCATATTTTGTAGTTCTAAAAATTAACCCACAAAAAAGTTATGACACAAAAATGAAGAGGGGTTGCTTGTTTCAACTGTACACGGGTGCAGAGAGAAAATAAAAATATTACCCCAAGATGTATTTCTGTTAGTAAAAGACATATACCAAATTTAAAATTCTTACGTTATACCGTTATTGAGACAAAAAAATTAAAACAATATTCTTGGCTCGCCTTGTGTATGCGAATAACTTAGCAGGGCAGTATTCGAAAAAGTTTATATGAAAGACCTCCCTTATCACCTATAGAATCACCTATAGAATACCTCCTTTAAAAAAAATGAATATAATTACTAGATTGTTTTCGTAAAGTAGTGGATAAAATTGATAAAATCGTGATAGATTTGTTGCGGAAAAAACTCTGGGACACGTCAAATTATACAAATAAATTGCCATTCTTTGATTCATGATTTTAAGCGGTCTTGGATTTTTTGGCCATTTGCCAAGAAAGTACGAAAATCACTTTTTTCACGTACAATAATATAATTACCGATGCATGTCACGTAGGCAATTTTTAAGAACTTTAAAATTTAAGAAACTAAACTAAAATTAAGGAAAATTCATATTGTGCGCCGTTGATATCCTGATAGCGCGATACCCTCAGGAAAATCTTATTTACTACTTTTTTTTATAAATATCATGTGCAGCGGGGCCTCGAAATTATCAGCTTGTACTTCGTTAAGTATGAAATCCGTTTTTCGAAAATTGAACTTATAATCACTAGCGCATTCGCCGTATTTGATAATGTAAAACTGTTTAATTTTAATAATTGATATTGTTCAATAACATTTTCTTGAGCGTCTTGCACGCGCTAAGGATGTTAACGGTGCATAGTTTGAAGATTGAAATCAAATTAATTAATTAAATATTTTCTTTTTTTCTTAATTTTCTCTGTTCTAGTAAATTTAGTTTTTAACATTAAAATCGATTTTCTTAAATATTTCTTTATGTAACCTACTATAATATTTACGTGAAAGAAGGTGCTCTTTCTAGTCCCGTCATAAAACATAGTGGATCTCGTTTAAAAACAATATCGATGACGACGTCATAACTTCTTGACAAGTGTCCAAAAAATTCAAGACCCCTGTTAAAGAATGGCAATTCATTTGTATTCTTTGACGTGTCGAAAAAAATCTTTGTCGATTTTATTTATTTTATAAACCATATACTACTAAACATTTGATAAGCTACTTTACGAAAGCACTGTATGTGTGTTTATAACTAGAAACCATTTTTTAGGGTTACAATTTCTCATACACGAGACTCACAGAGATTTGAAAAGGATGGATTTAAATCGTAGGATTATGTCGTTCTATTTATTCAGGATATTTTGTTGAAATTGACTAAATCGGCATCTAGATACAATATATAATTTTTTAATAATGCTGTTACGTTAAAATTCACAGGTACACAAATTATTGTGGTAAAATCCGCAGGTAAGTAAAATCCGTGTATGAAATGATAAACAAAGATCCAATCTCTATTCATAATTGTTGGGATACAATGTATATCATAGGCAATCAAGGGCGTGGTCAGGGGGGGGGGCGATGGGGGCGACCCCCCCCCAAAGGGTCAAGTAAAAACCAAAATACTCGGGGGCTTTCGGTCGCCGTTGCCTCTCCGGCCTTTTTTTTATTGCAGCGATCGCCCCCCCCCCCCCCAAAGATAAATACTGGCTACGCCCTTGTAGGCAATCAACAATATTTTATTCTTTTATTTTCCTAGACATGATACATACGTCTTATAATCCATGTCATGATATATGTATATGTCGCTGAACTTATATTACTTTTACTTTTAATTGTCAGTCTCGAATTAATAACTTTATGTGTAATATACGTATGTGTTAGATATACTCGTTAGTATCGTTCAGTCATACCTCAATCCATTCACACAAGAACACAACAGTGGCGACGAGGATAGTGATTAGTGGTTAAGCAAGTTTTTTTCTGTTCATTGATGGGGAGTGGGAGGGGGTGGGGAAACTCACTAGCCACAGGTCAGAAGAATTCCAAAACATGATATCGTTCATGGAGCAACAACAAAAGCAAGTGCTTCAGGCACAGCATGATTTCATGTTCCAGTTTGCTTCCTTCCAAGTTCCAACCATTGAAAACAACAAACCCCAATGACGCCAGCGAAGAAATTAGAATGGACCCACTGGCAAACGGAATTACCGAGGTCACACACGACCCAGACAACGGAGTTACCTTTGATTCATGGTTCAAGAGATATGAAACCATTTTCGTTGACGATACTCAGACGCTGGACGATGCAGCTAAAGTCAGACTCCTGCTATGGAAAATTAGTACCAAATTAAAAAGTAAATTTCCTGCTGCCTAGATAATTAAAGAAGTATGATTTCAAAACTACAGTGGACAGATTGACAGGAATGTTCGGTAAGAAAATGGCACTTTTTAATTTAATATACCAGTGCATGAAGTTGTCCAAAAAGACAAATGAGGACTTACTGTCGCTTATGCAGCCATCGTTAACAAACACTGTGAAGATTTTAAAATTAGCACGATACCGCCTGATTAGTTCAAGTCGTTCATTTTTGTGTTAACACAAGAGTGATAGTGATTAACAAACCTTAAAAAGGACGTAGCCTTGTTGGGTCTTTTTAAGGACGCCGCATCAGTCTCAATTAATGCTGTCACGACACTTCAAAATAGCCGAGTACCTGTAAAGAAAAACAATAACCAGTCAAAGTCATGGTTAACACAAAGATAAAGCCAGCGACATTCCAAAAACACCTTGCTGGTTCTGTGGTCAAATGCACTAACCAGTAAGTGCACATACAAAAGCCGCAAATGCAGCTTTCGACATAGCAATAATTTCCGAGCAAATGTGGATTAATATTGGCATACTACAATGCCAGCCGAACTGATCATCGAGCGAAAAATACCTCAGGTAACGCACTCATACTAAATCACGAATTTCAGTGTAATATGACACTCGGAACAAAGTCATTCAGTGGCACATGCTACATTATGGCCGTCAAGAGTCTTAATTTGCTTGGAATTGACTTCGTCACTAAATTTGGGTTGTGGGACGTTCCACTGACCTTCACATACATATGAAATTCAGCCAAATCAGTGCTTCTGAACCAGTCCCCTATACAAGACACAACCACAAACGTATCAAGGCGATAGTTGCCTAATTCTCAGAAGTATTTAACGAATCGTTTATTGTGTATAAAAAACTCAAGTACACCTGTCTCTAAAAGAAAATGTCATACCAGTATTTCATCCAAAACGCCCTATTTCGTACATAGCTGTCAACGAAATCAACCAAGAATCGGACTGACTACAGAATCTAGACATTATCTCACCCGTAGATTATTCAGATTGGACTGCCCCCATCGTCGTAGTCAAAAAGGCTAGAGATAAAATCAGAATCTGTGCAGACTACTCCACTAGGCTGAATGAAGCTCTCCAGGCACATCAATACCTATTGCCGCTACCTGACGATATTTTCGCCAAGTTGACTAACCATAAGGTTTTCAGCACCATCGACTTGTCAGATGCATTTTTTACAAGTTAAAATTGGCGAACAATTATGCAAGTTGCTTACCATCAACACTTACAAAGGTCTTTTTCAATGCAACCGACTCCCATTCGGAATTAAAACTGTACCAGGAGCTTTTCAACAAATAATAATGGATTAAATGATCGCCGGCCTCCAGGGCACCGCCGATATTTACACGACGCGACGGTGGCTGACAAAAAACGACGAAGAGCGTGAAGCAAATCTAATCAAAACGCTACAGCGCATTAGAGAATTCGGATTTCACCTCAGGAAGGAGAAATTAACCTTTTTTCAGCACCAGGTTCAAGTACCTGGGCCACGTTATCGATGAGGAGGGTATCAAACTAGATCCAGCCAAGATTGAGGCGATTGTACACATGCCTCCATCGTCGGATCTTCAGACCCTTCGCTCCTACCTGGGTACCGTAAACTATTATGGCAAATTCGTCAGCAATATGCACCAGTTTCGTATATCATGGGACGAACTTTTCAAAAAGGTCTCCAAATGGTATTGGTTAAAGCAGTACCAGGACAATTTCGACAAATTCAAGGGAGTTCTCACATCTGATTTACTGTTGACTCATTTCGATCCTCGTAAACCAATTATAGTTGCAGGTGACGCCTCAAACTCTGGCTTCGGCGCTTGTATTCTTCACAGGTTCAACGACGACAATCAATTAAAGCCATCTTTGCGAAAAGCCACGCTTCGAGAAAACTCTCGGCATCGGAGAAAAACTGTAGCCAGACAGAGAAGGAAGGCATGGCAATAACTTTCGCAGTCACTAAGTTTCACCGGATTTGTGACGCTTTTTTTTTCCACACGATTCTTCTTATCTCAGTATATATAGCAAAAAAAATAAGAAAAAAATACTTATATATATAGGTATGTACACGTATATACAGTCTGGACAAGCTCCAACCTCCCAGGACTATAGCTGGCTGCCGCTAGCTTCAGTGAAGACGGGCGGGGTTACTAGGTCAACAAAAATATCAGGGCGCCACGTGGTTTAAGCCAGCCAAGTACTAGAGATAAAAAAAAACTATAAATAAATTAGTATCAATAAACCACGAAAGAGAAGGAGGTATGATCTTATTACTTTTGTTGTTCCAGATTCTCAAATAACATAAACAAAAGAAATTAAATAACTCATATTAATAATTAAATAAGACTCATATGGTGTATAGAATCCCTTGGGCCTATATATTCTCAACATTAAGTGTACATAACAACAACAACAACAAAAAAAATATGTACAGTTAAACAGGGGTGAGATATAAAAAAGAAGAAAAAATAATAGCAAACATATAAATCAGAGATACCGCGATATAGCTATATCAGGTGCACACTTTTTCTATCTTAATTTTTAGGATTCTTAAATCGAGCACACAGTAAATCATAAAAACAAATTCCAAGGTTCTTCAATAATATTCCTATAAGCCGCAAAAAAAGACACGGAAATAGCATATATAGGAAAAACTTGCGTGACTCCTGGCTGGGTGGAACCGTAGGGCGTCCTAGGCGGAGTAGCTGGTGCAACAACCCGTCTTTCGTTATCTCACCAGAAGCAGCCAACCTAAACTCCTCCAAGGAAGATGCAGAGCCAATCTGGACCCACTCAGGCACGATCTATTGGACGAGGAGAGATTGCACGCTGTGACGTAATCCCGTTACGTAGATCCTTTATTTAGACCCGTTACATAGATCCTATACGTCGACCATTACGTAAATCCTTTACGGAGACCCGTTACGTAAACCCGTTGCGTAAACCCTAAAAGACATTGCTATTATACTAACTGACCAAAAGAAAAAAAACAATAACATAATGACTGAGGACATCACATTTGAAACTCCTAGAAGACATATTAGACTCGTTGACTTACCTTCTTCGAAGGGTTGACGTAATAAATTTTTGGAAGGCGTAGACTATGAATCCCCAAACAGTGGGTGCGATTTTCTATATGCCAAAACCAAAACCAAAAAGAAAATCACAATTGAACAGCTTGGAAAATAATCCTACGATAGGTGATTGCAACCAAAAATCACATCAATTTCCAGCCGTCGCGTTTCCATCTACGTCTCACACACTCTGTCCAGGATTTATTGTGTTACGACAAAAAAACAAAAAAAAAAACCTTTTATCGTCAACGAGGAGTTTGTTTGAATTTTTCACACCAGATGTCATTCTGACCTTAGAAAGAGCGAAAACTAAGACAAAAAATACGAAATTTAACTACCCAACGACATAAAATCAACATTTTTATTTAAAACAAACATATATTTCGGAATTTCCTTCTCCACACCAACACACTGTAGAAGTCTATTTGACCCAACCATAAATTTAGCCATTCACACCTAGAGGTCACTAGGCGTTCTTTGCAGAAGTAATAAATATATCACCTTTATAATGCGAAGTCCTAATTAAAAACCTATATACACTAGGCGACAAAAATGAACCGTTACAGATTTATATGGCCGGTTTATATGGCCGCAGGTTTACGCAGATATTATGTCACCACTGATTAACACCAAGAGCCGGCAAGATGAAGAGACAGTTATTGCCACCATTAAGTCCGACATCATCCACGGGCTGGAAAAAACAATCAACTACTGGCCCATAACATTCAAAATGGTTCTGCAGCAGACTGAGAAGGGTCGTACACTTCAAACTGTGGTTAAATATCTCAAAGGCAAGTGGCCACAAAAGAGACCTTCAAATCAAGAACTTCAAAAATGCCATGCCAGAAAAGACTCTGTCTTTAGTACAAGGCTGCATCATGTATGGAGACTGCATAGTAATTCCCTCAGTTTACAGAAAGCGAATTATCCAAAACTTTCACAAAAGTCACCCAGGCCATAACCGAATGAAGTCGCTAACCCTAAGTTATGTTTATTTGCCAAGCTTAGACGACATCATTCAGCTTGTGCGCAAATGTGTTGCCGATGTTGTGCGAAAGCTTCTAATTCACCTACCAAGGTACCACTTCATTCACGGCCTACACCACAAGGTCCATGGGAACAGGTCCATATAGACTTCGCAGGACCTATCAATAGCAATTACACAGGCCCAAAATTTTTATGGATAAGAACATAGATTTCCCTGTATTGTTTGACGCTGAATCCAAATCCAGTGTCCGTTTAACCGTAGCACGTCAGGATCAAGGTTATTTCAAGGTCAAATAGCGAAATAAAAGCTTAAAAGGGAATAAACCCATATATCTTTATGTTTCTGGGATCGCTGAATTAGAATCTGCTGTTATTCTTATCATATTACGTGACTTCGAAGAGCACTCTAAGGTCAAATCACTAAAAAACGCATTAATGAGGCAAACGTTTGTATCTTTATGTTTTTGACGTTGTAGAATCTGAAACCCATGATAGAATACCGTAAATGGTCTCGTTTTCATCATGTAGGTACCTTAGGCTGTATTAGGGAAATGTGGTTAAGGATTTTCGGTTTCGTGAATGTATTGCTATTATCTGTTAAGGTAAAAGATATGTAAGTCCGTGTATCCATGTACATTAGATGAGTTGATACCAATTCTCGCAGCCACCTTACTGAATATCGTCTAACTACATAGTAATCATCTTACTGAAAATCAGTGAGTGAATCATTGAATAAACGTGTTTAGACTCCTTCAACCAGACACACACTTTTGCGTGTGTGCGCTAATGCACGCGTGTGTATAAAAGCGCGTATGCGTGAGTGTGTACTTGCGTGCGTATATAAATGCATGTGTGCGTGACTGTCTGCATGTGCGTGCATATAGAATACCTGCTGCCCCAGAGGATGCTGGAGATGGTGACCACTGCCTCAATTGAGGATGTGTAGAATGATCCATTTTCCGATTCTCTGGAGTAACGAAGCCAGCGAAGGCGCGCTGCCCTTCAGAGGGGCGTTAGGGTGTGAGAATGATGCCGTAGTGTGTCCGACGACGAGTTGACTTTGTCCTCGTCAAAGTCGGAAAACCCTCATACTTAGACCTAGGGAGGTATGAGGGTTATCACCCCTAGGACGGCGGACTCGCCTGCGATTGGAACAGGATCCCTAACGTGCGGGTTTCTTTATATATCCATGGCTTCTCCTCTTTTAAGCGTTTATTTCGCAATTTGACCTTGAAATAACCTTGATCCTAACGTGCTACGGTTAAACGTACACCGGATTTGGATTCAGCGACCCCAGAAACAAAAAGATATGGGTTTATGCCCTTTTAGCCTTTATTTCGTGATTTGACCTTGAAATGACCTTGATCCTGACGTGCTACGGTTAAACGGACACCGGATTTGGATTCAGCGTCAAAAAATACAGGAAAAAACTATGTTCTTATCCATAGTAAAAAAAAAAAATTGTGGGCCTGTGTTATTAATACATTATACTTGTCGATCAAATTGGCCAGAAGCCCTAGTTACTAAAACTATTACTACTTCTTATACAATAAATGCATTAGAAGAAGTATTTGCCCGTTTTGGAATACCAAAGCCTTTGGTTTCTGACAATGGAACCCAATTAAGCAGCGACGCTTGTCAATAAGTTTGTTTGAAGGATGGAATTCAACATTTGCGGTCCTCTCCTTAGCATCCTAAATCAAAAGGACAAGCAGAAAGGTTTGTGGGCACAATAAAAAAAGCACTCAAAAAGTATGAAGGGGGAGGATCATCCTGCAAAAAAATTAAATCTTTCTTGTTAACATACAGTCCAACTCCAAGTCCTCTCTTAGAAGATGGGAAATAACCAGCACAAGTACTTCTCGGTCGAATACCAAGACTGTTACTTGAACATTCATTGCCTCCCACTGACGCAGAAGACGAAAATCCGCAAGGGCGCAGCAACAAGGAACTCAATTCAACCAGAAGCACAGTGTTCGTCAAAGAACGTATAGTCCAGATGACCCTGTGTACGTTAAGAGCCACATACTAAACGAAACCAAATGGGTTGAAGGAGAAATAATTGAACACGTTGGTAAAGTCATATACAACGTGTTAACGAAGAAGCACAAGTTGTTGTGTATGCACACCAACCAAATCCGGTTACGCCCGAATATGAGTAAACTCAAGACGAGCATCAGGATCATCTGCCATGGTCAGTACTCATGGACGAGTTCGATTTGCATCCGTCACCGCCAGAACCTGTTGCAATAGTCGCTGTGGATGTTGCTGAACCAGGAGTCCGGACAGCTGCCGCAGAGGCCAACGTAAATTTAGGGTTCAGACGACAGCATAATTCGCCATCATACCTACAGGACTATGTTCTCTACTAATTGAGGGAGGTATTGGGATACAATGTATATCATAGGCAACCAATATTTGATTCTATTTATTTTCCTAAGCACGATACATATGTCTTGTCATTTAACTTATATTACTTTTACTTTCCAATTATCAGTCTCGAATTAATAACTTTATGTGTAATATGTGTTAGATACTGAGTCAGATGAGTTAGATATTCAGTCATATCTCAATCAATTCACACAAGAACACACCAATAACTAATGAGTACCTAATGTAAATAATTATTAGATTTAAGGAATTTGTTTGAATGTCTATCAAATCTAATATCTAATAACCTATTTGAAACTTTTTCATCTCGTAAGCAATATCGTGCTTTTATATACATAATTTTCATACACTGAATAACAGTATTTTCAATTTTATTAGTTTATGTATAGGAAGCTGCTAGAACTATTATTAGTTTCATGACAGTATGTAAACATGAAAATTAAAAATACCTTTTAGGAAATCGATATTGCTTTCAGCTTTACTGAAATTTGTTGATGTAGTAATTTGTTATTTCGACTGCACTTCTTATTCTTTTTGTTTACAGAAACATTCCATAATAAATTCCAATGAACTCGTCAATTGATGATTGACTAGATGTTAGTTTAATTTTTTCCTCAAAGTAAAATAAAAAACACCGCAGCGTTCTTTATTAAACATATGTACGTAATTAACTGCTGTAGTTTCTTGCTTGGATTATTGTATTATAGACATAATATTCAGCGGCGTACTAAGGGTCAATGCGCCCTATGAAAATAAGAAATTTGGCTCCCTCTCCTTAAAAAATAAGAGAATTAAACATGTAAACCTATGATGTAAACCTTGTAAAAGCACATGTGAGTTGAGACTATGCTGTGCTATTAGAGGCACGCTGCAGATATACACTTTACTTAAAAGTATTTTTATTTTTCTCAGTAAAAAATATATTTGGGCAAGAAAAATTATAATAATAAAATTATTTTGGCTTTATATAAGTATGTACCTATGAAAATGGTGCTCCTGTTAGTTACGCCGCTGATAATATGTACATATATATTCATTTGGTAATTGATTTTGACATATTTTATAATTAGGATGGTTATAGAGATGTACAGGATGAGTTCGTGAGAATTCCCACCCCCAGTTTCTCCGTTATCTTTAGAGCTCAAAAAAACAGGGGTAACTTTCTACAGGGGTAACTTATTTTTCCTGGTATTTTAGAATATGCTATCAGAAAAACAATTGATAAAAGAGAAAAATGTAGCAGCTCTTTAATTACCATAACTTTTTTAAATGTCACGTATTTTTTGTAGTTGATGAATTCCGCTTATTCTTTTGATTACGATATGACTTATGTCGTACTTTTTTCCCAGGTTTTTTAAATATTATGAATATATAAAATATGCCGCTGCCAATGGAATCACTACTTCCACATCCAGTTTTTTCGTAATTCGTTTTTCCGATATTATTTTCACATATCGTAATTAGACTATATTTAGACATTAGGTTATATTCTTAGGATTGAGATATTTGAATTTTTATGAACCATATGACGTTTATAACCTAAATGGTGTCAATGATAGGTCATTCATTTAGGAATGGATTTAATACCTCTATAACCTTTACGTTCTTCACCACCCGTATGATCTTTTTGGTTATTGAAGGAAAAATGAGAGTAGAAACTTAATAATATATTCTTTGGAGTATGGCAAGATGTGAGTTCATTTCTATTATGAAGAAAACAGAGGGGGCCTTTATCTCACATATCCTTTATTTTATAATGCTACCGGTTTCGGTCAATGATTGACCATCATCAGGCAACAAAAGTCACAATAGGATTATTACTTAAATTTTTACTTTTGGTGTTCTGTTAAAATTTATATTGTAGATGTATCTATTCTTCTTAATTTTACTAGTTACACTTTTAAGTTTACACTTAATTTCTTTGTGATGATGTTCAATCATTGACCGAAACCATTATAAAATAAAGGATTTGTAAGATAAAGGCTTCCTCTTATTTCTTCATAATATTAATAATATATGAGACATCCAAAAAAAACGTCATCAAAGTTGGCCGAGAAAAAAAGACGTATTTCTATTCTTAATCGAATTTATAACCTTATTTAATTGTCAAGACTGTCACATCATATGACAGACATTGTTTATTTTACAAATTGTGACAGTCACTTGTCAAAAGTTTGACATAACCGAGAAGCTTAGACATGACCGCTATTTCCATCTCTCTCGTTCATAGCCAGAGTTGATGACGTTTTTTTTGGATGTCTCTATATGTATGTAATATGATAATATGATATTATCCTACTTCTAAAGCATATAAAATGACAGGCTATATGAATATCTATATTACAAAATTAATAACAAAAGCGCCATCAGCCAAATGCAATTCAATGTTTGATTTGGCTACACATATTTTTTCATAAAGTTTTAATACTTTCCTTATAGAGTATTATATTATTTCCCCTCTCTCATGCCCCAATGGGACATGATTTGGCCTCGTATTTCACCTAATTTGAATACCTTTTTGTAATAAATGTTCTCTCAGTTTCCGCAGTGTCCCTGAATATGTGAATGAACTTCAATGATACTATAACATTAATCTTCCCATGACCCCAATGGTTCCATGAGCCCAATGATCTCATGATTCCACTGATGACAATGACAATGTCATGACCCCAATGACACCACTGAACTCACAGATCCCATGACACATGATCCCTATACGATCCCAAGACCCCAATTATTCCAAGACCCTATAATCTGATTACCCTAATGATCCCATGATCCATATGATCACAAGACCATAATAATTCCAAGATCCCAGTTAATGATCTCATTGACATTATCTATCCCTGACTCAAATGATCTTATTGCCTCTATGATTTATTGACTCCAGTGATACCATGACTCCAATGACCTCAACGATCTTAATGATTCCATGATCCAAATGATCCAATGACTCGAATGCTCCCAGAATTATGAACCAATGATTACATTGATTCTCATGGATCCAATGACCTCAACGACCTCATTCGAATACGATAAAATTCGAATTCTTCTACATAAAAAACCTCTACAACAACACGTCGCACGAGTATCTTTATTGCACATAAGATAGAACCCTACTTACCCCTTCCCCCAATAGCATCTAAAACCCAATGAAAATAAATTTAATTCATTATCAACTCTTTTCGTTGTGTAAGTATTAAAATTTACATTAAAAAAATATATTCAGCCTACTTAGCAAAGTTACCCCTTTGAACCCTCTCAACCCCCACCCTATTAAACTAAATGCCTCTTCTTGCAGATGCTCTTATGTTGTACATGTGTATAAATTCTGAAGTATGTGATAGACAAGGAAAAAGCGTATTGCCCCTATTTACCTCCCATCCCCATAACCGATTAAGCTCAAAAAATATAATCTGTTCCAGACCTCGCCATGATACATACGTGTTTCAAAGTTTAAGTTGATATCTCAAAGCGTTTTCGAATAATCGTGTACACAAAAAAAGGTTAACAGACAGAAAATTGTTTCGCCTAAATTTAAAATATCGACGTTTCAGAACATTTTAGGCCTATTTGCCAATAAAATTGTTGACTCTATTACGTGGTTGTGGTAGTAATATAAAAAATTATGTACCCTACAATATGATATAATTTTTAGTAAGCCATGAATTCTTTGTTGTAAAAAAATTAATACAAAAAAATATTTAAAAAATATTTCATGAACACTATACTTCCACTCCACTACGTGGATGTAGAAATAAAATGATAGATAACACGTTTTCAGGGCTATTAATTTATTTGTTTGACACATTTTACTTCCACATCCACGTAGCGGAGAGGAAGTATAGGACATATTCATGATGTTATTCGCTAAATGGGCCTAAAATGTAATGAAACGTCGAGATTTTAAATTGATTTCTGCCTCTCTGTCTGTCTGCCGTTCTGTCTGTCTGTTAACTTTATTTGTGTACACCATAACTCGAGAACTCGTTAAGATATCAACTTGAAATTTGGAACACTTATAGCATGACGAAGTCTAGAGTTGATTAGATTTTGAGAATAACCGGTTTAGGCGAATTTAGGGGAATAAATGGGGGTAATACACTTTTTCGCCTATAGGTAATTCGCAAACGATGCAAGATACGCATTTCAAATTTGATACACATGTATAACATAAAATAATCTGCAAGTGTAAAGGCTTTTAGTGTAATAGGGTAGAGTGTCGAGGGGATTGAAGGAGGTAACTTGGCAAAATAAGTCAAATATAATTTTTCTCCTGTCCCTACCCTTTGTGGCAAGGGGGGATTATTAGAATAAATTATTAGAAAAATGTTAAAAATTGGCTGAAACATGCATGTTTTGATTAATGGCTAGTGGCTAGTGGCCAAGCCAAATCATGAACCTATTTTCATTAAGTCGCAAATATTAAGGTAAATCGACACAGTAATGAGTACACAAGAAATCGAATGTTACTGTAATATAAAATTCGTTGAAATTCGATAATTACATGTTTATTTAATGTTATTATTACTTATATTATAATTAAATAATAGTAAAAATACTAGTAAAATGATTGATAGGTACAGTAATTAAAATAAAGAAACAAATAGGTCAAATGTTCCCTTTACCGACATCTAGAAAATAAAGTTTGCCACTTATCAACACATATAGGATTCAATTTTCGACACTGGGGTTGTGAAGGACACCTTGGTATTACTCTTTGTTTTTTGAATCTTTATTTTATTTATTTTGTGTATATACAGGCTGAGTCAGGAAGAATGGGCCAACATTAAACTGGAGATATTAGACACCAAAACATTATGATTGAGCTCAACATACCTTATACCAATGTTGCTGGTTTAAGAGATAAAGCGTGTTCTAAATTTAATTTTCATTCCGAAATTTCTCAATAATTAAGAAAGTTTTGATAGTATAAATCTGAAAATTGGTAGTTTTATGTTTTTTGGTGTGATAATTACGAATTTTTAGGCTTATTTTGACGTTGCTTCTAGAGGGCGCCATTTTCGCTGTATTATTTAAGTAAATTTTAATAAAAAAAATAATTTTTTTATCTGTTGATACACGAATAAAACAAGTCGAGAATCTAAAAGAAAGCTCAATTCCACAGAGAAAAGGTACTCTTCTTTAGGTCATCTAAATATATCGGTTTTTAAGTTATTTGCATTTAAAAGGTTCAATGTATGTATTTTGCTATGATTTTTTATAGATAGAAGCAATCAAAGCAACAGTAAATAACAATAATAATTTTTGGTAATAGTGGTAATGACAAACTTCAAATCAAATGTAGGAAGTGTTCCACGGCCAATACATCGATGACGAAAATGCTCATGCAAATATTGGCGTACTGGCAAGACAAATTGTGGTGGCGCTCCGTCGTGCATAAACCACATTTTTCTCTTAACGCGAGTGGTACATCTTCTAAGAGCTCGTTTAAATGATGTTGAAGAAAGTTTAAGTACCGAGGTCCAGTTAGATTGGGTGGCAAATTCAAAAGGTCCAATGATAAAATTAGAAATTACACCACGGCAAATGTTCACCTTTGATGTGGATTCTAGGAATCCCACAAATGATTGTTCCTTCAATTAAAAAATTCCCGTCTAGTAAATGTTGCCTCATCGGTAAATAAAATTGTATTAAGAAAATCTGGGTTTTCGGTTTGCATATTTTATAGAAACTGACCGAATTGTAGGCGAACTGGTAAATTTTGATGCAATAACTGCTGAACAGTAGTGTAATGATATGGATGGAGCATTTCTTTTTTCAAAATTCTACAAATGGACGATTGGTTTTTCCGATACACGAATTAAAATTCCATCTTCATCCCCTGTGATAGTTTTCGGAGTACCACGGTTACTTTTTGGGGGAAAAGATCCAGTTTCGCCTAAGTGATTGTAAAGATTTCTGCAAAGTTTATGATTAGGTTGCCTTCTTTTTGGGTAGTAAGTGTAGATATCTGCAGACCGCCTCATGTCTGTTAAAATTTGCTTGAGCAAAAATACAAATCATATGACGCATCTCACTGGTAGAAAAATTATTGACGTGGAATTTTCTGATTATTAGCTAGTCCTCTTGCACAAATAATAATCTAATGATATGTACAGGGTGTCCCAATATTCCGTGTACAACGAGCTACCACATGTTCCTGACGTCAAAATAAGTCGATTTAACTAAACTTACCTATATACCAAGTTGTCTCGTTTAGCCGCTAGAGGCCGTCAAATTTGACATAAAATTTTAGTTTTTTTGCTAATAACTTAGTAACGCCCTGTATGAACTTAATGAAATTTGGTGTGCTAGTATGTTCCGACAGATGGCATATTTTGACATTTGAATCGAAGTTATTCCATTAACAGGGTGTGAAAACTACCCCTACCCTTAAAGTAACCTGCTCGTATTTTTTTGGTGGGGGTGATACCGCTTCATCTAAATTTTTATCATAAAGATAAGCAATTTTTTAACAAATTTTCTTTCTTGTAAAATTTTTGTATTCCTTACCGTTTTCGCTGAATTCATGTTTTATTACATCATTGTCGATTCTAATACGATTTAATTGATTTCACTTTAAAATTGATTTTAGGACGAAAGCGAAATAAACAAACCTAAACAATAATTTATTGAGACTTAATTAGGTGTTCAAAATGACTCCCATTTTCATTAATACAGAAATCAATCCTACGTAAGAAATTAAAGTGTACTCTTCTCAGAGTTTCCTCGTTCTGCAATTCTTGAACGGCATTTTGAATTCTGTTCCACAATTGTTCCTCGTTCTCAATACTCACAAAGTAAACTTTCTGTTTTAAGTTTAAGTCACCCCAAATGAAGAAATTTGTTTAAATTTAATTAGGTGTTCGATACAAACATTCCATGTCACCTTTGATAAATCCAAATAATAAATAATAGGTGGCCAAGTTACCAGGTGAAACAAATGCTACTTTTTGAAATTTGTCATTAGTGTCATTATTCTGTTGACTCTGTAAGATGGATAATTCATACACCTTTGATGAACAAACCGATATGTTATTAGTATTAGAGTTTTGTGAAGGAAACTGTCGTAGAAGTGTGCGCGAGTATCATCGAAGATATCCCAATCGCAGAACTCCAAATCATCAGACCTTTAAAAATATTGAAAGACGTCTTAGAGAAAATGGTATGCTTAAGGTGAATAGACGTAATGCCGGACGGCCTCGTCAAGCCCGAACAATCCTTGTAGAAGAAGAAATTCTGGAACGAGTAGATGAAAACCCGGAAACCAGTGTCAGACTATTGGAGATTCAAGTCAGAGTTTCAAAACGTACAATAAACAGAGTTCTCACTGAACAACTGATTCGTCCTTCAACCGTCACATTCAACCAGTTCAAGAACTATTACCTCATGATCTTGCCGCTCGTCTTCAATTCTCACAGATTATTCAATAATACCGTGCTGATGATATGGACTTCCACAAGAACATTTTATTTACGGACGAATCATGTTTCACAAGACGTGGAATAAAAATTTGCATAATCAACATGTTTATGCAGATGAAAATCCCCATGCCATTAGAGCAAAATCTTTTCAACGCGAATTTAGTATAAACGTGTGGATGGGATTTATCAATAACTATTTGATTGGTCCGATTAGGTTGCCAAATCGCCTCGACGGCAACAGTTATTTATATTTTTTTTCAGAATAATCTGCCGGATCTCTTCGACGATTTACCATTAAATCTACGCAATCAAATGTACTTTATGCACGACGGTGCCCGACCGTAGCTCCGTGCCCCACCGCCGTGGTAGCTCGTTGTACACGGAATATTGGGACACCCGGTATATTATATATAATTTAATGATATGTAAATTTAGCAAATGTTGACACAAGCCTACTTGGAAAAAATATAGCAATATTAGCGACAAAAATCAACAAAACACATTGAACCTTTTAAATGCAAATAACTTAAAAACCTAGATAGATAGATTTAGACGACCTAAACAAATGTACCTTTTCTCTGTAGAATTGTGCGTTCTTTTAGATTCTCAACTTTAAAAGATTGCTTTACGCATGACTCAACAGATAAAAAAAAGTATGTTTCAATTTATCTAAATAATACGGCAAAACTAGTGCCATCTAGGAGCAACTTCAAAATAAGCCGAAAATTCGTATTTTTCACACCAAAAAAACATAAAACTACCTATTTTCAGATTTATACTCTCAAAAATTTCTCAATTATTGAGAAATTTCAGAATATAATTTAACCTTTGAACACGCTGTATCTCTTAAACCAGCGACCACAGTATTTTGATGTCTAATATCTCCAGTTTAGTGTTGGCCCATTCTTTCTGACTCACCCTGTATATCAAAATGATTTATTACAAATTATAATAATATTAATAATGATAATAATAATAACTCTTTCATACTAATAATAATAATAATAATAACTCTCATACATAATAATAATAACTCTTTTGGAATTGTCAAGTGGTCCGTTACTGCTCTCGATGAGCTCGACCGACTTACCAGGCGGCTCCTAAGTTGAGACACTTACACACTAACTCTTCAGTAATCAGACTCTACCTGCCTCGAAGACGAAGTGGGAGAGGTCTATTAAACATAAAAATCAGTGCCTTAATCAAGAAGCTTCCTTAAGAAGAAAACTGTTAACGAATAGGGACCCGCTAATAACAGCAGTAACAAGAGAGGACGCTGGATACACATACGCCTTTGAGCCTATGATGTGAACTTATTCCGGTCGACGTACCAACAGAAGAGTAGCTCCGGACACAGTGGATGGAACATGCAGACCACATCGACAAAGAAAATTCATTAAAATGGCTTGATTGCTATTCAGGACAGGGTTATAAAAACAAGAAATTACCAGAAGCATATCCTGAGAGATGACGTCGAAGACATAAATATGTAGAAAGAATGAATCTGCAGGCGAAACTATAGAACACATAATAGGAGGATGTCCCGCGCTAGCAGAGTCAGCATATCTCGGCAGCCACAACCAACTTGCGAAGATGGTCCACCAACAATTGGCACTCAAGTATGGCCTGTTAGCGACGGCTCCGCCATACTACAAATATACTGCGGAAGCTGTGCTGGAATCGGAAGCAGCAGTGATGTACTGGGATAGACTAATCACCACCGACCGAAGAGTGGACTTCAACCGACCAGATATTGTGCTGATCAACAAGGAACAACGAAGAGGGATCATCATAGACATCGCAGTGCCACTTACCCACAACATTCAGAAGACTGAACGGTAGAAGATCGCGAAAAACGCAAATATATCAATCGAATTGAAGCGCCTATGGAAACTGGAGAAGGTGGAGACGTACGCCCTAGTGATATCGGCAGAGGGAGTGATGACGACCAGATTCGCCAAGAACATCGCGGCATTAGGATTGTCTTATAATATCATTAGAAGTGGCCAGAAGGCAATATTGTTACAAACTTGTGACATTGTAAGAAAGGTTTTGGGATAGGATGAATTTCCTCCCTTCGCCTGAGCCTAATTTCTGCTGGAGGCGGGGATGAGATATCAAGCCATCACTGTCTGCAGCAGGAATGGGTGAATGTTTCCCAACGTTTACGCTGAGAAGCGTAATTTCCATTTCATAGTTTTTTTTATTATTTTTATTGATGTGACAGGATAAGTCGTCTTAAAAAACTTTTATCCACTACATTAAAAACAGTTATTCCTTTCTTCTATCTATTTTTTTTTTATTTTCTTACAAAATATACAGTTCATTAAGCTCATTAGAGGATTTTAAATCTGATTAAAACCGCAACACTGTTTGAGTGCTGTAACAAAAAATTATTCAAAAAACAAATATCTATAATTTTAATTACGAATTCAAATTTATCTTTCATGGTCCATTTATCGTCATATATGTTAATATTTTGGACACGGCATGTTTTATTGTCACACCTATTATCGACACCTCATTTTTGCGTAAAATACGCGAGAAACTTCATACATTTCAGTAAAACACCTGCAATTAAGCTACTAACAACTTGCTTTTTCATCAGTTAATGTAATAGATGGTAATTTATCTGTTTAGATAAACATATATGTATAAGTAGTGTGCACTTACTGAATTAGTAAGAAAAACAATGTTCACTGTTCATCAGTTGAAAGTGAACTAAATAACATTTTTTCCAACAGAAAGACAGACACAAATTTAACCGAAATCATAATCATAACATAGTATAAAACAAAGTCGCTTCCTGCTGTCTGTCCCTATCAATCTATCTATCTACTACCTATGTATGCTTAGATCTTTAAAACTACGCAACGGATTTTGATGCGGTTTTTTTTAATAGATAGAGTGATTCAAGAGGAATATGTATAATACATGCATAATATAGTAGAGAAACACTGATAATTTTAGAGGTTTCTAATGTGATGTCGTAAATAAACACATTTTTTTTGCGCTTACATTGCAAACGCTGGCTGAACCCTACGAGATAGATCAAAAGAATGTACTACAATATTGTACACCTTAAAAAGGTCTACAAAAAAGTCAGCGATGGTATATGCCTATCTCTTAGGGATAACTCACAATAACCATTTTTTATATTTCCGTGCGAAGCCGGGGCGGGTCTCTAGTTCAATATATAATTGATACTGAGATTATTTGTTGTTGAAAATATCACTCCTCTGACTTTTTATATACTTATAATGTCTAAGATAAATTAAATATGTCGACAATTGAAACAGTGTCGATAATTGGGACGTTTACCTTACTTGTTCTAAGTAACACCGGAGGGGAGGGAAGAAGTAGGGTTCTTAAAGTGAAATAAAAATATTCATGTGACGTATCGTTTTGTAGTTTTTAAAGTACAAGAATTCAAATTTCACATTATGTCTATACACTGATTCTACTTCCATATCCACGTAATGGAGAACATTGGGTTATTAGGGTCAATAGAGTTAGCATCGTCGTTAGGGCCATTTGAGTTATGTTCGTTGAAGTCATAGGATCATTGGGGTAATGGGATAATTTATATTAAGATCAATGGGATAATTGGTGTCATGAGATCATTGGGATTATAGAATTGTTGGGGTCATGGAATCATTGGGGTTATGGGATCAGTGGGGTCAGTTGGATCAGTGAAGTCATGGGATCATTAGGATAATTGGGGTCACGGAATCATTGGGGTCATGAGACCATTGATGTCATGAGATCATTGGGTTCATGGTATCATTGAGATCATGTGATTACTGGGATTATGGGATCATCGGTATAATGGGATCTTTGGGGTCATGAGATTATTAGGGTCATGGTTCAGAATTTCCTTAAAACTTATGTATGTTTCACTGGCATTATTAAGCAACAAAGGAATCAATACAGCCCTTTTTGAGTAACTATTCAAATTCACAAAATATTCCGAGTATTTCATTTTATATATTTAATGCGTAATATTTCAAAAAACCTGTGAAAAAAAGAATGACATATTATGTTGTGTTGTAATCAGAAAAACAAGCAGAATTTAACAAATAAAAAAATACAGGGTGTTCCATTTGAAAAAAATAATGTTAATTAAATAACTGCTACATTTTTGTTAAAAGTGTTTCTTGACACCATATTCTGAAATATACACAAAAAAAAGATTACACTTATAAAACATTTTTTAATAGCTCTAATGATAAGGGAGAAAAAGAGGGTAGAAATTCTCAAGAACTCATCCTGTACATGGGCGTCGTACAGGGCTTTCGTTTATATTTTGTCACCAACCTACTGCATTACTACTACATTAAATGTATTAAGTAAATTGTCTTTATTATCTTTAAAATTATTAAAATTAACAATTGAACATCGAAAAGTCACAAAACAAAACAAACATCATTTTTTAAATGAAACACCCTGTATGTTTTTTACTTTTCTGCAAGAAGCAATTAAATTAAAAAAACCTATTTTTATGTCATGTCTCGAAAACGCATCATTCATGAAATTATCTTTTACGGCTTGAATGTTAATATGTTTAATTTAAATTTTATAGCTTTAGGATTTCTGAATGTTAGTTTAATCTATTCCAGGAAATTTACGTTTTCGGAGCTCTAACTCAGCTTTCAGCTTTAGAATGAAAGAAGAGTGAGTAAGCCTCAAGCAGGTGTAATTGTTTTTGACAATCAACGATTTACGATTTACCACAATTTTCTTGATGTATGCATGTTTTCGTATCTGTTCGCCTCCGCCATTTATTACGATTTATTATGTCTATTTTATTTTGAATACATATTTTAAACGCGCCAAAAAGGCATCCTTTAACTACAAAAAAATTTAATGATTTAATAAAATTTATTTATTGTAATATTTTTTGGTAATCACAAAATGGTACATGCAGGTATGGGAAAATGTTCGGGATCGGCTTAATTACAGGCGAACGAAAAGAGAAAAAATGAAAATTAAAATTGCTCCATTTTGCTGTGCTTTCGGTCTGTCAGTGACGTCATTAGTTGTCATAGGGTAATATCATCCAGGGCTTACGAGTAAAAGGTTTAGCTCCTTTTGAGATTAAATCCTAGAGCGAGTCATTTGAGACGGGATAGGTATAACTCCTATCGCGAGCGATATACGCTCTGCAGAGAATACGATCTAATCGGGATGGGATTCGAACATACTTAGGTCGTTTAGCTCGCCTCGGGAGTTAAACCTGAGCGATACGCAAGAGGTTTTACTCCTCGAGCGAGTCAGCCGAGTCGATGGTACGATTAAATTCTTCCAGGAGTTAAACCTCGAGCAGTGCGGCAGGGTTTAACTCCTCATGTGATTTACGCATTTATAAGCGTGGCTACTACATGTTTACTGTGGGCACCGAACATAAAAAAACTAGAAAGTCCACTCTAAATTCCACCCACTAATGCACTCTCCTTGCCCCGTCCCGGATCTCATCGGTTGTCGGCGGCCGCGCTCATACCGTCTGTCTCAGCGTAAAGCTGAAGTTCATTCGAGAGTCGGGGGCAGTTCGCTATACCGGACGGATCCTATATTTATGAATTATGATTATTTAATAAAATATCTGACTTCATAAGTGGATATTTAAAGACACTATTGTGCTTAAGAGGACATTTTTTTTTATTGGTTATTTATTGACATTTTGTGACGTGCTTTAAACTACTAGTTAGTAAAATGACGTGTTCTACCTTAGAAAAGATTACCTAGTCACTTTTTTACAATAATGACAAACTTAAAGAATACCGACTTGTCCGAAATTAACCGATGAACACCTACCTATAGGGTTGAATAACGAAAATATATATTTTCGCTATTGCCAACTGATTGCCATTCGCTATTGCCAAACAATTTTTCATCATTTTAGATTATGTCTACACTATACAGAACATTTATATCAAATATCAACCAAAGATGGTTTATAAATGAATTTGATAAAAAGCAAATTTAACGGAGTAAAAATAACAACAATTTTTGTGTTAATCTTCAACGTGATTAAAAAATATCATAAGAAAATCTTACCTTGTTCTCTTAACAAGCAAACTACGCCAGAACTACCCCAGAAGGTTTTGGGATGGATGTGATTTACTTGGATAAAGTTAAAGCGCGTAATTTGAATTAAATATCTAGCTTATGCGAAATATAACAAAATTCCAGTCACTACTTTTTTAATTTATTTTTTAATTTTTATTTAAGTTTAATAAACTATTTTGATTTTTTATAATTTTCTCATTTTTTCAATACGTAGTTTTTTACAACTTCGTTCTTTACACTTTATTTCATTTCCATTTTTTCTTTAATTTTTTGTGATTAGTCAATCCTTTCCGATATTCCGATTTCCGATATTATAATTACCGATAACACCGAACATAAACTAGTTTATGTTCGGTACCGATAAGAGAGTTAAACTCGAGCAAGGAGTTAAACCTCATCGCTCTTGCTGCTCTTCGGGTTTTACTCCTTTATCGAGTGAAACAACAAGAGCTGCGTGAGGTTGAGATCCTCATGTTGTCGCTCGCTCAAAGGAGTTAAACTATATAAGAGTTAAATTTTTCGACTCGGTAGATGGATGCAATCGTTAGAGGATTTAATCGTTGAGGAGCGTTTGCCTCGCTACTCGGACATCTCGTGCTCGCTCATAGAGTAAAATATGTTTTGATCAAGCAGTTAAACTTAAGAGCAACTCGCTCAGGATTTAATCGTGAGCCCTGATCATCAGACGTTTTCTTAAACGGAACACCCTGCATATTATTGCTTGTTTGATATCATTTAGAACAGCATACGCAGCACATTTTTTATACAGCATTTCCTGTGCCTAAATTCAATTGTTTTGTAAATATTCAAAATAGTAAGAATGAAAACCCTTTGAAATCATGCAACAAAAAAAAAGACGATCAAACAGGAATTTAAGCAAAAACTATTTAACTACATAGTCAATATAATTTCCCTCAGCCAAGTGACAGTATCCAAGCCTATTGGTGAACTCGAATGTTCACTCTGGAAATGTTGAGGAATATTATGCACTACATTTAAACTTTTGTTTTGAAGATCTTCCAAAATCTCTGGTTTGGTACTACAGTTTTACTACCCCCATATATAAAAATCAAGAGGGTTTAGATCTGACGATCTAAGGAATCTACCTATCCATCTTCGTGAAAAAGTTTCATCAACATATTTTTTTGACGCGAATATTAAAATGAGGTGGTGCCCCATCTTGTTGACACCAGTCAACACCACAAGACACCACCATGTCGTTTCTTACTTACTAGGTCGTTAATCGTGTTAATTGTGAAATATATTGATTAAAGGGGGTATCATTTTATTGTGGAACAAGTCTAATTATAAGTAGGAATTAGCCGTCAAAGAGAAGAAGATTAGCCGTTTGCTGAGAAGGAAATGTCTTATTATATCGTTTTCAATCATGCCTTCCTGAACATTAATTTTTGTGGGCGTTGTACATATATTGTATTTCATAATCCAGTCGGGATTGTCGTTACATATACAGGGTTTGTCCGGAAAGTAATGTCAGTGAGCTTTGAAAAATGGTTTTTATTGGTTCTATGTGTACAAATCTTTAGAAACATTCAAAATACATTCCTCCTGCGTCCACACATCGGTTCCAGCGGGCCTTCCACGCATCAAAAGCCGCACGGTAGTCGTTTTCCGGAATCGCCTTTAAAGCGTCGGTGCAAGCCTTCTGAATGTTTTTCACCGATCCAAAATGCTGTCTTTCATTGGGGTTTTGAGGCGCGGAAATAGAAAAAGGGGGGGCACATCCGGGCTGTAGGGAGGCTGGGGAACAACGGTGATGCCTGCCTTGACGAGGTAATCGGCCACGAGGAAGCAGGTGTGCGAAGGCGCATTGTCGTGGTGAAGCTTCCAGGATTTTGAGATGTCTGGGCGGACGCGATTCATCCTGCGTTTCAGCCGCTTCAGCACCTCGACGTAAAACTTTCCGGTTACGGTTGTCCCCTGCGGAACGAACTCATGATGGACCAATCCCCGGTAATCAAAAAAGATAATCAGCATTGTCTTGATCTTTGACCTGGACATCCTGGCCTTCTTGGGGCGAGGGGAGTTCGACGTGTGCCATTCCGCATTTTGCCTCTTCGTCTCCGGATCGTATTCAAAGACCCAACTTTCGCCCCCGGTAATGACGTCATCAAGGAAAGCGGGGTTGTCTTCGCAGGTGTCCAAAAGTTCTTGTCAGGTTTCGACGCGCCTCGCTTTTTGATCGTCCGTTAGCACTTTTGGCACGAGCTTCGCGCACACCTTCCTTCCTCATTCCTCATTCCTAAAGACACAATTTCGTGAACAATGGTTTTCGTAATGTCTAATGTTTCGGAAATTAAACGGACACTTAGACGACGGTCAGTGTTCAACAAGTCACACAGCGAACGAGGTTGATGCCGTCCAGCACGTTCCGTTGACATGTTCAAAACAGTTAAATTTACACATATGGTGTGCTATACAAAAAATGAGAAAATTACATGATCCTACCATATGACTAATAATGACGTCACTGATAGTCTGAAGGCACAGTAAAATAGAGCAATTTTAGTTGCAACGGCCAGCGAAATCCCGGATCCGCTATAACTTTTCGTTCGCCTGTGATTAAGCCGGTCTGGAACACTTGCCCATCCCTGTATATTCTTTTATTCTTGTGCTCACATTTTTTTATTTTTCAAAAATTAATTACAAACATTAAATTTCATAAACAAAATGTTCCTATGAAATAAAGAAAATATCACGTAAATATTTTCAAATCTATTTTTGACACTTTTTTTTACTATAATAAGCCTTTTACTTAAGTCTAATAATCACCACCTAAAACAGTGTAGGTCCTACGTTCTCAAGCGTATACGAGATTCTCAAATTCTCATAACTAATAAAATTGATGAAATAGATGTTGAAAGTGGTACACTACTATTATTTAAATGTAATATATGGTGTCGCAACACGTTTTTAACTTTTTATTTTAGTATAACTAGAATAAAAGGTAAAATAATGTGCGCACAATATAATTTTTTTTTTGGTTCACGTTTATTAAATACATTTTTTAAATACTTGAGAAATGTTATGAAATGAGAAGTTATGAATAAAGAGTAATAAACTTCTATAACTACTATTTATATTTCATCACTACATCGATTTCAATAAAACAGACCATTACATTTTAGAGTTCATATATGATCTATCATCTATCAAATAATTTAAAAATATGCTGCCTTGGTTAATTTGAACTATTCTCTGAAACGAACATCATTACTTTCATCCATATTTTATAATAAATTATGTGATTAATTCTCTAAATGAAAAAACTTACATACTTACATACAGAAATACATAATTTTATTTATGAGACGTACAAAACAACGAATTCCATTCTTGTACTGGAATATAGTGTCACTAAACTCAATTTATTATTACCTAAGATATTTAATAAGGAATTAAGCAATTTCAATCCTTCTGATGACATGCCGTGGCTGCTCTGGAGTTAATAATAGGTTAGTCGAAATTTTTAGTAAAAAAGTATCTTATACAGTATTACACATAAAGTTCGCACCAAATGGGAAAACTTCTTCCTAATCGGTTAGAGAAATTTTTGATTTTGTTTTTAGTTTTTGCTTAAAAAAATGATGCCAAATGACATGTACGTAGTTCACAAGTAGTTCAAACGAAGTTCACGTTTTCAAGTATCTAGAGAAATTCCATTTTTTCCAGGTTTTTGTTATGTATTTCTGGGTATATAAAATTTTACCAGACCAGTACAGAATAATTCATTTATATCAAACTTATCTTTTCAATGTATATTTGTTACCAACTGTTTCCTAAATACTCTTTTTTTTTTAGAAAAATTAAAAATGCTAGCAAAACTGTCAGATGTTAATGCAAATTTGACAAAATTGTATAAATAACTAAACATTTAACCTTATTTAGGTTTTATTTACCTTATTTAGTAGCTAGATGTATAAAACGAAATAAAAAACCACTGCCTAAGGAATCACCACTCCACATTAAATTTCACTAACCGCTAATTTATTAATTTATGTTTGTAGACCCTATCATGTTGTATATGTGTCTCCAATTTGAAGTGCATATATTGCATCGTTCGCGAAACACCAATAGTTAAGGAAACGTGTATTACCCTTGCCCTTTCGGGTTGACGTTACCTTTTAGGACACCCAGTATACCCTACAGTATTACATACGTATAAGGTTAAAATATAGTATACCAGATTGTATTGTCAAAAAGAGACACCCTTGTAATTTACTGAAGAAAGACCTCAAATAGTAAATAATTTCACAGATTATGTCCCTACTTATTTTACCGTAAATAGGTACGTTCACTCTTTACTTTACACTCGAATTTAGACGAGCTTTTTATTTATCGTTATTCGCATTCAGTTCAAATAAAAATCATTACTATCAAATATATTACCGGATATAATTAATTCGCATCCATATCCACAGTAATAAACTGCAAATAGTCAGAGTAATCAGAGTTCGTTTAATAATATTACCTTTATTTATTTACTACTTGTGTGCTCGAGATAAATAACGAAATTAAAGCAACAAAGATAAGCATTCGAATGTTGTTTGTCACGCGTATTGCTATATAAAATCCATTTCCCGCATACCTCTGTTAGCGTTGTTAGACAAAAGACTAACATGAATAACATAACTATTTCATTATAGAATGGCTTCTAAAATAAGATAATAGCATGTTGTTACAAAAATATTTAGAATTTGTTTTTGTAGGTACTTACTATCTACGTCAAGAATACTGAAATAACTAACGTACTATATTAAGAGATTATTTATTTATGAAACAGATATGACAGAATAAAGTGTTCATTTACATAAATACATAATTTGCATAATTCAGTTTACATGAATTCATTCAACAAAAACAAACTAAAAAAGTATATGATAAAAAGTCTTGTAATTTTTTCCTCAATGTTTTTATTCCCAAATATTTTTCAGCATATAAATACCATGACAAAAATATATATCGATAATAAAAATGTTGCATTAGATGAGCTGTATTTTTATTGAAAATATGCAATTTCAAGATCCACTATGGTTTTATGATCCTTACGACTTCCGCAATGCGTGTTTTGAATCAAATATGTTTTCTGGCTGTAACACTGTAAACAGTAAGTTGATTACCTAAACCAGATATTTGTTTTGTTATTTATTTTGTTAGTTATTTGAAAAATTCATCACAGAGATTAATCCAATCAGAGTAAGGACTTTTCCAATAAAAATAATCATACGTGAAGATATTTTTCAAATAACTCGAAACCTATGGCTCATTGCCGACCATTACGCCGGGCTCAATATATCTTGCTGAAAAATGTTAATTGAGGTATATTTAATGTACACTAGTCACAAAATTAACAAAAAAATTTCCATTCACAATACAATGAAAAAAAAAATCGCAGCGGTTTGATTTTTCAAGATTTCTTTAGGATTCGTTGACGTTAAAAAAAAAACATCATTTTTAATTCATATTAATATTTCGAAATATTTATGTAGATATTTTTTGGGGTTAGGAACAAATAATGACCCAAGTTAAATGGACAACAAAGTCAGATTCAAGTGCTACTTGTCACTAGGTAAATAATAATTTTGCTACACATGGAATAAATAATAAATTATGTATTAGTTGAAATATTACTTACACCTATTATTTTGTACACCTTCTGACAAGTTAGAAATTTTTATACATTGACATTATAATAGACTCAAGTAATCTTTTATTCACTGACTATTGCTCGGGGATTCCTTGTAACGGATAGGATCACTGGCTCAAAGACTCGTTTGTGTACTTTTAATTTAAATATACAGCTCTTCTAACGTATATACAAAATTTTTATCTGCATGTGGGTTTGTTAAAATTACAAAACTGAATACTTAATCATAATAACAACCTATATCTATTGTTTATCACTATGGCTACACAAGACACTAAACTGTTTGCGCACCTACATAAATAACTAGAACTAACAACTAAGCACCTGCAAGACTGAAACTACAATTTATTTTAAGCGATAAGTATTCAAGTTTTTTTTTTTTGGGAAATCTGTATTTTGTTGAGAGATACTTGCTACTATCGACATTGCAAGCGTCTTTCAAAAGACATTATGATAAAGATAAAAAAGACCTGAAAGTTATGAAAAATTGGCATCAACTGTGAAAACGTTCTAGTCTATTATATACCTGTACGTAGCCTAAATTTCTTTTAGTTTTAATTTAAAAAAGAAAGTGAAAAAATTTATGTGAAATTATCGAAGAATAATCTCTTATGCAGCTTTTTTTTAGTGACGTTTTTTGTATGTATACCTAATAATAATAACACTCACCCATCATTCCGATGAGTAACCCCAGTGGTCCTCTCAAAACATTGTGCGGGGAAGGGATGGCTATTATTATTATTTGCCATGGCGCCCTAGGAGCGACTTTCGGTGACGCATTTGCTTTACAATCTTGTACACTACCAAATCTAACAAGGCCGGTTGGATTGGCATCTCTGCATTCACACTACACTAATTAGGGGTTGCATATAAAATCCTGACCGAGAAGCGAGATAATTAAAAAACCGCTTCCCCGGCCGGGACTTTAACAACTCGCACAGAGGGATCGCGAATAGAAACGTCGCTTTAAACTTTCTACGTTCGTCTACGGTCCATATATACAATATAATTATCCCACAACACTTATTACCTTTTTTTTTGCATAAATCAATGTCAAAGTATTAGGTGGTGAAATTTTGAGTTTAGTGCTAGAATGCATAAGTTTTGTAATCTTTAATGCATTTAAATAAGCTGTTCAATCAATCAATCGTAGGCGTCTTGAAATTTAATGGGCGAGATGAACGATCCTTGGCTTTTTGACAGAAATCTAGATGACTGCTACGTCTGTTTATAAAATCAGTGGACACTGTTTACTGCCATTAATTTGTGTTCATTAAGTAAATTAAGTAATGATTGTTCTCGACGTCTCACAGTGGTCAATTTTGCGATTCTAGAAGGACAAAATTATTTAAACAAAAAAACGTGTTTATTTTGATAAAATATCATTTATTTTGAAAGTTTAAGGTAATTACTGTGTCATATATTGCACATAAATAAATAAATAAAAAAATAAATACATAATAAAAAAGTACAAAGTTCCATAAAATTAGACAAATAGTTCTATCGCTACAAATGTTTAATACAAATAATTGGAATATTAAATAAAGTAATCTAATCAATATCAGAACTCCCATCGGAACCCCATTTAAAAATTATTTCAACATCGTTTAGTTCAGCTTTATTCTGCTCTAACACGACTCGTTGCATTTCACAAATCCCTCTCGTAGTATGTTATATTAAAGATTGTAAATCCACTTCAGCAGCTGTTTCTGTAACTACGACATTTTCCGGATAGCACTTTGCCTTGGCTTCAAACAGGAAAGGATATGATGGACATATCTTGGAGCCAATACTTTTTAGGCGTTGTTGCACAGCAATATACGATCTTTTGGTCATTTTCCCGTCTAAATAAGTGCTTCTTCATTATTTAGCTTTCGCCCTGTAGTATCAGGGGAGTGAAACGACTTCTTGATAAGTGTAGCACGTTTCGGAGAAGTAGATACCATTTCTTTTAGCAATGTTGCTGCATCACGTTTACCCTCAGCCTGTAAACTTGCTTGAGGCGCATAAATCAATTCTTTACTAGTGCTTGTCTCTAGCAATGGCTGTATTTTTCGTCTTTTGGTCTTTTCACATGATTGTTCAAATGATTTTTTTGGCCTCCCTGGACCACTTGAACTGGAAGCTGCAGGTTGGCTCTGAACATCTGGTATATATGTAGTACGGTATTCAGGTAAAACCAACTATGTCTTCCAACCATGTTTTGTGTTTATTTAAAAACTTCTCCTTATTTCGATAACATTCTGCCCATCTTTGAGACAATTTATACATTTAAGCTATATGACGATTTTTTTTTTCATAAGAACATCTTCTAAGTTAGCATTAGGGGGTTGCAAGATTGAAGTAATTAAAAATATACGATTACATCTTCATATTTCTTTTGCCCTTTTCCGGTTTGCTAACCCATATCTCGAACAGGCTTCTGCGAGGTATGACATACGTTTCTAAAATTAGGGATAAAATAATTAGACGCACTTAGACGCAGGCATTTTTTTTTGTAATTTAGTAGAGTAAGTTACAAGCAATCTATGGACAAAAAGATCAACGCGGAAGAAAGCGGAAATCAAATTGTAGCTCTCGAGAAACTTTTAATATTGCAGAAAATGTAAAATTTTTACAGAACCAACTATAACCGAAAATTTTCTGATTTAAACAAAAAAAAACACAAGTTGTTTTATACCAAAATAAAGTACATACCTTCCACTAAATTTTCCATCGAGAACAAATTCACTTCACACAAAAAACAACGGATATTCAACTGCACACATTAGGGTCAAATAGACTACTAAAATATTCTCAAGCAAGTACCTGGTTTTATACAAATTTCAACCCTCGTTAAGGGTCATAAAAATTTATAACATAATAATAAATTTTACAGCATTAAATACCTTAATGGGTCTATTATACATTATTAAGGAAACAATTTAATTCTGAGAACATGAGTTTTTGGAATTTTGTCCTCCTAGAATCGCAAAATTGACCACTCGCGCTTTCCGAAATTTCCGTTTGTTGAGATTGTAAATGTGTTCGCATCATGAGTATATACGATGTTTAAAAGGCAATAATTTTTCAGTGAGATGTTTTTTGCAAGCAAAATCTACAATGTTTGCAATAAAACACATAACTTGCTGCTGCATAGTAATGCGTTTGAAAAATCAGCTCTGCCAGCGGCAGCGGTAGAAGGGAGTTCAGTTTCGTCAACGGATACTACGTCTGCATTAGTAACGTATGTTTGTACTTCTATTTTAAGTTCAAGTAATATGTGTTGTGAGTCAAAGGATGAATATATAATTTTGTGTTTTTTTTGCCCTGTGGAAATAAATACAAATGTAGCCCTTTAGTTAGCTCTGTAGCCCGTTAGTAAGTTGAGTGTAACTTTAACTCCTTTCAACTGGTGGGTAAGTATGGTACATCGTAAGGGCCGTTTCCTGTCTGAAAAATGTATATTAAATGTTGGGTCAAAATAATATAGTTATAGTTTAACGGCAACATTTGGTGTCATGGATCATTTGGTTATAGGTGACGCTTTGAAGCGGAAATTTGAAATGAAATCGTTAAAATGGTTAAGACATATGACATTGGCTGACCCCACTTTTTAATAAAATAAACGTGTTATTAGCAGTGTTTCAAACGTTTGCTGTACACACATCACAGTTGTTTGTATTATTAATAGTTTTTTGTTGTCACTAACATCAGTACATTATTGTTTTTTATATCTGCAGAGGACAATACACGTGTTACTACTATCTATACGTTTAGCCACTGTTTGCAAAACCCATTTATTAGCTATCATTATCGGGGGCATTAACGACCTTATTACCACTGTCAGCCACAGCAATTTATTACTTCTTTGATATTTCCTATGACACGTTGATATGTCTTCTGTAAATATGTTTTACGAAATGTATGGCTACAAGGCAATGGAAAATAGGATACATATTTGACAAAAAACGTCTAAATTATATATTGTCGACCACGTTCCACGCAAGGCTACATTTGCAAAACATTATGCACACATCGAAACAAAATTCCTCTTTTCTAATTGCACCAGGTAAGTATATTTTTTTGATGGATATTCGGATCTAAATGTCTTTTACACTCCTGGCGCTCACGAAATGTATATTGACGATTGCAAGGAATACATAAAATATGTGATCCGTGTATTGTAAAATCCTTGTAATTCTCAATCATCTTTTCAAGTGATGGGAATAAATAATGGTGGTAACAAATGGTAACGAATGTGCCATTATTGCAGAAGTCCACACAAAATCAGGTAATATGTAAATACAGGACACGAGTTCAAGAGTGACTAATTCCCGACAAAAAAATTCTTTTCAATTCGGCGGTCAACTCGTTCGGTTTACATCGTCGCGCCGGCGGCGGCAGGTCGTTATCGGATTCTCATACAAAGTCGAGTAGGAGGACAAAGTCGGTCCGTTGGTCCGTTTCGGGGTCACCTTGGACTCCCGATTTTTTTTTCGAAATTTCGAACTAGAATTTCCTTTCGGACTTCGCCAATCTGCCCTCCTCCGAATTCTCTTCGGGGGACCCTCCGAAAAAGTCCTTTGGCGTTTTTGCGTCCGACGCCCGGGGACGGAGTTACGGGGTCGGACCGCTCTCGAAACCTGCGGAGAGAGGATTGGGGGTGGTAACGGGGAAATGGCTAGTAAAAAAGTTAAAAAAAAATCATTTATGGTCATATTCGGTTTCTACGACCCCAAAAACGGGGGGGGAGGTAGGGGGGTAGGGGGTCTACCCTCTGGGTCTTGACTTTTTTTTGTGTGCCTGTGTTATCATAGAGTTGTATAGTGCCGGCTCTAGGAGTCATAGCATACTTTTCCGGACTTTAGTTATTAGGCACTGAAATATTTGCAAATGTTATGAAGGGCGTAACAATTGATTAGGTAGGGCGTAGATAACCCTATCTGGCTAAATATGTGATTTGATTGATACAGGGTGTTGATTGATATTTGATTTGGTGATACAGGGCGCCATCGAGGAATTTTCAGCAAAGAAACATTTAAGTGAGCGGTATATATGAAGATAACCTTCCAATAGATGAAAAGAAGTTATCTGTGCTTGGCAGCTCGTATGATTGATTACGCGTATGTATATTGTCGCTTGAAAAAATCCTGATCTGTACAGGGATTATAAAGAATTTATCCATGAATCCATTAATTTCGATCATGTAGAAGTTATTGATTTAAATGCCGAAAATAATTATAATGTATTACACGCCCCATCGCGCCGTGATAAAGGAAACCAGTTCTACAACTAAGTTAAAGGTAGTTTTCAATGCTCCAGTTCTGACAAAAACGGAGGCATACGACTACGAACGCATTCTGACTACGAACATCACTAAAATATACAGGCAGATCAACTTCAAATCTATTTAAATATCGATCAACGCAAAGGGTATTATGGAGAGACACTCATGATGAGCTTGTAAAATGGCACCGCTAATTCGGTTAATATTCTAGCAACACGTATGTTAATGCAATTAATTGCTGATGGGGTGAATCAGTTTCCTCTCGCTTCATTCTTTAATCCTTATGTTGATTAGATTTTAATCGATTATGACAATTTCGAAGTGTCAAAAAGGAAATAGGTAGAACTTTTTCAATTATATTATCGCCCAAAGACGGTTTTGGACAATATTTGATGATATTCCGGTAGAGAAACTGGAAAAGAAAAATATTGGTTTTTGTTATTATAACGATTCTGTTCGAGTTCAGGGAATTAAATTGAATCCCTCAAATAATATCTTAGAAATAGCGGTTTTTGATAGTGTAATAAATGACAACAAATATATGAAGCGATCGGTGTTGTGTTGTATTGCCAAGAGTTTTGACCCTTTTTGAGTCCAATTATTTCAAAAGCTTCAAAACATTATTATGCAAGATATTTGGAAGGAAAATTTAAATTGGAAAGACCTGATTCCCGTTAACATAAGAAATAAGTGGACACAACTTCAATGCCAGTTAAAGTCATTGCGCGAAATACCAATTCATCGACTATTTAAGAGAATATATCCCAGCTACAACTACATATATGAGTTTGCTGATGCGTTCATAAAGTGCTATAATGAGATCTGTAAACACAAATGGAAGTTGGAGAAGAAACAGATATATCTAAGAAGTTTGTATTCGTTTTAACTGTATTCGTACTGTAAAAAAATGTATTTCTTGTCGACAAATTAATATATTTTGTCTTATATTTAAAACTTTCTAATAGCGGCTTTATACAGCGAGGACGTAAAAGTTTGCATAAATTCAATGTTTTCCCTAACCAAAAATATTTTGGAAAAATCTTTGGACACGTCAATTTTTATTTTCAATTGCGCATCTTACGTCATAATTAGAACTAGCAGTGACGTCACCACAAGACATTAGTTCATCGATCTTTTTTTTTTTAAATAGAACACCTTATATTTTTTCTAATTTTGTATTCTCCAGTAACAGCCCAATTCAAAAATGTTCAAGTGTTATACATTTTCGGAATTAGCTGAACTAAAAAAAAACAGAAAAGTTAAGAAAACGGTGAATGACGTCAAAAAAATGGTGGCGTCAAATAAACGACAAATTGTAATGGAGATCTAGTAAGAAAAGTTTGGTTCTTTTACTTTTCTTCGCATTTCCCATATTTAAGCAAATATTAACTATAGAATCGTAACTCAAGCACCTTAATCAACTCCTACTGCTGCTATTCCTAATTATAGCAAGATACGCAATTGATAATAATAAGATACGCAATTGAAAGCCAAAACTGACGTTCCAAAATATTTTAGTTTGGAAAAATGTATTGATATCTTTCCGTTCTCCCATTTCTAAAAAGATAATAATAACCCATATTTAATATTCCCAAATTGTTGAGGAAAATAAATGAATGTTAGAGTTAATGGAAGTCAATGGCAATTTTGAAAATATATGGTTCGTTTTCGAATGCTGTGAACGTCAGATTTTGATTAAATCCAAAAAGTTTTAAGTAGCCACAGCATTAATGTAAATACGTATTACATATACATATAGTGGCATATATGTAATTATGTATATTGTGTATGATATAACTGCGACAACTCAGTAGGTTATGGACAGTTTGATTAAATCTTGAATAGGAGATATACAATTAAGGATTCAATGTACGATACAATTAATATACTCTAAGAAAATTGTTACTTGTTACTTTCGGGGGTTTTCCCAATTTCCCTACGATGGCTCTTCAATGGGAAAAGTTATCTCCTCAGGAGTTTCAACAATTACAAGATTTGGCTGCATGTAAGTTCTTGTAGATATAATGTTAATGCACTTCATTTTATATATATTTATCATTTAGAACATGTCGGTAATAAGTGTGGTATGTATCGTATGTAAATATTATAAATACTCTAAGAAAATTGTTACCTGTGTAAATCACATCAAATATGTTTCAAGAACTCTGGATGGAGATGCTTCAGAAACGATTACATATACCTTTATATATGTATTTTTATAGTTAGACCATTTTATTAGACTACATTTTGAATTATTTTTTATAAAAATTCTCGAAAAAACAATTTAAATCGAACAGCAATACGCGTTGGAATGCCCGGGTCAACCATTTGACATCTCTAAAGCGGCAGGGCGTATTCTTATCATCTACATAGAACTCAAGAGAAGAGGTACAACCTGGAAATTACTTAAACGCTTAAACGTTTGGAAATTTATAGACTTTCGCTGATGAGGCACAATTTACTCCAAGTGGTATTTTCAGTTATCATAAATTAGATGAATACGTTTCAACAGTAGCGGCGGCAGACAGGAGTTAGTCTTTCAAATAAATACATATCGGTCGCGTTTGTAAAACGTATGCTGATATAAATTCGTATATAAATTGTTATTTTGTTTAGTTAAATAATCTGTTTTAAAAGTATGTGTTTAATTTTCGCACTAAAACGAACCCAACTTGACCAAAACGTTATAGAAATGTAGTTTATTTTTCTTGTTTAGCTTAACAGAAAATACAGATTACAAGAAATGCAAAATAGGTGCAGATTCGTATTTAGAGTGAAAATATCACATCAAATTGCTACGGTTGGAGACACTGTGTAAATAATATAATCTAACATCTTGTGTATACAATATTCTTTTTGACCACTTTCTCCTCAAATCTCTATGAATAAATAGTTTAAGAAGAGAAAAAGAATAATTTAAAAAAAGAGACGACTTTATCGCCAACTTAAGACACGTTGATAACTCACAATTCCAAGGTATTCTGCAACGTTATTGCGTCGTTCGTTTATTTATCATGCAGTTATGAATTACAGTAATATAGATGATCAACTTAAATAAACTGTAAATAAAGTTCGCTAATATGTGAAGGATTATTTCTGGGGGTTTCTAAAGTGTCTAAAGGGTACTCTGTAAAGGAGTGTTTAAAGGACTCCGTTCAGGTTAACGCATGTGTTTAAATTTGCTTATTTTTATTTTTATATATGTATGTGTTTGTACTTAATATACAAGGTTATCAAGTCAGGGGGCAGTACACATTTATTTTTTGAAAAAATCGATTTTCTCAAAACATTGAATTCTTATTGAAGATTCCTTTAAAAATAGTGTATAATATGTTGTATGGGCCAAAACGTTCAATAAATATACAGTACGTGTCAAAAGTTCGATGACTGGGTAACTCGACGAACTGGATAACTCGAGAAATACGCCTCCTAGAGTAAAGCGACCTTCACAAAAGTTATAGGATTTTTTCCTGACACTCCAATGCTGACCTTGGATTTGACCTTGACCATGACCTTAGAGTATTTCAAGGTCAAGTCTGTTTTAACAAATGGGACCCCCTATTTTTGATACCGGAAATGAAAAGAGCGGAAAATTTTACACGATTCGATTATCACCTTGACCAACTCTTAGGATTTGACCGTCAAGGCTATTCCAAGGTCAAATACAATTGAGGCATTGAAGCTTGATGAATATGCATCATGGAAATAAGTTGACCAATACGAAGACCTATCTAGCCATCTACGGCAAAACTCTTTACTGTCCAGCCGGTTAAGGCAAGACTCGTCCAAACAGTCTTAATTATTAGAATAAGTGATCAAACTGTGCTCCGTTAACCTCTTGACAGTAACCCAATCGATTATGAAAACTGTTGATTGCGTTCATGAAATACTCAGCTGGTATGACATCGCATTCGTCTAGTATACGAAAAATTTTAAACGCATTTTTCTCAAAACTATGGTTTTTGACTTGGTTGTTGGTTGGCAATTTTTTGAAAAACTATTGACCCGATCGGGCTGAAATTTTGAGGGCTTATTCTGCACATGTGTAGCTATGGTATGAACTACAGTCATGAAAATCCGTTGATTTTTAACCCCTTTTTAACCCTTATTTCACTAAAAGAAAGGGGTTAAAAAATTCAAAAGTCCGCCATTTTGTTTTTTTTTAACCAAAATACTTGTTTGTAGTTCAGACGATAGCGGCTGGCTTATATTTTAATACCCATTTTGAATTTTTTGTTTCCGACGTTCCAGAGATGAGATTTTTTTGTCAATCGTTTCTTTAGGTGGTTAACTTCAGGCAGCCATATCACGGCCACGCGTGGCTTAAAAATTACATATATTTAAAATTTACATAATATGTAAAAAAATAGAATATTAAAATAAATATTACTATAAAAAAATCTTGAAAAAAAAAATGTAATAAACGTGTACTGCCCCCTTAAGTTGTTATACAGTTTTAGGAAATTGAAGTAATAATTGTGTTCTTGAATATTAGGTATTTCTACATTTCTGAATGTTTCAATTTTATAATTTGTTTCTTTTTGATACGGGTGATTTTTTTTTATTGTTGTAATGTTTGTGGTCTGTGTTAAATATTTTGTTTTAAATATATGTTTTTAGAAATATGATTGAATTCTGAGTATGCCCTCTACTAGGCAGAAAATAATAAAGCAAGGATGGAAAACATTTGGATTAATTTGTTCAGAATCTATAAGGCGCTATCCCAAGGCACCACGTTTACAAACCATATAGGATGGAAAAAAAAAAAAAAAACTCAATTATTAATGACAATTCCGAAAAAAAAACACTGTCAGTTTAATGGGCACAGCTGCCCAATTAAAAATAAATTTCCATGAAACGGTCATTTCATATTATAAAACGGTCATTTTCAATAAATGAAAATTGTATAATGTGCTGTTTGTTTCATTTGTATTTTACAAAATGTGGCAGAAGACAGAATCAAAATTAGAATTGAGAAACACATTTTTATAGCGGGCCAGTTTATTAGTGAACAGAAATAGTATATGCGTAAGTGAAACACTCTCTTAAAAACAGTTTTTTAGTTTAAAAAAAGAAAATTCCTATTATAGTTATTATATATTTATATTATATGATTATTGATTATATTATTCATATTATAATTATCCATTAATATTAAAAAATGGAGTGGGGGACGTGGGCAAAGGGGTCTTCATAAGATTTGTGAATTTAACAATAGGTAAAATATAGGTAGCATTTTTTAGATACTTAAGATACTTTAAGCATATTTTAGATACTTTAAATGTCCTTTCAAGGCAACTTTCACTTACAAACAAACAAACAATTAGACTTTTGTCAATCTCATTTTTCGTCTTCTAGCGAAAAGATTAAAGCCAGAGCAATTATTGTTCAAAGCATGTTTATGTGTTTGCTAAAGATTGAAAAAACTAATATTTGCGCACATATTCTTTACGCTAAGGTAACATGAATGCAGATATTTTTATAAGGATATCTTATAAAGTAATTTAGGTCGATTACTAATACTAAAGTACTCACTTAGAGAAAATATGTGTGTTCAAACATTTTTCTGGCTATATTGCAGAAGTTTGTCGAATTAAACGCTGAACTTTCTGCAAGTTCTAAGCTTCTTGTTTTTTTGTTACAAAGGAAATAATTATTAGAAGGCTGTGAACTATTCATATTGGGCTTACTTGTACTTCTTTGCTTAATAAAAGTTATTTTATGTTTCAGATGATTGAAGTTAGTTAGCTGAATTTCCACCAGACTTTCGGGGTTTTCCCAACTTCCGTACGATGGCTCTTCAATGGGAAAAGTTATCTCCTCAGGAGTTTCAACAATTACAAGATTTGGCTGCATGTAAGTTCTTGTATATATAATGTTAATGAGCTTCTTTTTTACGTATTTATATCATTTAGAACATGTCGGTAATAAGTGTGGTATGTATCGTAAGTAAATATTATAAATATAGAACTTTGTATTTAAAATAATTAAAATAACACTTGATTGATTTTATTACCTACATTTACAAATATCTGGTGGCACAGGTAACCTGTAGCAGCCCCTTACTCCATAGACTTTTTTAAATAAAATGCACTTTTAACAGTCAGTAAAGAAGCAAATGAAAAATGCAAAAACTTATGCACATGTAGTTGAAATGAGATTTTAACGCGATAGCTAAAAAAATAGTAATGGTTCTATTTAAAATAAGAATATTGTCTCCTGGTTAAATTAGACATATAAAAACTGTCCGTTAGGCTGAAACTAAACATTATGAATTACTGTGAATTTCAAAATTTTATATTAATAAATAAAGAAATTAGATGCTGATACATGTTCCCTGATACCTGAGCGATATTTTTAATTCTATAAATTCCAGCAATAACATGAATGTTTTAATCTGTTTTGTCAGAGTAGATATTTTTTCTACAAAAAACTCTATGTTTCAAACGCATTTTTTTGGTAAGTTTATAAAAATAATCAAACATTTTTACACGAGAATCATTTTGATATGATGTGCTTTGTACTAATGCTGAGTATACAGTTTTTTTTAAATGGTCACATCAAGTCACTTAATATGCTCTTACTACATTTCAAACTGAAAATTGTTTGTTACTGAAATTTTCAATAACAAAGGAATATGGTAACTTTCCACTATCACTTTCCACGCAAGAAATTGTATTTTCATTACGTAGGTATATATTATAGGTATGTGGCGTTACTTTCGCTTTCTAGTGCATTTTAATGGATCGAAATATTTTTGTGGTCTTACAAGGTCGGCAACCATGAAATGTCGACAGTGCACATTTGGAGACTGAAATTACTTATTTTAATTAATTATCTCTCATTTCTAGTAGGTTTGGTCGATTTTAAAAAAAATCTTATACCTATATTCGATATTTACCTTACAGTACGTCAAAGAATGCTTTTCATTCCGTCATAAAAAATAAGGGTTGGCGTGAAAAAAAATCGATTACGTCGTATTCATTTGATAAGTGGCTGAAAAAATACAAGAATCCTGTCAAAAAATGGCAATTCATATGTATACTTTGGCAGGTCCTAGCGATTTTTCAGAAAAAGATTCCGTTACTACTTTGAATTTTATCCAACATTTTATTACAGCACTGTATAGTTAAAATACTAGTAGATATGCTTTGAAAGTCTGATATTTTGTTTAAAGTTTCAAAGTTCTTTAACGAAGCTCGTCGTGTTTGACTTTTCGTTAAAATGTTCTGTATCTACTCGGAGAATAGATTTACAGCCAGGGAAATGGAAGCTACATCTGTTATAGATACCTAATAAATTGGGCTCCCTTAAGATTTAGTACAAAGGCTCCCTTCGAAATCAAACAAAGACCACACGAGAATTTTGTACAAATTTTGTACATTTCTGTACAATCCTGGAGTGGGTACTGGAACCTTCGGCGTAGAAACAAAAAACTGGACGTTTTCCACGAAACACCGAACTACTACACTTTTTCTCGACGTGCGTTTCGCCAACCAAGTTGGCATCTTCAGTCTTCTGGCACTGGCCGAAATCGAAATACAAAAATGGTACTCAAACTTGAGGTATCTGTACACCTTTATCAAAACCAAATTTTAACTATACCGGTAAAAAGATCGAATTTTGTAAATTTTTGTACACCCAAAAATATTTTTGTATACCCTTCAAATATGAAAAAATCAAGCGTCAAAAGTGGTACTCAGTCTTGACAATTTTTGAAAACTTTGAAAAATTCATATGTTTATATGTTATCATATAGAGTGATTTTTGTACATTTTTGTACAACCAAGAATGATTTTTGTACACCCTATTTAACCGGCCGAAGTCGAAATACAAAAACGGTACTCAAACTAAAGGCCTCTGTAAATTTTAATTGTAGCTTCCTATATAGATTATCTATCGAAGTACACACGATCTGTGCGATTGATAAATAACTAGATTTGCAATAGACTGGTGTATAGTCATCACCTAAAAAGTGAAGTGGATCCCATGCGTCGTTTTCAAGATATGGCTAACTGAAATATCACGCACCGCCACTGCCTACATAATTATAAACATAAATGAGACTACAATTTTTAAAGTTGATGTTTTTTTAATTTCTAATTAATAATATAAACATTTTTACTGAATGTACTCAACAGAACAATATTAAAAATACCTCAATTTCATTGTAACCAATTTTCTTTATACTATCTGATAATAAAATTAAGTATATGAATATTTAAAAGTATTCAAAAATTGTCAATATTAAGTAGTTTTGAATATTGTTTTTTTTCATTTTGGGAAATGTGTCTAAAATTTATGTGTGTACAAAAATGTGCAAAATTCTATATTTTTACTGGTACAGTTGAAATTGTATTTGTAAGTTGAATGGTACTAAAAAGTCAGCGGCCAATTGTGTTAAAAACAAATTGTGGGTCAAAACAAATACCAACGTTTTCAAAAACATCAAAAAAGTTCAAAAATGTAAATGTTAGAAGTCAAAAAGGCCAATTATTAAAAAAGGGAAAAGGTAAAAAATCTCAAAAACCTCAAAAATGTATAAAAAGTCAAAATATTAATGTTTATGAAATATATGAAAAGCATTTATATTTTTATTTACTTTAAGCATTTACTTATGCTTACGAAAAATATTTAGTAGTTTACGAAGAACGTTCCTTGTCAGTATATCTTTTTATGTAAAAAATAGAAAGTGTAAAATGCCACATTCCAAACAAGCAACATTGTGTGTATGTACATTTACATACAGTACGCTAATGCGTACATAGCAGAATGACGGGGAATTGATAAGTTAACTTCTTTGTTGAGTAGACCTTATCACCGCCTAAACATGAGGTGGTAACCAATCGCGATCCGATCGCTAGCGCACGCATCCGGTTTGTCGATGGAACTCTTTGGGTGATTAGTAGAGACGGGATCATTTTTCTGCACAGGAATTTCAAAACATTTTTTTTGCACATAAAAACAGGTGTAAAGTTTATCATCCTTGGCGGATATCTGCTTTCAAGTTCGCTTCGGCCGGACCATTCCCGTTACATAGCTTCGCGCTAACGTGCATAATAGCGACAACATGTTTGACCAACTATAGGAGTTGGAACACCTGCGGTTTTTAGAAGCAGGTCCGGCTCGGAATCGTTTCCGATATACATATCATTTCATAGAACCTCGAATATTACAGAGCACTTTTAATCAGATAAGCCCCCAGCATGCATTTTGTGTCGTGTTGCGCGGTGAATGAATTTTTGAGCGAATGAATCCATTAGAGTCAACACATGAAACCTCCTACGGGTACTTACATATAAGTATTTTAGTTATCTGTCTAATCTTACATTGAACATTACTAATATTGAATGAACGTTACCGGAAGTTTGACTGTTCGTAGTTTCTGTCTTGTTTCTGTTGTTGCATCAACATAATATTCCTATTAGACATTTTAAAGTTGTTTCACAGCTCAACTATTGAAAGTAATATTCGCTCTTTAAAATTGTTTCACGATAGTTAAGCTGAAAAAGATAACAGTAAATTTTATTATACGCCACACAGTCTGAAAATTCAATTGGCTTATATTAATTGATCGTACATCAATGCATTTTTATAAATATAGGGTTTTTATAAAGACCCATGCAGAGTTACAGTTAGATCTGGCAACTTCTATATTTCTGCTAAGAAGGGGGCTGGGTTGTTGTACGTAACTACATAAATTCGCCTAACTTTGACATAAAAATGTACCATTTAATATGTATTTAATATCCATAGGTATGTACGCAGTATGGTAACTCTTACAGCCCGTTCAAACGCCACGGTTTCCATAACTTTATCGAATCGGTAAATGTATCGAATCCCATAGTGACGCATTGTTTTTAAATCTGTATATTCACACGATACGGTCGTTCCCGTATACCGAAAAATTGCCGATTTGTTCACACTTGCATTCGGTTGACGCCACTGGCAGCCGTATGCCGGCATTCGGGAAAATAACCGAATCGGTCGCCAGTGACACATACATGTGTATTCAACGAGTTCACGTTGTGACACGATTCGATTATTTTGCAGAACGGGCAGTTGTTTTCTCAATATCTATTTAATTTGCTAGTATTGGTGGTAAAAAGACGATGGACAAAATAAATACGGAGCTATTGATAAGTTTAGTAGAAGCGAGGCCCGTTTTATGGGATAAAAGTCTTGATATATATAAAGTAGGTAGATATATATTTAGGTCATCAAAAGGAGAGAGACATGCGAGACGAAAATAATTAAAAAACTTCATTTCATCTCCCCTCAATTGACACATAAGAGTCCGGAAAGACCCCAAATTAAATCTTTCTCTGACAATAAGATGTTCCCAATATCTTCTTTTTATTATTTTTGTCGTTTGCGCCGTTTACGGTACCAATACATAACCACAAACATATTTACATCGATTATAAAACTGATACTAAACAACTACTGGCAAGAAATTTTGTGTAGTATTAATGTGTGTCATATACGCACAATTGTGCAGTTTTGTGTAAAAATAAATAATACCCGGACATAATTTTTATATCGTGTGAACACTCAATACGATTCGGCGACAATACCGTTTCGATTAAATTGCCGTGCCGTACCGTGTCGTGTGAACGGGCTGTTACTGTATATGCATGGTGGCGTATTGTGCCATACTATGCCATATACCACTGTGCAATATTTTTTTAATTGTACCTAATCTTTACTATTTTCACATCCTAATTACTAATAAGATAATATCATTTTAGCGAGTAATATATTTTATGTTTTAGCGAGTTACTCCAAATGTGGATAAATCGGACATGGAACTAAAGATTCCTAAATATCGTTTTATGGAATCCTACATCCTTATGTATCACTTATTCATGCAAATTTTTCATCGATACTATACTTCCACTCCATTAAGTAGATGGAAAAGTGATACATAAATTATTTGTCTATGAAAAAACATTTCAAATAGTAACGATTTTTACAAAGGACACTATTATTTTAGAAGTTACTCGAGCCATTTTTAGTAGAGTAAATGTTTTCTATTAGGTTTTTATTTTTCATTAATAAATATGTTCAAATTAAGTGTATTTTTCTTGTGAATAGAAATGAAAATACATATTAACTACATAAATCTTCATTCGGTAAAATACATTCATTTGTACTATTTATTATTTCAGTTATTAGAAACTCTTGAGTTTTACTGATTTTAACATCTGCAGTCCTGGCACTGCACATAAAATTTTATTAATGCGCGGAATCGGTGAATATAAATTTAATTGTGTTGGAATTGTGTCAGTAGTTTGAGTGTTTATTAGAGTGTTATTTATAATAATGTGAGTATAAGATCAAAGAGTAAACCATCTTAGTAGCTATTACTCTACATGATATTAAACATTATTTAATTCAGTGATTTGATATTTATTTTGATTCATAATGTTATTATATGTAGTTCACAAGTTAGCTTTGGAATGCACACTGAAAATAAATACATATATGCAAAATTAATATAATTAGTTAACGGCAAAAAAATAACTCGAAAAAAGAAGACGGAGTAACAAAAACATAACCCGACAAATTAAATTGCATCCGCACGTAGAGGATTCTGTAGCATATATTTTAAATGTAAATGTTTAAATATAGTATTTGTTTACATAAGCAATAGGGTAATTATGTATTATATACAGTGTGCTTCACGATGTTCTTTTAAATGTTTTGGAAAAACTAAAAATAATATGGATGTATATCAGGGAGTTTTCAGAAACGCTTCTATTCATGTAAATGGCGACTTTTTGGCAATTGGTATAGCATTTTCGGATTCATTTTTAATGCAGAGGCAGAGGGTGGAGTACCTTATGTTCTTACGTCATGTCAAAAATGAAGTGGGAGCTTAACTACCCAAAAAAAGTTATAACGGTTATTCCAGACCGAACATTAATTCAAACAAATTTTTTAAACATCAAAACCTCCAAAACGCCTGGGTTTAGGTATAGGTAGTGACACGGGTTTTTTCAACTAAAAATAGGATGTTTTTTCCAAGTTTGTTGAGCGGTGTGCAAGCGACCTCACATATTACATTTTGGTACTTTACGAAGCAATGATTCTATAAACCAAATGCGCAAATACGCATCTAAAACTCACCCTGTATAATAAAATCATTTTAGAACATGGTAAACTATTTAATTGTTCAATTACCTTTGAGAACACTAAGGGATTTATAAAATAGTTCAACTAATTAGACTTTTTGTCTGGTAATATCTGGGCCTTTTGCAATATATTCGGTATTTGGCAATGTACTTGGTTAAATCTACGTAAATAATATTATATAAACACACACACTCATATAACGTCCTATTCTTAAAAAGTAAATGATTTAGTGAGTAGGTATGCCCTTTAAAGATTTTCTTTATTACGACGTTGAATACATTTCTTTCCAGTTTAGCTAAAAAGATCCTCTCACTCATCAAAGGTATAATTTCAAATAAACACAAACATCATTCGTTGCACTTTCAAAATAAAAATACTTTTGTTTTGCTGTATTTTAAAATTCTAATTTAAAGATCAAAGGTTAAATTTCCCCAACTTCTGATAACTTTGTTTACAAATATAAACCTATTCCCGGAATTCTGTTTGAAGTTACCAATTAGAATATAAGTATCCTTTTTATATGCCACCAACTGATGAAATTTTTACGACATAAAACTAATATATTAAATTATATGTTTATCATGTATTCACCGGGATTTATATTTTGCCATCCTCATTTTCTGGGTGACAGTAAGCTTTTGTGTTTCGCAATTCGTTGCCCTTTTGGAAGTTGAAGTCCGGAGAAGTATAATACACGCAAACTCGTTTTATTGATTGAATCCATTTTTAACTACCTCACCCTCCTACTTAAGACTGCAACGGATAACATACAAACACTATGTATATGCCGAATAATAAACGAGATCATTAGTTAACAAATCATAATTTTCCTGTGTGTATTAAAAGGATGATTACTGTTTTCAATATAATCTAATTTAAACATTTAACTTAACTCTAGATGCACTTAACTGAAATATCTTAAAATTAATAAAAGAAATAAAAAATGTGGATGGCGTCATACTAATTGAATAACAAAGCATTGGGTCATGTATTAAGATATAAATAAGTGACATGTGCTTTTTTTCACACTGGAAAATCATTGAAGAACAGTACTGTGCGGACTTAATGAGTACACAAATAATATTGTATACACTTATCGTACATGATTTCAAGTTTTGATAATATCAACACTAAGTAAACTCACTCCCAGAAAATAGTAGGTAGAAATTCAGTATCTGTTCTATGAGTATAAGAATCGAATATTTAATGTATATACAACCAGAATATCTTTGCCCGTGAATTGGGCACAACGAACGTAGTACGACCATACCCCAGATATGTGAGAGGTACCAACAAACAAACAATAACAGACTGTACTTCTTGTTCACGACTGGAGTTCACGATTGAACAGTGTTCACGACTGGAGATACAAAAGAAATGAGCACAATTTCATGCTTTCTTTATTATATTTAAGGACAAAGTTATTGTTACTGCACTGTAACTTGATACGTGTATCCTTATTTCACCATTATGACAGGTACATACTCGTATATGACAGGTACATACTCGTATATTCGAAAAAATTGTCCTATTTAATAAATTTTTTTTAAACATTTTTCATCCTTATTATACTTTCACGCTACTACGTGGAGGTGGAAGTGATCGAGGTGTATTATTCATTAGGTACTAATAATCAACATTAGCAAAAATTATGTTAAAGAAATAATGAATAGCCCTTAAAACACATCTTTCACAGACATAAGGAACAAAGGGATCAAGAGAGTTAATTTTTGTGTTTATTTTTGACAACTAATGGTAACTATCCACGGTTTACTATAAATTACATAATATTGTCAAGTATATGATATTATACAGACTTTCTCATAAAAAACGGCCAATGCCATAACTCTGTGAATATTTTAAATAAATTTTTTGAAAATCTGGAAATTTATATTTGCCTAAGGGGCGCTCTCTTTAGTAGATAAAACATGGCAGTACTACTTCCGGTATTCCATTGTCATTTTTTTAAATGACACCCTGTATATTTTTTTTCGATATTTCTACTAAGTGTAAAATTTCCTTTCCGATGATGTATCACAAGTCGATATTTCCCCTTCAACAAACCCATAAAAAATTTATTCTTCCTGGGGTAAGATATATTGCAATTAAATTATCGAATGTGCCGTGGAAAGTAAATAAATGGATTGAAATAATATTAACAAACAATACAAAAATATAAAAACTACCTGCCTATAAATATTGTTCAAATTGACGACCACCTTGCTCAATACACACTTGGTATCTCCTTCTTACTGCATTCGCCCCATTCAGAATAATATTGTGGGGTATTTGCCGACAAGCATTGATAATTCTCTGCCTTAAAATTTCCACATTTTCCGGTCGTGATAAATAAACAATATCTTCAAGATAACCCCATAAACAAAAGTCCAGTGAGGCAAGGTCTGGATAACGTGCGGTCCATCGAATTGGTCCAGATGTTCCTATTCACTTTCTGTCAAATTTGTCATTTAAATAATTAATATTTAATCTGGCATTATGGGCAGGAGCCCCATCTCGTTGAAAATAGACTGTGTTAAGCGTTGCAAGGGGTAATTCATCAAGCAAATTTTCAGTTTCGTTGGTCAACATTTGATAGTACTTTTCACGATTTAGCACACCATCTATGAAAAATGATCCAATCAACATATCCCCCAAAACACCACAACACACGTTTACACAAAATATTCACTGAACATTACGTTCAACAATAATTCGAGGATTTTCCTGGCTCCAATATCGATGAATATTCCTATTAAAAATGCCACTGCTGCTAAAAGTACATTCATCTGTCCAAATATTTTTTCTTGGAAAAAGTGGATCTTGTTCCACCATATTTAAGAAACACTGACAAAACTGTATTCTTCTCACTTGGTCATTATCTTCTAGTGCATGAACTTTTTGCGGTATGTATGGCTTGTATTTATGCTTTTTAAGTATATCATTAACATGATATACTTTTTATGTTTTGATGAGCCAATGTTGCTGACTATTTCTCTAGTCGAAGTCCTTGGATTTTCTTGCACAGTAAGAAGAACATTTAATTCCACCTCTTCTTGACAGGTCTGGCAAATTTTTGGTGTTGTGGAATTTCTCTGTTCGGAAACCTTTCTCTATAAAGCCGCATAGATTGCCTACTGCTTTTAATGCATTCGAAATACACTTGTAACATATCAGTTAGATAATTATAATTCATTTTTGGCTTTGTGAATTCTGATAAATCACTAATCAAGATGCGACAACCAACAAGACTATCAGAGAAACTGTAAAAATTATATAAATGTCACTTTGTTGACAACTGTGTTGTTTTTGTGTTTCATGGCACATTCGATAATTTAATTGCAATATATCTTACCCCAGGAAAAATTAAATTTTTAGGGGTTTGTTGAGGGGGAAATATCTACTTGTGATACATCATCGGAAAGGAAATTTTACACTTAGTGGAAATATTGACAAAAATATACAGGGTGTCATTTAAAAAAATGACAATGAGGTCACTTCTGGGAATACCGGAAGTAGTACCGCCATGCTTTATATGCTAAAAAGAGCGCCCCTTAAGCAAATATGGATTTCCAGATTTTCAAAAATTTATTTAAAACATTCACAGAGTTATGGCTTTGGCCGTTTTTTATGAGACAGTCTGTATATTGGATCGATATTTCATCGATCAATTGGATATTTAAAAAACTTGTGGAAGAAAGTACGACATATGTTACGCTAGAAGAACTAGCGGGATTCAATAAATACAAAAAATACAGGGAGTTTCATTTTAAAAAAAGTTATGTTAATTAAATAGCAGTTACATTTTTATTTCAGTACCTACATAATTGTTTTTTGACAGCATATTCTGAAATTTCAGAAAAATAAGTACCTTCGCAAAATTTGTTTTGTATAGCTTTAAATATAACAAAGAAAAGGGGGTGGGAATTCTCACGAGGATACCCTGTGCACCGTGTTCGTTTTTGACTGATTTTTAAATGGCTCTAGAAATGCTATTTTTTGAGATAGAAAACAGAACATCACACAGAAAACAGAAAACAAAAAATCAGATTGTACAGTTTTTTTGTAAAATTTTACTTTTTTTTTCAAATAAATAGAACGCCTTCTATATTTTTAGCTACTTGAATAGAAGAAAACTTCTATTTTCTATTATCAGCAAAAAAGTCGTGATGATGGAGATATGCCACCTCTGGCTTTTTATTTTTATTAATCTGCGTCAGATTGACAGCTCCAGCAAATCTTAGTAGCATCTAGATAGCTGAGATTATCGTTTACTATCGTCATTGGTGATTATTAGTCTTATAAATACGTTGTTGTTAAGTGAAACAAGTGAATGATTTCGCTTAATACCACTTATGTTATTAATATACTTATATTAATATTATAAACAACATGTCTCAACATGTCTTAATAAAAATAAAAGACTTGTAGCATATCTCCATGATTACTAGAGCGAGGCGTCGTGTCCGCGGGACATACGCGTGCGCGTCCCTTAGTAAGTAGAATAATTATAAGTCATCATTTAAGATGCCAGCGCCAGTGCGGAAAAATTGCGAACTAATCATTGGGCCATTAGCCGTTTGTTTTTACATTGCTTGTTGCATGTGTTTTATATTCAAGTTGCCGCTTTAACCTTTAGACTGCCGGCTGGCTCATATATGGGACAATAATAAAATAATAGTTTTAGTGATGAATACAGATATTATAGTGAATTTTTCCCATTTAATAGGTTCTCTGATATCTAAAGGATACAACTGAAATTCTTTCTGGTTGATCGAGGTACCCAAACTACCCCTAGCAATGGGGTGAAATATTTAAAAACTCGTTGTTGAACTTGTATTCGTTATTGAACTTTTTACTGATTTTTTTTTTGTAAATAGCACGCTGTAAAATCTGTAAAATGTACCCTAAAATTTTCCGCAATTGATTGAGATGCCGAAACCACCCCTAGCGAAAAGGGTGATATTTTCAAAATTCTTTATTGAACGGTTATTGACTTTTTATCGGTTATTTCAAATTAAATTTTTTTTACATAGAATAATTATTAGTTTTTTACTTGAATTACTGTATTTAGGATAAATAATTTTTTTTTATCGAAACTTGAATGTAATGTGTTCGATTGAATTCGAATGTAAAACATTAAATTTGTACCTATAACTATATAAATATATAAGTATAAAAATATATACGTATGAAAATATGTAAGTCTAGGGATGAAGAAACAAATATTATTTCAGTGTAACTGATCGCTTCTTTCACGCTTTTGATTTGATATTTATTCTGTTACCTACATATATACTGAATACAATTCTTGAATAATTTTTCACGTTTCCGGGGGTACTGCTGAAACAATTTCTCTCAAAACAAAACAAAATTTGTTTTTTCGGATAGGTCGATTATTCATTCACACCGTGGATTTATCAAATATTTATCAAAAGTCATTCTCAAATTGTCAGTAAATCGTGTAAAAAATCGTGTAAAAAATCAATACCCACCTAATAACGAATTTTTGAAAATTTCACCCCTCGCTAGGGGTGGTTTGGATGCTTATTACATTATAATATAAAGCACATTCGGTTAAAAATGAATATATCGTAACTAGCGACCCGCCCCGGCTTCGCACGGAAATATAAAAAATGGTTATTGTGGGTTATCCCTAAGAGATAGACATATACCATCGCGGACTTTTTTGTAGACCTTTTTAAGGTGTACAATATTGTAGTACATTATTTTGATCTATCTCGTAGGGTTCAGCCAGCGTTTGCAAAATAAGCGCAAAAAAATGTGTTTATTTACGACATCACATTAGAAACCTCTAAAATTATCAGTGTTTCTCTACTATATTATGCATGTATTCAGTGGCGGTGCGTGATATTTCAGTTAGCCATATCTTGAAAACGACGCATGGGACCCACTTCACTTTTTAGGTGATGACTATACACCTCTTACAGAAACGATTTATAGTGAAAAAACCGTCAGCAAAGTTTGCGAAAAAATTTTCAAAAACACTGGAGCACTCCCCTGGGTTCTCAGTAACGCTCTGTGGAATATTTGCAGTATATTTTTTCATAATCTAGAAACAAATATAAGGAGACGTTTTTCGATTTGTTACAAAATATTTTTGTTTCAAAAAGTTATGGCCATTTTAATTTTGGGAAACAAAATGTTCCTATAAAATTAAAATTAAAATGGCCATAACTTTTTGAAAGAAAAATATTTTGCAACAAATCGAAAAACGTCTCCTTATACTTGTTTCTAGATTACGAAAAAAAATATACTGCAAATATCCCACAGAGCGTTACTGAGAACCCAGGGAGTGCTCCAGTGTTTTTGAAAATTTTTTCGCAAACTTTGCTGACGATTTTTTTTCTATAAATCCTTTCTGTAAGAGGTGTATAGTCATCATCTAAAAGTGAAGTAGGTCCCATGCGTCGTTTTCAAGATATGGCTAACTGAAATATCACGCACCGCCACTGCATGTATTATACATATAAACCTTCCTCTTGAATCACTCCATCTATTACAAAAAACCGCATCAAAATCCGTTGCGTAGTTTTAAAAATCTAAGCATACATAGGTAGGGACAGACAACGGGAAGCGACTTTGTTTTATACTATGTTATGATTTACACAATCTGAAAATTTTTAACATTGGCCCGACCGTTGCCAGCCGGCCTGGCTCATATATGAGCCACCCGTGACCTCGGCAACTACTCTAGATGTATTAGATGTTTATATATATAAACTTTGCCCCTCAAAAATACCCATTTATAAGGGAAAAATGCCGGCAGTCTAAAGGTTAATTTATTATTTATGTATAGTATTTGATTATTTACTGCCTAAAACACCTTTTGTGATCAAGGTTTACTGTTTACAAGTTGCTGGCATAATTGTAGTGGTTTTATTTTGATTTTAGACTGATAGAAGGTACCTTATTATGGAAGGTACATTTTTAGGTGGGATCGGTTTATTTTGAAAAGTTTTAATAAATACTTCAAAGTATACTTACATGTGATTTTTTTTTACAAAATTGTTTAATATTTTAATTGAAAACATTTTTAAGTAGAATGACAGACATTAGATTGAATATCTTGAAATATATGGAATATTTAGATGACACTGTAATTTCAAAGTGTGTATAAGAGGGTGAACATGTTATGAATGCAGACCATTTATGACTTCATGTATTTGAAGGTACCGCAGTTTTTTCAGTATCTTCCGCTTTTTTGAATCCTTAGCTGAAACAGACAATAATAATTATAAATATCTTTACATTACCCTTAAAATACTAAAATTTACATCGATAAAAGTAATCCTCCTCAGCAAAATGAAGAGAACAGACTTTCATAAATTTACTAACGGGCTTTCCTATCCTCAGTTTTAATATCCAAGCCTTGCGCCTGTCTCGTTCGTTCCACCTTATGTTCCAACATACGTTCCTTTTGACCAAATTTATTTATAAGGGAAACTTGATGCTTTCCTTGTTCAGGAAATATTTGAAAAGTTAATTAGGGATCCCTCTTAATCCAGGACGAACAGCGAAGTACACAACAATAGTGATTCATTGTAATCATAATACTCACAAAATAACGCTAATACTATATTTTTTATGAATACAACACAAATATAAACGGAAATTTTTCAAAATACAATGGCACTCAAACGGACGTTTGAATAAACGATGTCCCAGTAATTAGTTTGTTGAGCGACAACCAGGGAGCGTAACACTTATGTTGTTTTACCTATAGCAGATTTTAAATAGTAATAAAACAGTTAGGTAAGCACTTATGATTTCGATGTATATTATAAAACAAAATGCAAGCACACGTTCGACAACGAAACCAGAGTAGTGGCCAAGTCCTCTCTCGCCTATTGCCGATCCCCCATCCCTTCCACACGGCGGTACCGATCGCTGAGACAAAACGCCTCGCTCTAGTGATCACGACAAAAAGTTATATTATACTAGCTAAAAATATACAGGATGTTCCTTTACAAAAAACGTTATGTCAAAAATTTGACATTTGACAATCTGAAACATTTGTGACACTATGAGGTAAAACTTTACAAAAAACTGTTCGAGTTGATTATTTGCTGAATTTTGTAGCGCAAAAAATAACATTTCTTAGCCATTTAAAAGTGGGACAAAATAAAATGAATATAGTGTACAATCTATAACTCATATATTAAAAATATCCCAGTGCAACAAAAGCTACGTTAATGTGTTGTAGGAGGAGTGTTAGGAGTGCTAGCATAATAATACAGCCCGCGGTAAAGTCGCCCCCGCAATACCACTCCAACTTTTTTTTCAATTGATACCTCGTGTAAATCGACCACCTTACATCTATTTAGTCTCTACTAAATGTTTTTTTTTTCAAATTTAGAATCTGTCTACAAATAGTGGATATATTTGAAATAACTTTTTTTTTAATAAATATCATGGTCCAAATAGATCATGAAAACCATAAATGGCATACCTGTCATAAAGGCTATAAACGTCAAAATCAAGATTTCAGATTTCTACAAAGGGAAGTGAACAATAGTTCATGTCTTCTCTGGGTCAATTTTACTCCCCCGAGAACTGTCAGCTTAACCGCCACTAGCCTTCCCTCTTCAGTCATCCGTGGATATATTTGAGGAGACGGTCAGCTGGTAGTTCTGTAAATCGGCTGTTTCCATCCCATAACGTCCTCTTTTTGGTGAGACTGTTCTTATTAATATGTACCGCTGTCTCTTTTTCCAATTCGGAGTCTCTATATGTGGGGCTCGTGGTATAGGGCATATTGTGAAGGTGTTATTCAACCTGCAGTGATCCTCAAGGATTCCAAGGCAGTATTTAGATAATTTCTTACAGGGTGAAGGTACATCTTTGCCTATCTGCAGCCGTTTATTTTGTCTCTGCTCTTTCTTCTTTCTTTCATGGAATTCTTTTATCATGGAATTGTGGATGGCCTTGGATATCGAAATTACTGGTTCCGGTTCAAGCAAAACACAGTCTTAGCCCTGACGAACAAGAACATTTGCACTCTCATTTTCCCGATTTCCTCCGTGTCCCTTTACTTAATAAATTCTAACTGTGTCGTTTTGCCAAGCGTATTCAGGGCTTTCTTACATTACAGGAGCCATTAATGTGGCTCTGATGTCTGTGAATATGACAACTAGTTCGTTGCTAATTATGTGGATTGCAACTTCTCTGGCCACTTGTAATACAACCATAACCTCAGAGTGGAACACTGTGACATGGGCGCAGCAATGGGCCATTAAGGCGCAGATACAGGTATTTAGAGAGGACTTCCGAACCCAAAACCGGTTTCCGTTTTAGGACCATCTGGGTGGATTGAGACGTTTGCCTTGCGCCTGTTATCACTCCGACTTGAAAGTTTTTATTAAAACGTAAGTGAGGGTGGGGGTAAATAATCCGAGGACGCCTGCAGGAGTGGTAGTTTCGTGTGTGGGTGTGGCGCTGAAAGTGGCCTTATCGAAGGCTCCCTCTATATCAATAAACGCTCCAATGGTTCACGACTCTGCTTCCAAGAAACTTTCGACCCGCTAGCGACTTGACGAAGCGCTGAGTCGGTGTATCTACCTGGTTGATATGCGTGTTGTAATACCAGGAAAGCAGGTATTCGTTAGGACTTCCACGGTGTCTGAGAGGTTAGTAGTAAATGTACCATTCTCTCGCATTAGGATGCTCATATGGTATTGAGGAGTCTTGGACAGTATTTTCTTTAGGCGGGCCGCATCATGAACAGACTCGACACCGTCATAGGATTCCCTACAAGAAGCCCTGTGTTTGTTGTGGATCAACTTTTTCTTAAGACTTTTCTTGGTCATAATAGACCTCCCATTCGGCAGCATATTTAGTTCGCCTCATTTAGTTATTAGTTGTACATTTTTGTTAATACTTTCCTCAGCCGACTGAATTCCGCACACCACCAAGGTGTTGCGCAGTTCCCAGGCCTCCCAGACTTCCCAGACCTCCTTTAGTGAACAGCACTCTTCATAAGTTGAGAAAAGAACTGTTTGTAGTAGACGTAACCAAAACTCTACGTTCTTTGTTGTTTCAAAACTTTGTAATTTTAGAGATTCCAGTCGACTCGTTCAGGTTCCAGAAGTGCCTTGCCCTGTCTGTCTGCTTAGGATTCCAATTTTTTTCTACCCCTCTTGTACTTTGTGTATACGTAAGGCATGTCCCGAGGCAATGACAGTGAAAATGAGGTTACATATGTACATACCTACGAGTATATGGAGATAGATATTCTCAGTCTCCTTATTGAAGCTGAGAAATGTCTATTAAAGAGATAATATATACATTTGGGGCTTTGTTGGAATGTTGGAACGGTTGATTAAACTATTGTCTAAAGTTTATCGAAAAAAGACAAAAAATAGCTTACCATTCTGTACCTAATTCTGTGAGTAATTATTGCAATACGTAGGTAGGTATGTGAACTAGTTTCAGTTTTTACAGAAAGGCTCTAATATGCATAATTACAATTTCTTGAAAAATTGGGGCCAAAACATGTTCGTAAAATTGTCGGCAAAGTCAGACTGCAACTTAATTGTTTGTCAGAGGAAAACACCAAGATTTACCCTCTTCTGTTAATAAATAATTCTTCAGATCATGGTAAACATTAGTCGAAAAAACCACTCTTTGAGTAATCACTATTTTCATTCAATCTACCTTTTTAGATAAAAAAATATAACACTAAAGAATTACAAGGTTTGTTGAGTAGATATCTAATCTCCTCAATGTATTTTGTTATTCATTATTAGTTAGTACGTTTATATTTTGCTAAAGTCGAAGCTTTCAAAGTGCAGCTTTGTTTATAAGCAACAACAATATAGTAAGGAAAAACCGTATACTCTATTGTCTTCAGAAAAACCAGTTTTTAGGGTAGAGAAAAAAAAGTCGTCAAAGTTGGCCGAGCAACAAAAGACGTGTTTCTATCTTAAATTTATAATCTTATGCAATTGTCAAGTTTGTCATATTATGTGCGAACCAAGAAGACTAGAGACCAGGAGAGGGAAGTCGTAATGTTTCGCAATGCAGAGCCGCGGGGCCGTATACGGATTCGGTAGTTGGCGCTGCGTACGAGCAAGGGTATCCCGAAACACGACCTTCTTCTCTTACAAATATCGGAGCGAAAAACGTCGGCGGCTCTCAACAGTCGCTATCTGCGTAAAATAGAGGTTCCGCCCGTTTTTTTGACACCTAGTTCGGTCCTCCACGCGCCCCATTAAGCGCGGAGCGAACGTTCGAAAAGTGGCGAAAAGTGACGTTCGCCGGGCGGTTTGACAGTCGTCGCGGGTGATAGCGAAACATCGGCGATGGCATTAGCGAAACTGGGCGTCCCAACCCGGAACTTCGTCTCGCGTGGCGGAAAACGATATTTTTAATACGGCAAGTAGAACGTGGAGCGACCCCTCGAAAACTTCGGAAAAATACCGTGAATAGACGCCGTCGAAAAAAACCGCATCGAAAGAGAGCCGCGGCCGCTATCCGTCGCCTTCCGAAAAACGGGCCGTTTTCCAGGTATACCGTCCTGCATTTTTCATCGGGGTTCCCTCTCTTAGTCTCTAGTCTTCTTGGTGAGAGCCTTTATTTATTTTAAAATTGTGACAGCTACTTGTCAAAAGTGTGACAACAACAAAGTTTTGTTTAGAGCATAGCCAGATTTGATGACGTTTTTTTTTGGATGTCTCTATACTTACCTCCAAGTTAAACTTTATACAACATGCTTTATACATATTACACAGCTCCACAAAAAAAATTAAAAAAATACCTCCGGGGTCTGAGTAGGTGTACTATATGTTTTTGGGGACGCTGAATCCGAATCCGATGTCTATTTAACTCCATGTCATAAGGATTTTTCATAACCTCAAAAAAAACTGCTTAATAATGAAATGTCTCGATAACTCTAGCTCTATAACTCCATGAAAATTGAAAACCATAAAAAATAAAATCTCACACACCTTAATCCTTCAACATCTTTCCCCCACAACGCCACAACCCCATAACCTAATAACCCTATAACCCCGTAACCCAGAAAATGAGTAAAAACGACACTTGTGAGTGTCTTAGCCCTGACGCATCGTGTCTACGAGCTATATGTAGTAATTGAGACCTAAAACTACATTTCTATCGATTCTACAACACCTTAACCCCATAACCTATTAATCCTATACCATAACCTAATAACCCAATAACCACCTAACCCAAAGAAATTGTGATTACAGCCCTGTCTGAGGACCGTATGTAGTACTTGAGATTTGACGACCCATTTTCTTCGATCCTACAGGTCCTTAATCCTATAATAATTTTACAACCCCACAGCTGCAAAATCTAAGGAGAATACTCGTCAAATTAACTTAAAATTTGCAACCACTCCTTTGATACATCAATAAACCGGGAACCAACAGGTACAGTGAAAATGTGTGTACAGTGAAATTGTAAGAAGATCACAATTAGAGGTCCATTTAAAACTAGTACTGCTTTGTAGTCCATGCGAAATGGGTATTACTCCGAATTGGCGCATTCTTGCACCAAATCGAATTATTTTTCGCATGTTTGCAATCCAGGGCACCTCGACGTGGTTGACGGTGGGCAACGGAGCTGATCCGTGATCCGGCAGAGACCCTGGATAACGGTGTTCATGCCGTCATGGCAAACATGCGGAAAAATTTTACGATGCAAGGAGTCGGATTTTTGTTTATTTATCTAGGAGTCATATTCCTTATTTAATTGAGATACGGGGATCACACCCTAATAAAATGTCTCCAAAGTGTGAGGCAAGGGGACACACTGTAATAAAGCACCCCAAAAAGTGTGAGGCACGGGGACACACTATAATAAAGCACCCCAAAAAGTGTGAGGCAAGGGGGACACACTGTAATAAAGCACCCCAAAAGTGAGAGGCAAGGGGACACACTATAAAAAAGCACCCCAAAAAAGTGTGAGGCAAGGGGACACACTATAAAAAAGCACCCTGAAGGGAACAAAAGCCTTCTACGTCCTCGTCGTTGTTCCTGGGTTCGGCAAAATGTAGGTACCACAAATATAAAATTTGAATTCGCAGTAACAAATAAATTCATTCATCAGGCCCGCAGACAACGAGCGTCAGGGCTGTAATGCTTACAAATGTCGTTATCACAATTTCTTTGGGTTATGTGGTTATTGGGTTATTAGGTTATGGTATAGGATTAATAGGTTATGGGGTTAAGGTGTTGAAGAATCGATAGAACTGTAGTTTTAGGTCTCAATTACTACATCTAGCTCGTAGACACGAAGCGTCAGGGCTAAGACACTCACAAGTGTCGTTTTTACTCATTTTCTGGGTTACGGGGTTATAGGGTTATTAGGTTATGGGGTTGTGGCGTTGTGGGGGAAAGATGTTGAAGGATTAAGGTGTGTGGGATTTTATTTTTTATGGTTTTCAATTTTCATGGAGTTATAGAACTAGAGTTATCGAGACATTTCATTTTAAGCAGTTTTTTTGAGGTTATGACAAATCCTTATGACATGGAGTTAAATAGACATCGGATTCGGATTCAGCGTCCCCAAAAGTACACCTACTCAGACCTCGGAGGTATTTTTTCAATTTTTTTTGTGGAACTGTGTTATTCATTAAAGTGCTTTGGGGTATCACATACCCCACCATATCAAAAGTGTTACCAATTTTAAAAAAGTGTTTTGAAGTAAATATTGAGCAGTTATTTACAATTAATAGTTTTTGCAAAAAAAAATAACAGGTAGAATCACAAAGGATTCTTGAGTCACAGGACTTAAGAGAGACAGGATAAACGTGTATGTTTATATACATGGTAAAAAACTTATGTGATACATTCGATGTCAACAAGACTACTCCAAAAAATTGAGGGATACATTTTTTGAAAACTTGAACTCTCAAAACTTTTAATCTAGATATGACCATTTTTCAGTGAGACCAAAAAATTTAAAAAAAACATATCACCAAAAAATTTTCTTTTGTTCTCTGAGTAGTGTATAATAAAAATTGAAATTTTTGAAGAAATGTATAATAATGAGTCTCATTCAGGCAACTACGTAAAAAAAAAGAACCAAAATATGTTATACACGTCCTAGATCAAAAGAAAAAAAGGTGCAAATGACGTGTAGATTTTGTGAACGATTTCTGTGCATGGAACGTTTAGATCAAATGTGTAATGTTATAAATATAAAAGGACTGATATGTTTATTAAAATTTAAATATCTCGACTGTTTCCCTTTTGGTTTCTATTTATTTGTTACATCAGTTATATTTTGTTAATTTTTTGTTGTTACTGTTGGGTAGAGTAGACTGATGTTTTTTCTGTTCTTGTGTTTACAGTCTCTAACACAATTGTTATTTATTACTCTATAAAAAACAAAGGTAATAAACGTTTAAATCGTGTGACTTAAATTAGTTTAACAATAACTAATTTTAAATAAAATTGCCTTCAATACATATGTTAAAAAGAAAAACAAAGAAAAGTTATGGGGTATATGATACCCCATCAAGTCGTGTATGTGACATGACAACTTCTTACAATACCGACGCCGGATTAATAAACTTCGAATATTATTTTCAAATATTCTTTATTTTAAAAGGAACATTCTTCGTAAACGACGGAATATTTTTCGTAAGCATACGGTTTATAAATGCTTAAACGTTTTTCATATTTACATAAATTCTTCATAAACACCAACATTTTTTTTACATTTTTGAGATTTTTTCCCTTTTCCCTTTTTTAATTTTTTTTGGTCTTTTTGACCTCTGATATTTTTTTACGTTCTGACATTTTTAAAAACTTTGGAATTTGTTTTGCCCTTCTTGACGTATATATTTAATCTCTTTAACCTTTCTAGCTTTAGTGATCTTTTATTTATTTGGTCTTTTTCGGTTTTTGAGATGTTTTTACCTTTACCTTTTACCTTCTGACATTTTTAACTGTTTTCTTTTTTCTTTACGCCTTTTTGTTTTGGCTCTGTCATCTTTGTTCTTGAACTCTTTAATATCTTACTTTCTTAACGTCCTTGACCTCTGACTTTTTAACACCATTTTGATATTTTTAGGTGTCTAGACATACATAAAATAGTTATTATAGGGATATATAGTAAAAGTAGAAATTTTTTTGACCTATTTGAATTACTTGATTTTTCTATAATCTTTACCTTAGCCTCCTTGACCTTTTTTGATACCCCTGACCTTCTTGATTTATTTTACATTTATGACCTTCTTGACGTTGACTAATTTTCCTCCTTGTCATCTCTAACATAATTATTCCCCTTTAATCGCCATTTATACTCTTTTTGTCCTTCTCAATCTGCTTGTCCTCTGCTGTCATCTTGTCAAACCTTTTGTAATTTTTTTCTCTCATTTTGTCCTCGCTTCGCCCTTTGTATTCCTTTTGTCCTTCTGTTGTCCTCAACTTGTCCTTATCCTAATTCACCTCCTTTTATTCTCCTTAACTTTATTATCCTCTTGACCTTCTTTTTATCCTACTTGACCTCCTTATCTTCCTTGTCTGTGTTGTTGACTTGCCTGACAAATTTAATTTTTTACCTCCAATATTAACTCAATGAGGATATAGAACTACATAATTATTAATGAGATATTTTAATTCATCTACCTCAAAAGCCTATAATAATTATAATAATCCAAATAAAAATAAGTTCATGTTGTGTTGTGACACGTGTTCATCATGTGGAAGTGAAATTAAGTTCGGACTGTAATTGACCGATTACTCGTGTTTATTACAATATTTTCATACTCGATTATACTTCATTATTTGTTCAAAGGCCTTACCACGTATGTACGTCAAAACAGATTATAATAACTTTCGCATATATTATGTTTTGTAAAAAAATAAAGTTCACTGATTTAAACGGCCGCGTGGTGCGAGATTTGTAGTAATTATGGACGCCAAATATTTAGAAAGATGCTTCCTACGCTTTCATATTAAAAACTGAACTAAACATGCTAAATAATTTATAAAGCGAGACCTTTGACGACTAAGATACGAACGAGTTTTTGGATTTTTCTCCCTCGGGTTTCGTCTTGCCGAAATCACGATTCTTGTTATTTTATTAAATTTTTCTACACGCATTTTTTGGCACAATAAAAAATATTCGCTGTTGTGAACAAGTTTAATTGTTTTGAAATGTAAATAAATACAATTTACAAATACTTTTTTTAAGAGCAGTAATATCAGTAAGTATATGTATGTTATATAAGAATATAACGCCCAGTATAATCAAATAAGCAACTATGATGCATAGATAACATTCGAGGTTGAGATTAGCTCATATTACTCTTATCTTGAAACTTTATACAATTTTAGCTACACGTCTTATCTCAACGCTGAAACAAAGGCCCTTTGTCTGTTAATGCAAGAACTGCCAACCTGTAAGATTACGATAAACGTCTCCAAGATATCTATTGAAAAGATCAGCATTTAGGAAGTTATAAAGAGGCTTAAGCTTGCATCAACAAACGCCTGTACTGATAGTTTTAATTCTGAAGTCAGACCAGTTTAGAAAAGTCGTGAGACGCGTTCGTTCGTTAGCCAGTTAGTGCTATTCGGCAACGGCTCACTCTCGGTCAAAATTAAACAATTGTAATTTGAATCAAAAAGTGTAAATCTAAAATAAGAAGTGTAACAAGAAAAAAATTGTTTTTAAAAAATCTTTATATCGAAAATCGATATAACAAATTGGCGCAGTCAGTAGGATTTCACGCGTTATTAGAACACGGATATTGCATAACTAGCAGTGGCGGTGCTTGATATGTCAGTTAGCCATATCTTGAAAACGACGCATGGGACCCACTTCACTTTTTAGGTGATGACTATACACCTCTTACAGAAAGGATTTATAGTGAAAAAACCGTCAGCAAAGTTTGCGAAAAAATTTTCAAAAACACTGGAACACTCCCTGGGTTCTCAGTAACGCTTTGTGGAATATTTGCAGTAATTTTTTTTCATAATCTAGACACATATATGAAGAGACGTTTTTCGATTTGTTACAAAATATTTTTGTTTCAAAAAGTTATGGTCATTTTAATTTTTGGGAAACAAAATGTTCCTATAAAATTAAAATTAATATGGCCATAACTTTTTGAAAAAAAAAATATTTTGCAACAAATCGAAAAACGTCTCCTTATATTTGTTTCTAGATTATGAAAAAAAATATACTGCAAATATCCCACAGAACGTTACTGAGAACCCAGGGAGTGCTCCAGTGTTTTTGAAAATTTTTTCGCAAACTTTGCTGACGATTTTTTCACTATAAATACTTTCTGTAAGAGATGTATAGTCATCACCTAAAAAGTGAAGTGGGTCCCATGCGTCGTTTTCAAGATATGGCTAACTGAAATATCACGCACCGCCACTGATAACTAGTGACGTGGGATTCCAATCCTTCAGTGAGAAGAAAGAACCTGCGGGAAGAAGAAACAAATTTCAAGAAAGAAACCCCAAAGAAAAGGGAAGAAACACATTTTCAAGAAAGAAACCCCAAAGAAAAGGGAAGAAGAAAGAATTTTCAAGAAAGAAAATCCAAGAAAAATTTCCAAGAAAGAATTTTCAAGAAAGAAACAGGAGTAAAGCACAAGTAGAACACGGCACCGGTCCTCACTATTTGCGGTTCTCTTGAGGCTTTCGTCTCAAAACCTTCGATCTTCGAGCATCCTAGTCCCTCTAGAACAAGGAGCTGCCTAACTAGTTCGCCTAGAGAAGCCGAGACGGATGGAAAAAGCGTGGTAAGTAAAAGAATTGTCTCGCTTGCATTGTCACGCTTTACCTAGTTTTAAGTTGAAAGAAAAACAGGATACAAACCATTCTGTTTACCCCATTTACCAATTAGTAACCATTCTAATCAGTAAAAATCAAAAAGAAAACATTTTAGGCAAGTTTTGTGAAACAAATTTTAAAATTCAAAAATTCTCTTTTATCTAGATAAATCTTTTTGTTAATCACATTTAATTTGTTTAAATAAAATCAAAACAAAATGGAACACGAAACTGAAGACATTCCGGTAGAACCCTACAAGTTAGCCGAAATATTTTCAATGGTTCCTGAATTTGACGGAAATCAGATTTTCTTACAAACATTCATAAATGCCGTAAGATGTGCGTTTGATATGGCAATAGATAACCAACGAATACTTTTAACTCTCCATGTCAAAAATAAATTGCGCGGAAAAGCAGCGGAACTTGTAAACTCGCGAAACCCATCCACCTGGGATGAAATAAAAAATCTATTAGAAACTCATTTTGTAGATTCAAGAGATCTCACCTCTCTAATACAAGACCTCCAACGAATTAGCCAACATTCGAATGAGGCAGCTTTAAATTTTGTATCAAGATTGCAAACACACAACGCAAAAATGCACGCCGCAATTCAAAAACAACACTTAACACCAGAACAAAAAACCGCACGATCTAACTTAATAGAAACAATGACACTAAACACCCTACTAACAGGTTTAGCTTCAAAATTAGCCCCTATCATCAGAGCAAGTAACCCTCGAGATTATGTTACAAGCTATTGGCAGAATAAAACGCGAATTACAACTATCTTATTTCGAATCACAAAAATTACAACGAAACAAACAGGTAACAAACCAAAATTCTTTTAGGCCCAACCTACAAAAACCAAACATCCAAAAATCATGTTCAAACTGTAAACGAATAGGTCACACAATAAACGAATGTCGGATGAGACAAAACAATTCTCAGTACTCCCCATTTCAAAATTTTTAGAATAATTACAATCAAAATCAAGCATCATTTTGACATCACAAACATTTTCTAGACCACAATTTAACCAAAATTTTTCTAAGCTCCAATTTAACCAAAATAGACCAACAAACCTGCCTAATTCAACACAAAATTATCAACAAAATAGACCTTTAGCGATAAGGCCTAACCCAAATTTCAACAATCAACAAAGACCACCGATAATTCGCCAAAATCGATGTTACGATTACAACTATGGTACTCCGATTCATGAGTATAACAACGAATACTACTTTGATGACACCGCTCATCACAATTCGAAACAAATTATAGCACATTTGATGATACCGCTCGTCAAAATCAATTCGAAATAAATTTCAGCACATTTGATGATACCGCTCATCAAAACCAATACGAAAATCATGATACATTTGATGATACAGCTCATCAATACTACGATGAAAATTTCCAACACGAGTATACAAACAACCATTACGAAAACCAGGGTTTTCACAAGCATTTAGCAATCGAAAACCACCCGCCAGATTTAACACCGAACTTAACCGAAATTCAATCCCAAATGCAAACACTACACTTGAACAAACAGGCAGACGAACAGATTTTCCTTTAGAAATTAAATCGGAAAAATCACTTTTAACCGTTAGCTCAAAAAATCTTTATTACATAAAAGACGCTACCGATAAATTCAAAATTTTGATAGACTCTGGAGCCGGACTTTCTATTTTCAAACCTGCAAACTTTCAACATGCAAAAATTACTCTCAATGTTCCCCAGAAAATTTAGTAATACAAGGCATTACAGATCAAAAAGTTTTAATACAAGAATCAGTTTTAATCCCATTTACATCAGGAAACCCTCACAAAGTGTACATTCATAATCGCGATATCCATTTCGACGGACTTTTAGGAGCCGATTTTCTCTAACATTATAACTGTGTCATAGACATAAAAAACAAACAACTAATCACAAATTTCAAAACTAGTCCTTTATTTAAAGTAGAAGAAACCTCGGAAAAACAGGAAAACTCTCAAAACAAAAAATTTCTAAAATTTCAAACAAAATTTGAAAACAACATTTTAGTTCCACCTCGTATATTTAAATTTAATTGCAACCTAACCAACACAGAAGCTATACTGGTAGCTCAAGAAAAAGAAAAAGTTAGATTACCAAATGCCATTGTCAAAATTAACAATAAAGGAGAATTTTATTCAACAGTCCTCAACGCAAATGCTATTCCAAAATCAATAAATTTTTCGGACATCGAACTCGAACCAATCCAAAATATTTCAATAAATTGCCAAAATTTTGATGAACCAGCCGATTCATCATTCCCTGTTGACAGAAATTCAGAAATTCAAAATCAATTGAGACTTGAACATTTAAACGACGAAGAAAGAAATTTAATAACCGAACTTTGTTTAGATTTCTCAGATATCTTCTATCTGGAAGGAGATAATTTAACTTTTACCAACGAAATTAAACATACAATAGACACAGAAAATGCAAAACCTATTTTCACTAAATCGTACCGTTACCCTCAAAATCACAAAGATGAAGTAAAGCAACAAATTTCAAAAATGTTACAACAAGGTATAATAAGACCATCTCTTTCACCATGGTCGTCCCCTGTATGGGTTGTCCCAAAAAAATGGACGTCTCCGGAAAACAAAAATGGCGCGTAGTCGTTGATTACCGTAAGTTAAATGAAGTTTATTATACTATTATTTATTAGAATAGAATTAGAAGAGGGTATTTATTAGATAAATACCCTCTTCCAAATATTTTAGATTTACTTGATCAATTAGGAAAATGCCAATACTTCTCTACCTTAGACCTAGCATCAGGGTTTCACCAAATCGAAATTGACCCAAAAGATATTCCAAAAACAGCTTTTTTCAGTAGAGAACGGACATTTCGAATTTTTACGTGTTGCGTTCGGATTAAAAAATGTACCAGCTACATTTCAAAGAGTCATGGATAATATTTTATTAGGTATTCAAAACGAAATATGTCTCGTATACATGGATGACACCATAGTCTATTCACCAACCATTCACGAACACATTGCTAGATTATCAGAAGTATTTAAACGTTTACGAAAAGCAAATTTAAAAATTCAACCTGACAAATGTGAATTTTTACGCAAAGAAGTTGCATATTAAGGTCACATAATCACACCCGACGGAGTAAAACCAAACCCCGAAAAAATTAATTGTGTCGCAAATTTTCCAGAACCAAAAAAAATCAAAAGGACATAAAATCATTTTTAGGACTATCAGGATATTACAGACGATTCATTCCTCAATTTGCAAAATTAGCTAAACCATTGACAAAATTACTTCAAAAAGATATCACATTTAATTTCGATTCCGAGTGTCAAAAATCATTTAATCAATTAAAAGAATTATTAACCTCTTCACCAATTTCATTTATCCAAATTTCGATGAACCATTTATTTTAACAACTGACGCAAGTTCATACGCAATAAGAGCCGTCTTATCACAAGGCCCAATCGGAAAAGATCTTCCAATTGTTTATGCCTCACGAACCCTATGTCATGCTGAAACCAAATATTCAACTATCGAAAGAGAACTTCTCGCCATAGTATGGTCAGTCAAACATTTCAGACCCTATCTTTTCGGACGAAAATTCAAACTAATTACGGATCATAGACCATTAATGTTTATTTTTGTATTCTCAATAAAAAGACCCAGGAAGTCGCCTCGCTCGCTGGCGTTCAAAATTAGAAGAGTACGATTACGAAATCGAATGCAAACCCGGTAAAATTAATAAAAATGCAGATGCTCTTTCAAGAATAAAAATCAATCATTTCCAAAAATGTTCAGAACTACAAAACAAAATTTTCACTTCGAACTCAGATAACGAATCTAACACCTCAGATTTAACTAAAATCTCACCAGAAACAATTTTACAAGAACTCGATACTTTTGTAAACTTATATAAAACTCAATCATTAATTGACTACTCGAAAATCAATTTTACAAATGATCAATTATTAGATAAATCACATAAAGAAATAATAACATTTGAGGAAAATCCAAATTTTTGTCATAACAAAATAAATATTGTCACAAGTAAAACAATCAAAAACAGAAAATACTACATCGTCTTATTACCTTTTGACTCAGACGAAGTAATCGAAACCATGTTCATAACACTACAGAGAGAAATATATTTTCGATCATTCAAAAACATATTATGTCGAAAACAATTTAGACCTACCCATTCTAGAAATGCTTTTATTTATTTTTTATGAAAAAGAATTAAAATTAACTATTTGCCAAAACTTAATTCAAATTCCAATAATCTTAGAACAATATCATGTAGGAAAAGCAAACCTCCACCGCGGAATAAACGAAACAATAAGAATAATCAAAAGCAAATACAATTGGCAAGGTTTAACTAAAGACGTAGAAAAATTCATCCAAAATTGTGAAATTTGTCAAAAAATCCAAAATTTTAAGAAACAATTTAAGCAACCCTCCTGTCATAACGGAAACACCAAAAACACCTTTCGAAAGAATCAATATAGACATTTTAGAAATTCCAACAAAAAATTACATCTTAACAATAAGAGACGAATTAACAAAATTCACCCAAGCGTATCCACTTCAAGACAAATCAGCTAAATCGACAGTAAACACTCTTTTACTATATTTCCAACATTATGGCACACCTCTTCGCATACACTGTGATTACGGAAAATAATTCGATAACACACTTCTAAAAGATTTATGTTCCCTTTACAACATCAAACTAACATTCTCAAGCGTTAACCATCCTCAAAGTAATGGATCAGTCGAAAGATTCCATGCTACACTATTAGAAATAATTAGAGTGAACTTATTAGAAAATCCAAATGAACATCCATTAACAGTCATACCATATGCTGTTATACTCGTATGCTATAACAATTCAGTAAACAAAACTCACGGTTTCACACCATACGAACTAATTTTCGGACATACGTCTAGTCGTCCTCCTGAAACGCTATACAACCAAAAAAGAATTAACTTCTAAGTACGTACGCGATTTAAACAACAAAATTTCATATTACTACAAAATCGCTCGAACAAAAACAAATTTACAAAAAGAAAAAGCTAAAACCAGATTTGACAAACACGTATCAGAAAATATTCCAGAATACAAAATCGGAGATAAAGTCTACATAAAAAGAATCTCAAATTAAGGACAAATTGAAAAACAAATTTAACGGTCCTTTCGAAATTATCAAAACTTTTCAAAATTCAGCAATTCTTTTAAATCCCGAAACAAATAAAAAAACTAAAGTAAACTTCGATAGAATGAAACCCTATTTTGAAAGCTAAATTTACTTTCAGGATACTCCTGCTGATCGGAACAGCAATTTCACAATACACCATTTCACCTATCAACAATACCATCGGAATATACTACCATCAAGACAGTCAAATCACAATTACAAACAAAAAATGGACTCTGCTAGTACACAAAAATGTATCTGCATTACAACTCGCATTCGAACACAATGAAAAAATATTAGAAAATTTAATTAAAACAATTGAACCAAATTTTGAAAACATGAATTTATTCAAGGGACAAGTAAAAATACACGTTAGCTTACTAACACAAATTTCGAGATCAATCGAAGAAAAATTACAAGAAATCAACTTTGATACGAAACGTTACAAACGTGGAATTCTAAACGGCATCGGAACAATATTCAAATCAATAACAGGAAACTTAGATTCAGAAGATGGCGAATATTATGCAAATTGCATTAACAAATTAACAAATGATGAACACCAATTAGAAAACTTACTGAAAAATCAAATATCGGTAACCACAAGTGTTATCAAAAACTTTAACACAACCATACAAAAATTACAAATCGATTGAATCGAAGCCAAACTTAAATTTTTAGAAAAATGCGAACTGCTCATGGAAAGTTATCTGTATATCGAAGATCAGTTAAATAATGTTTTAAATTCAATAACATTTGCGCGACTAAAAATAATACATTCTTCAATCATTAATCCTGAAAACCTGATAACTTCACTTCAGGAAATTTCTCAAAATTTACATCAAAACAATTTACCTCTTATAATCAAATTATCTAATGTGGCAAAATATCTAGATATAATTGAATTAGAAGCATTCCAAACAAATTCAAATTTAGTATTTGTATTAAAAATACCCCTAATCGACCAACAACGCTACACCTTATTCAGAATTTTCCCAATTCCTATCTTAAACAACAGAACTGGTTTATATGCTGTTATACTCGTATGCTATAACAATTCAGTAAACAAAACTCACGGTTTCACACCATACGAACTAATTTTCGGACATACGTCTAGTCGTCCTCCTGAAACGCTATACAACCAAAAAGAATTAATTTCAAAGTACGTACGCGATTTAAACAACAAAATTTCATATTACTACAAAATCGCTCAAACAAAAACAAATTTACAAAAAGAATAAGCTAAAACCAGATTTGACAAACACGTATCAGAAAATATTCCAGAATACAAAATCGGAGATAAAGTCTACATAAAAGAATCTCAAATTAAGGACAAATTGAAAAACAAATTTAACGGTCCTTTCGAAATTATCAAAACTTTTCAAAATTCAGCAATTCTTTTAAATCCCGAAACAAATAAAAAAACTAAAGTAAACTTCGATAGAATGAAACCCTATTTTGAAAGCTAAATTTACTTTCAGGATACTCCTGCTGATCGGAACAGCAATTTCACAATACACCATTTCACCTATCAACAATACCATCGGAATATACTACCATCAAGACAGTCAAATCACAATTACAAACAAAAAATGGACTCTGCTAGTACACAAAAATGTATCTGCATTACAACTCGCATTCGAACACAATGAAAAAAATATTAGAAAATTTAATTAAAACAATTGAACCAAATTTTGAAAACATGAATTTATTCAAGGGACAAGTAAAAATACACGTTAGCTTACTAACACAAATTTCGAGATCAATCGAAGAAAAATTACAAGAAATCAACTTTGATACGAAACGTTACAAACGTGGAATTCTAAACGGCATCGGAACAATATTCAAATCAATAACAGGAAACTTAGATTCAGAAGATGGCGAATATTATGCAAATTGCATTAACAAATTAACAAATGATGAACACCAATTAGAAAACTTACTGAAAAAATCAAATATCGGTAACCACAAGTGTTATCAAAAACTTTAACACAACCATACAAAAATTACAAATCGATTGAATCGAAGCCAAACTTAAATTTTTAGAAAAATGCGAACTGCTCATGGAAAGTTATCTGTATATCGAAGATCAGTTAAATAATGTTTTAAATTCAATAACATTTGCGCGACTAAAAATAATACATTCTTCAATCATTAATCCTGAAAACCTGATAACTTCACTTCAGGAAATTTCTCAAAATTTACATCAAAACAATTTACCTCTTATAATCAAATTATCTAATGTGGCAAAATATCTAGATATAATTGAATTAGAAGCATTCCAAACAAATTCAAATTTAGTATTTGTATTAAAAATACCCCTAATCGATCAACAACGCTACACCTTATTCAGAATTTTCCCAATTCCTATCTTAAACAACAGAACTGGTTTATATCATGTACTGTCAACTTCTCAAAAATATATCGCGCGTGATGACGATTCTTTGATGTACATTGCTATGTCGGATTTAAATAAATGCAAACCATTATTTCCCGGCACAAGGATTTGTTCAAATTTATTCGGATATCCAATTGATGACAACGCCATACGCGAAGCTCAAATACTCAAAAATCTAAGGAATCTTAAAAGGATACAAAGTCCAACAGCTAACTCCAACCACCTGGATTATAATAAATCCAGAACCTCTTCAAGTCACAGTCAACTGCAGTATAAATTCAAGAACCGAATTAATCTTCATCGGAGATCTAATTAACTGAACCTACTAACTAAAGAACCTACTAACCGAACCTACTAACCGAACGAACTAAAGAACCGAATTAATCTTCATCGGCATTCATCGGAGCAACAAAAGTTCAAGCCGATTCCAATGACGTCACCGTCGCTAACTACGACCCTCATCAGATTCTAATCCCTTTTGATTGTTGTGAAGATATTCCAGACAACATTCAAATCCCCAAATTACAACCTCTAAAACTAAACGACCTCAACGTTGAAGACCTCGATATTGCCAAGCACAAATTAGACGAATATTCCAAAACCCTCGACGACCTAATCAACGAACCTTTTGTCACCAAACACATTTCATGGTTTACCTATTTTACCATCATTCAATTACTCTTATTATCCTTTACATTTTTTGTAAATGCTGAAGAAAAAGGAGACTAGCCATCGCCCTTTCAAATTCTCCACCACCTCCACCAGGACCCTCAAGATTCAGCAAGCTGCGTTTCTCTTCAATACTACCCAGAAGGAGACCATCCATTCGTCCCGAAAACATCGCTGTCCCAGAAGAAGAAGACATCGAATTAAATTTAAAAAAAAATCAGTTTTGTTCAGTGCCAGTGTACTAAAACCAAGTGTAAAGAAATTTTAAGACTGATTTAATCAATAATCAATTTAACCTTTTACTAATCATGTTCAACATATTAATTTTACAATTTTAAATGTTTCGTATTCTACTTTTAATTTTGTATTTTCATATTTAAAAATATTTCGCTTTGTTAAAAGTTGCTGTACATATACACCAACTTTTAATAATAGGGGGGAGTTGTTATATAAGAATATAACGCCCAGTATAATCAAATAAGCAACTATGATGCATAGATAACATTCGAGGTTGAGATAAGCTCATATTACTCTTATCTTGAAACTTTATACAATTTTAGCTACACGTCTTATCTCAACGCTGAAACAAAGGCCCTTTGTCTGTTAATGCATGAACTGCCAACCTGTAAGATTACGATAAACGTCTCCATCTATTGAAAAGATCAGCATTTAGGAAGTTATAAAGAGGCTTAAGCTTGCATCAACAAACGCCTGTACTGATAGTTTTAATTCTGAAGTCAGACCAGTTTAGAAAAGTCGTGAGACGCGTTCGTTCGTTAGCCAGTCAGTGCTATTCGGCAAAGGCTCACTCTCGGTCAAAATTAAATAATTGTAATTTGAATCAAAAAGTGTAAATCTAAAATAAAAAGTGTAACAAGAAAAAAATTGTTTAAAAAAAAATCTTTATGTCGAAAATCGATATAACGTATGATATGAATAATGTTTTATGCCACCACATTTAAGCAATGTAAATAGTTTTGTACCTCTGTACATATTTATGGTCGTTTAGTGTCGTTTTTTTCGTTGAATGAATTTCCGTTCCTTTGGAAATGTTTTATTATTATGTTTTTCATCAATTGTCCTCGCACATTTATTTTTTTATTATTATTTATTTATTTATTTATTTTTGCACAATATGCAAAAATATCAGTGAACTAGTACATGTCATGTACTCGTATTTTTACTAACAATTTGATACACATATTATTTTTTGCGTCATTCATATGTATATAATGTGTGAGGATAATGGGTCAATTTATTGGGTCACACATTATATACTAATATATTCATTAACACCCTTTGTAACCATCGAAAGATCTTTTAGAAACCAACGACTATTAACAACACTCCGAAAAAGGATGACCTCTTCCACCTATTAAAAAATTACATTGCCCCCAAACAAATATGCGGAATTCTCTTACCGATAAAAACAGAGAACCACAGTTACACATTATTACAGAGAAGCTTAAAGACAAGATGCTAAAATTAATATAATTCCATAACCTCTTAACTGACGTCACCATTGACGAAGAACATTTCATCAGAGGATGAAATACTTAAAAATTTACCCCTTGCCACCATTAACAAAAATAGGCACAAGACAAAACTAAAACCTACTCGAAATTATAAAACACTTCTGTTTTGTTACAGAACGAAGACTCTGACCACACTGATGACACTTCTGACACTTAGTCTGTATTCAAACACAGACCATTACTAATTAGTCCAGTTGATTCGTAGCCTCAGAAGGGTTCAGCTTGCATTAATTAGGGCAGATTTGTTTCTAGGACTGTTTGGTATAAGGTCACAAGTGTGAAACTAAGTTTTTGACTTCGCATGCCGGGGGAGAACTTTTGGCAGGCGAAAAACACGACATTTTTGCACTTTTTTTTAGTATTTTGCTTATATCTCCTAAGCGCCACATGCTACAGAAAGTTTTATACATTTCAAAATTTCCGATTACAAAAATAAATGTATTGGTCAAAGTTTGATTGTGATTCGTATTCTACGGAAGTTTGAACATCGACGATATTTTCCAAAATATCGTAAAGTGAAGTTTGTGAGCGTTATTGTTACTTATTATTGCTGAACGAATTGTCGTTGGGAGGCCGGTGTCCTTGAGATGTCTATGTTCTTGTGTCAACTGGGACTTCTAGTCCAACCAAAATAAACGTACACAAGCTGAAACCAGGAACGAGTGGCAAACCTGGCACCTTATTTTCAGTATCATCGTACCTCGTTCAGTATGACCCTGACTACATTACTTTTCATGCTTCACGCCTTCTCCGGTTGTGACACGTCAGTCACTGGAAATCAACCATTCTACCATTTCAAGCAACTTTCGATGATAAAATCTTTTCGTTCTGCCGTGATTACATATTTAATCTTCCCAATAACAAAAACTTCGAATTTGACAGTTTCTAGAGCGGGACAAGAGCGAACAAGACAGTTTTAATACATGAGAGTCATCCACCGAATGACTCGAAGAAAGTAATGAGGGCAAATAAATATTTTACCAAAAGGACTGAAATTGTACAGATTAGTATATTGCATGGATATTTTTAGTTTTGTTTTGTAAAATAAAAAAAAACTGCTAATTAGATACGTATACGTAGGTATAGAATATGCATGTACTACAAGTATGTAGGGTATATTAAATCGTTTCCATAAAATATTGGCGCAATAAAAATATTCCTTTAAAACATTGTGATTGTAATGTGAAATTATACACGTATATCCTCCAAAACTATTTGACTAGATATCACAAAAAATTAAAAGCCGCCTCAGTATAACATTGGTAGGCTTCTACAAAGCATTAGTTTTTTAAATTTAACTCTGAATTCAGAGAACTTGTCCCACAAGTGGGGTCTAACTTCAACAAGTTCAATAAAATTTGTAATATAGTACTTATGTTTATTAGCTTTATTATCTCCGACCTTCCACGATATTTACTGACGTGTTTATAATTTCTAACTCTTAAATGATAATTTCGGTCTTGCACTGACCTATACCGACATGTCGGTATCGGCCCATGTCAACGTGAGCATGCATTTTGTATTGTGGACTAAAACACCATAAATTTTCTACAGAACCATCCGACATGCACAACGATATCAGTGATGGCCACTGACTGTTCTATCGGATCGGAACTTGAGTGAAACATACTTATTTAGATCAGTATATTTCTGACTACATCCAAAACCGATACCGATACCGTGTGAAACCGCGCTAAATTTGTGAACCCCGCCAAAAACACTTTTACACGCCAATTACGGAAGATGTTTGAAAAATCTTGTAATGATCTGGGATAAGCTGTTTTAACCACGTGCATAACGTTGGTTATATGTGTACAAACATTAATATATATATATTGGTATGCCTTTAGGCCACGTAATTAATTCTGAAGCATATTTTGTCAGACTTTCTATCGCTTAAGTAAACAGAGATTTAAACGGTTTATGTTTATGTCTATAATTATACGCCCAAAATCTGCAAATATTTGCGTGTTTATATTAAATTACCCTATCGACCTTAACCAGTGACGATTTATTTTACCTTAATTTGTATGGCTGTAAAATTAGATGACAGCGTTTAAAAGTAGAAACACGTTAAGTATAGATCTATGTATAACACACAAATTATTTTATGATTGCTTATTTCATGCATAACTATATTAGTACTCATATGTACTAACTATAGTAAGTACATATTTCATTTATAGTGTACCTGTATAGAGTATTGCATACAGCGGAGGTTGTACAACAGCACTAGCTGATATAGGACTACTGCAATCAAATCAATCGCGCAAGTGGCGTCTCGTCGTCAGCAAATAGAGGCAACCCCCAGCACATGCTACACGTTTAGCCTGTCTAGCTTCGCCATGTGTCAGCTTTAGTTGTTATACACATTATGTAGCTAGTTGGTCATGTGGCATTTAAATAGGGCATGTGCCTTGTTGCTGCATACAATGTGAGTGCTTAAATAAAATGAACTCATTATTGACAAAAATGCACATATAGATATGTAGGTAGTTATACCGGGTGTCTATGAAGATAGGGTACACTCAATAACATTTAAACGGAAAGAGGTTTTTACTGTTATAAATAGCTTGAAATTTGAATTCTCTTGCGTTTTTCATCTTTCCATACCCAACTGGATCCGAGAAATAAATAGGAACTCTGGATTTTTAAATGGGACCCCATGTATATACTTCTATAATTTTAATTTGGTGGTTTTGACTAAGAAAGTATCAAATTCATTTTTTTTATTTATTTTTTTTTCAAAATATCAGTGTTTATTTTTAAATCTTGTGCTCAAAGTGCTCAAAGCTTGTACTTGAAAAATATAATTTATGTAAGAATAATTAGGAATTAGGAATTTTCAGATATATTAAAATCATATTGTACCCGGGGTATTCCCACTTCAAAAAAGTGAGTTAAATGCCATTTTTACTAAAATTTGCTCCTAATTTTACAGTTTTATTGAAAACCGGTTTTTAATAGTTTTCTCAAAAAATGTTTTCTTATACTTCATTCACAAAACTAGACTAAAAAATAGAAAATTATTTTGATGTATTTTTACTTAGATCCACTTGTATACTCAAATTATGCTCTGTTGGCTTTGGAAAAAGGTGAAACATGCTAAACGAGTCCAAATTTCGAGCCTTTCAATAATAGCTCTTGAGTGCATTCTGTCTTTGTAGACATACTGCATATGTAATTGTTAACTAAAACCTGCTGGCGAAGGAATCTTTAATTCGACATACAATTTTTCCACATTTTGTTAGATTAAGTCAACCCTACAATATCTTTGTCGATTTTGTCTTTAATTACAGGTATATTTATAAAACAATAAAAAGAGACGGTATTATTTATTACTTAAGCAATTTAAAAAAAAATAAAAACTTAATATTTTACCCTCTGTTACAAGGTTTTATAAAATATGTTCAAAGAGAACTAAAAAAATATTTGATAATTGTAACATCCTAAAACATTATTTTTCAGAACAAAAACTTAAAGTAGACATGAACATATATAATAATAAGTATAAAAAAATATAGTAATGAAAAAGTAACAAATTAATAAACACTACATGTGGTAATTACAAGCAATCTTCACAAATGCTTCGTGCATATGTGCTCCATATTGGTTCATTGCAATTAGCACAATATGTGAAATAAACGCGGCAAAAAAAGCATTTAACAAAAAAACGTTGACCTGGGGTCAGCCATAAACATTGCTAAATATATTAAATATTCGGCAACACATGTACGAGTTATACGATAAATTTTAAAACTCTTGGGGTGTCAAAGACCCAATTCATCAGTTACGAGTCAACTAAAGAGCGCCTTTTAGCAGATCTTTTAATGCTGATAAAGTAATTATTGAATTGTTTAAAATGCTTATAAAACACTGGAAACTTAATCTGAATATTATTATTATATAATATAATATATTAGATATTCAGTGTCCGCCATTAAGTTGGAACCATATAGGACTGATTAGTTTGATGAAAACTTTTGGTGACAATCACTTCTGCTTCTAAAATAACTTAAAATGCACCAATTCAAAGTTGACAGCTAACATCTGGCAACTGTCAAATTTGTGATTTTCAAAAAAAATCTTTAGAAAATGGCCTGGATTATAATTTTTTTCGAAAAATGTCACTAGGAATTTATATTCCTAATGACATTTTACGCCTATATGCCGATTTTGCGAGAAACATTTTGATTGAAAATTTTTATGTTTTCGAAGTTTTTGATTCACTCCCGTAATTAACTGATCTGAAAACATATAAAACGCTTCAAAGCAGTATAAAGTCTGCCATTGCGATGCATATACAGTGAGGTCCATAAGTAACTGATAAATTCATTATCTACGTAATTTGCAATTTATGAGTAAAATCCTGAAACACGTCCATTTTTAATTCTAGAATGACATTTTTTGTGCATAATTTTATACCTTCCCCTCCAACCCCCTTGGAGTGACAACTACCCCTTTAAAATTTTTAAATGGAACAAGTGTGCGTGTGATAGCTCATTTGAAAGGGTTCTTAATTATCTATTCAGCAATATAAGGTTTTTTGAATTTTGTATATTTTTCCTCAAGAAAATTAAATTTGATAATATCAAAATTATTATTATGAAATGTATACAATCAAGTGCCTATGTACGAAATATCTGTCAAATCTGACGTTTTTAATTAATTTTGTGTCAACATTGAACTTAAATGTATCGGTTTCCCTGATACGCTGCGCAAAAAAAGAAATAAGTAAAAAGGGTTTCTTTTTACATATCAGAAAAAATTGTACATTTAAATTTCTTTATTTGCTACATCTGTGAAAACTTATTATTCTATTATGTTATTTATCGCTGATCGTCAGCTTGATCATTATTTTAACAATGCATCTTTCGGATACCCAGAGACATGAAATTTTGATATTATTAGGATGTGGTGATAAAACAAGAACGCAGAAGCAGGTATGCGAAATATTCGATACTAAGTATCCTGATCGCCGCATTTCCCAGTCTACGGTTAGTAGAATAGAAAACAAATTTCGTGAATTTAGTCGTGAAGATAATCCTTTATTTATAAAAAAAAACATTCTTTTTTCTGATGAAGCAGCATTCGTCTTAAATGGAACAGTCAACAAACAGATCTGTAGGTACTGGAGTACAGAAAATCCACATTGGATGATGGAGGCCAATACTCAATATCCTGAGAAGGTGAACGTTTGGGCTGGAATTATAAATTCTCAAATTATCGGACCATATTTCTTTGATGGCACATTAACAGGCGCGCGTTACTTGGATTTCTTGCAAAATTTCTTAGTTCCAGGGTTAAGAAAGCTTTTCCCAGATGATGACAACCCCAATGAAATGGATAGAAATATTTGGTTTCAGTAGGACGGAGCTACACCACATTTTCATTAGAAGTAATAGCCTATCTGAATCAAGTTTTTCCCAATAGATGGATTCCGTAGACGCGGTGAAATTGAGTGGCCTGCTCGTTCTCCCGATTTGACCCCGCTTGACTATTTTTTATGGGGTTACTTAAAATCGAAAGTCTACTTCAACAGACCAAATAAAGTAGAAGATTTAAAGGACAGAATAAGGCAAGAAATTAATCAAATCACCCCGGAAACAATACAAAATGTTTTAGAAGAATTTAAGCAACGCCTCCATTATTGTCAAGAAGCAACGGGCGCTCAGTTTGAACATTTGATTTAAACTGTTCTTCTGTACTGTTTCATGTTCTTTTCTTTACTTAGCACCATTAAAAATGTAATATTTTTCAATAAAAAAATTATAGAAATTAAAAAAATCTTATGTTGCTGGATGGAGAATTAAATACCCTTTCAAATGAGCTATCGCACGCACCCTCGTTCCATTTAAAAATTTTAAAGGGGTAGCACTCCAAGGCGGTTGGAGGGGGAGGTATAAAATTATTTTCAAAAAATGTCATTCTAGAATTAAAAATTGACGTGTTTTAGGATTTTACTCATAAATTGTAAATTACGTAGATAATTAATTTATCCGTTACTTATGGACCTCCCTGTATGTAGATTCAATGCAATTCTAATAATATTCGTAGGTATCGTTGGGTTTGAAGATTATTGATATTCTTAATCGAGAAAAGGTAGGTACTGTCTGGATTATTTTCCAATTTCCAAAAAAAAAATCACCCATTGCTTTTCAACTGTTTTTTTTTATTAAACTTTATTTTATTGATAAAAAAATGTTTTAAATACAATTTGGATATTTTAACGCAAAACTACTACTTAAAAATAACAAATAATAAATCACTTTAAAAAATAATTTAATATGCAAAAAAAAAGTTGCTTCATTTTGTCGCTCTGCATTTTCAGCGTCTCTCTGGCAAATATGTGAACCCGGTCCATTTTCTATTGCAAATCTATATCATCATAAATTCTGGCAGTGATCGCTCCTGAGTCTCATCTTGTCAATGACCAAAGAAGAGGTCAGAAGGCAACTTTATTTCTATTCCAGGGAAACGTCAGCGGAGATGGAGATGGAGTTTGACATGAGAGCAACTATGCCATTTGACTGGGGATGAAATACAGTAGTTCTGTTTTTTTTTAATGCGCATCATTGTCAATACTTCTTGCTATATCTCTTATTCGAAGTTTTTGCCTTGGTCGGAATGTAGCTTGAGGGGTATTCCATGTATGGCTATTACGTTCTCGATAAGTACTTTAGCTACAGTTTCTGTCTCTTGATTGGGGAGAGGTACTGCTTCGGGCCATTTTGAGAAATAATTCATTACTATCATCAAATACTTGTCGCCATGGGTGGTTACAGGTAATGGTCCAAGAATATCTACTGCTACTCTCTCAAATGGTGCTCCAGATACGTACTGCACCATTTTACCACGATTTCTTGTTTTTGGTCTTTTTTTAGTAGAGCATAAATCACATTTCTTGCACCATTCTTCTACGTCTCGGCGACAATTTACCCAAAAAGTTCATCGGTTGGGCTAATGTGAAGTTCTTCTATCACTTGGTGGACCAACTGCGGATACTCCATAGGGGCTCTGCGACTTCCGATGCAGTAGGCCATCGCGAAGGCACAGGGAACTCCATTAAATCCAGTATACCTTTGTAGTCGTACCATATCTATAAACTTCCTGCCAAGTTGGTCGAACTCTATTCTTTACAGGGCTTACGATTAAATCCTGAGCGAGTTGCTCTTAAGTTTAACTGCTTGATCAAAACATATTTTACTCTATGAGCGAGCACGAGATGTCCGAGTAGCGAGGCAAATGCTCCTCAACGATTAAATCCTCTAACGATTGAATCCATCTACCTAGTCGAAACATTTAACGCTTATATAGTTTAACTCCTTTGAGCGAGCGACTACATGAGGATCTAAACCTCACGCAGCTCTTGTTGTTTCACTCGATAAAACCCGAAGGAGTAAAACCCGAAGAGCAGCAAGAGCGATGAGGTTTAACTCCTTGCTCGAGTTTAACTCTCTTATAGGCACCGAACATAAACTAGTTTATGTTCGGTTTTATCGGTAATTATAATATCGGAAATCGGAATATCGGAAAGGATTGACTAATCACAAAAAATTAAAGAAAAAATTGGAAATTAAATAAAGTGTAAAGAACGAAGTTGTAAAAAACTACGAATTGAAAAATACGAAGACATTATAAAAAACCAAAATAGTTTATTAAACTTAAAAATTAAAAAATAAGTATTAAAAAAGTAGAGTTACATAACTAAAACATATTGATAAGTAATGCAAGCATTACAGGGACGTCCCATTAGGTGGTGTACAGATCAATACCGTAAGGTGGGGTGAAATTGATTTTAAGGGGTGACTGATATTTCGCATAAGCTAGATATTTAATTCAAATTACGCCCTTTAACTTTATCCAAGTAAATCACATCCATCCCAAAACCTTTTGTGGTAGTTCTGGCGTAGTTTGCTTGTTAAGAGAACAAGGTAAGATTTTCTCATGCTATATTTTAACCACGTTGATTATTAACACCAAAATTGTTGTTATTTTTACTCCGTTAAATTTGCTTTTTATTAAGTTCATTTATAAACCATCTGTGGTTTTGATATTTGATATAAATGTTCTGCATAGTGTAGACATAATCTGAAATGATGAAAAATTGTTTGGCAATAGCGAATGGCAATCAGTTGGCAATAGCGAAAATATATTTTTTCGTTATTCACCCCCCCCCCCCCCCCGAGCGCCACAATAACCTTAACTCTTCATAATATATTCCTAATATCTCCAATAGAGATATTGGGATATAAGAGCTTTAGTTTTAGGATTGTCGGGTTCGAAAAATTGAGTTTTGCGTACATGATGATCTGTACTGATGAGAAAAGTTGAGGTTATGGGGTTATGGGGATTCGACAGTTTGAGTTATGGGGTCACTTTTCGCCCACTGTAACTTTAAAATCGATGTAAGTGGAAAGAACAGCGGCCACTGAATGACTAAAAACTTGTGAAGCATACTTGACTCTCATTTTTCGGAAATTATTCGGGTATAGGTAGGTGTTCATCGGTTAATTACGGACAAGTCGGTATTCTTTAAGTTTGTCATTATTGTAAAAAGTGACTAGGTAATCTTTTCTAAGGTAGAACACGTCATTTTACTAACTAGTAGTTTAAAGCACAAGTCACAAAATGTCAATAAATACCCAATAAAAAAATATGTCCTCTTAAGCACAATAGTGTCTTTAAATATCCACTTATGAAGTCAGATATTTTATTAAATAATCATAATTCATAAATTGTGAACCATAAGCCACATAAGCCGCCGACAACCGATGAGATCCGTGACGTTAGTGGGTGGAGCTTAGAGTGGACTTTCTAGTTTTTTTTTATGTTCGGTGCCCACAGTAAACACGCAGTAGCGTGTATAAATTATAAATGCGTAAATCACATGAGGAGTTAAACCCTGCCGCACTGCTCGAGGTTTAACTCCTGGAAGGATTTAATCGTACCATCGACTCGGCTGACTCGCTCGAGGAGTAAAACCTCTTGCGTATCGCTCAGGTTTAACTCCCGAGGCGAGCTAAACGACCTAAGTATGTTCGAATCCCATCCCGATTAGATCGTATTCTCTGCAGAGCGTATATCGCTCACGATAGGAGTTATACCTATCGCCTCTCAAATGACTCGCTCTAGGATTTAATCTCAAAAGGAGCTAAACCTTTTACTCGTAAGCCCTGATTCTTTATCCAGCTTAATAGGCCAGTCAATAGAGCTTTTTGACATGACACGATTGATACCTGAAATCCGACTACGGGATACTTTTAAGTTCAGTCCTTAGATGAAAACGTATATGAATTGGACTAGGAAATAGTTGCACTTTTTTTTTTAATAACGAATTAGTGAAAAAAAATGGTTTTTTCAGTTTTTTGCTTATAGAAGAAAAGCTATTGAAGCAATTACATCGGATCCAATAGAAAAGGTGTAGAGAATTCAAAAACCTTAGAAATGAAAAAAAAAATTAAGTCAATCGGTACATTTTTCGCTGAGAAAACTCGGAAAAACGCAAAAAATTACCTTTTCTTAATAAATTCGTAATTCGAGTATTTTCGCATTAGAAGAGTCAATCTCGTGGTAAAATGTAGGTAATATCACGAAGAATGAGTGTGCAAAAACTGGATTATGTCCGATGAATAGTTTTTGCACAATACTCGAATAAAGTTTTTTACATTGTATTTTGAATATTCCATAACACGTCGAGCGATAGATTAAATACCATTTTCTCGACGGATTCGGAAACGTATATGAATTGGACTAGGAAATAGTTGCACTTTTTTTTTTTAATAACAAATTAGTGAAAAAAAAGAGTTTTTTCAGTGTTTTGCTTATAGAAGAAAAGCTATTGAAGCAATTACATCGCATCCAATAGGAAATTTGTAGAGAATTCAAAAACTTTTAAAATGAAAAAAAAAATCAAGTCAATCGGTACATTTTTCGCTGAGAAAACTCGGAAAAAACGCAAACAATTACCTTTTCTTAATAAATTCGTAATTCGAGTATTTTTGCATTAGAAGAGTCAATCTTGTGGTAAAATGTAGGTAATATCACGAAGAATGAGTGTGCAAAAAACTGGATTATGTCCGATGAATAGTTTTTGCACAATAGTCGAATAAAGTTTTTTACATCGTATTTTGAATATTCCATAACACGTCGAGCGATAGATTAAAGAACATTTTCTCGACGGATTCGGAAACTACAGAGTGTAAACTACAATTCGTCCATTTACTTTGTTTCATTTAAATGTCATTAAATTGGTGTAAAACGCCTCTGAACACCGCGCAAAATGTTCGGCGGCGCGCTGACAGCCGAGCGAGGTATAGGTACATATATAGGTATAGGTGCTATACATAGGTATAGCAACGACCAGCAAATTGATCCAGTATCATTGATCTTCAACTTGTACTGTTGTGTCATTAAAAATTCATTGCAGGTCTCATACGAAGATTATTTAGTCTCGAGTTTCTGTCAATATCGATATTCGTTTTGTTCAGCCTTCTGGCTGAACGAGAGAGAATAGCGAAATATGAAAACATACTGATCGAATAGTGGACTTCAATCGACCAGATATCAGATGTGTGTGGTGAGCTATAGAACGTAGTGAAACAGAAGTAATTGTCTCTAAACAAAAAGTGATAAATACTGAAGACTAATGTAAAATAAATCCTGAAATTGTAACTGCAAATATATATCACAGTAAGTACATAGAATAAATAAATATTCTTGATGAAAAGTGGTACATAACGAAAATATCTGCATATAACAAACGTGCAATTACCAGGATTTTAATTAAACTTGAAACAAAAAGGGTAAATACTGTATAGAGGCAAAACAAAAATATGATAAGAGTTCATCGCCACAAAAAACTTAAAAAGTAAAATAAATATATATACATACATACATATATTTATATCGAAAAGACAAACTCGATTAAAGAACAAGAAAGGAAAAATATTCCAACATAATTAGTAAAATATAAAGGATACCATACACGCGCAAATTATGAGCGAATTTACAAATGCGCAAAAGGAGTTTCTAGAAAATTTATTCACAAAAATAAACGACAAAATAGAACAAAAAACTGTAGAAATCCAAAAAGAGTTAACCCAGAAACTGGAAGAAATTAGAAAAGACGTAACAGGAAAACTAAATGTATTGGAACATAACGTCAAATTAATAGAAAGCGAAAAATAAGAAAATAAACCAAGAAATTTTAAACCTTGAGCGAAGAGTTCGGAAAAATAATATTGCCATATTTGGTATAAAGGAAAGTGCGGAAGGTTTGATGCAAACTGTCTGCAGCATTTTTAAGAATACTCTTGGACTTGATACAGGTGAAAGAGATATTAGTCATATACAAAAAATAACAAACAAAACCAAAAACGAGTCACCAGTTATTGTTGGATTTATCTCAAACCAAAAGAAACTAGATGTACTAAAAAATGTAAAGAAGTTAAAGGGGTCCAATATCTATATTACTAATGATCAAACTAAAGAAGATCGAAATAACACTAAGATATTAACGCAGCACCTAAAAGAAGCTGGAAAAAAAGGTTTAACTGCTTACATCAAGAGAAATACTTTATATGTTTCAAAACCAACCGTTCACTATCCAACAATTAGAAAATCATGATGTTATAAACAATCTAGAAAAGGATGCATCAGAAATAAAAACAGGTAATACAGAAGAGTTAACTTCATGCACTGCAAAAATCCATATCAAATCGGACAGAGAAGACAAAGAGGACCATTAGAGAAATAGACGTAGAGGATAAAGTCGAACAAAAGAAAGCAAAAGCCGAAAATGTAAATGTGGCAAGACATATAAGTACTCGATCTAGAAGTAAATAAGAATAGGTTTAAATGAGTAGACCACACGTAAAATCTGCTCCAGAAATTGTATAACATTTTTGTATTGTTATTTATCTAAAATTTGTATATTTTGTATTTATCTAAAATTTTTGTTTATTAACATGTGAATTTAAATGTATATTAAAAAAAGCCTTGCAGCATAGACGTTTTACTAACTTAAATAGGTAAGAAATCAATTGTTTTTATATAATTTTTAATTTGATAGTAGGTATAAAAGGGTTAAAATTTAAAATACATAGAGATGAACGAATTTGTAACATATTTCGACATTCCAAAAATTAACACGGAAATTGTTGAAAATGCAACTCAAGCAAAGGAAGTTAAAGAAAAAATAAATAATAATTGTGTAAATTTTAAAATACTAAATACAAACATTCGGAGTCTCTCAAAAAATATAGAACATCTAGAAGTCTTTCTCGGCCAACTAGACATTCCTTTTCAGTGTATAGTCGTTACAGAAACATGGCAAATAGAAAATATTAATTTATACAAAATTTCAGGATATGATGTTATATACAATAAAGGTAGGTATAATCAAAATGATGGTGTAGTTATGTATATAAAAAATGATATATCATATAATTACCAAATTGACATAATTAATGAAATGTCGATCATAAATGTAACTTTGAACTACTTGGGACATAGCATAAATATTATATCGATATACAGGTCGCCATCTACAAATGCAAACGCATTTATAGCAGAATTCGAAGAATACTTGAATACACAAAACAAAAATGCAGAATATAAGTTTATAGTTGGGGACATGAATATTGATATAATGAAAGACAATCTAGTTACTAGCGAGTACCTAAATGTGTTATGTGAACACGACTACAGATCGACCATCAATGAATATACTAGAGTGGAAGGGAACTCAAAAACATGTATAGACCATATTTTTTTAAGTTCAAAAATACAAAATGCAGATCAAAAAGTACTGCCTTTAATTATTGAAACTGGTATAACAGACCACTACCCTGTAATTTTACAATTAATTCTAGACAATATAAGAGCAAAAGAAACAAATGTAAAGAAATACCATAAATACATAAATTATAATACATTGAAGGACGAACTGCGACATCAAACATGGAACTATATGGGAAATGGTGAGGATATAGAAGCTGAAACAAAAAAAATTGTTGACGAGTTAATGGAGTTAATAGAAAAACATACAAAAACGTACAAAATAAAATATTATAAAAGAAAAGAGTGGATCACAAAAGGCATAATAATTGCAATAAATAAAAGAGATTATCTGTATAAAAAACTAAAACAAAATCCAAATAACGATGTATTGAAAAGAGAGTATGTAAAATACAGAAATAAATTAACTCAGATCATAAAAAAAAAGCAAAATAAAACTTTTACAAAAAAACAAATACAAAAAAATAAAGATAATATGAAAAATTTATGGGATGTTGTTAATTTATAACATAAAAAATACAAATAAACAGAATAGAAATATAGCGGAAATAAAAAATAATGACGATATTGTGACAGATAAAACCGAAATATGTAATACTTTTAATAATAATTTTATAAATGTTGGGAAAACCTTAGCAAATAATATAAAACGAAATGAAAACTATAAAGAGAAAAAGAAGGAGAACATTCACACTATATTTTTAGACCCTTGTACCGAAACTGAAATAAAAAGAATATATACATAAATTAAAAAAATAAAAAAGCACCAGGTTTTGATAAAATAAAATGTGAAACACTCAAAAATATTGCAGATTTGATTGTCACACCTCTGACATACTTAATAAATAAATCAATAAGTATGGGTATTTATCCAGAAATTTTTAAAATATCTATTGTAAAACCTATTTATAAAATGGGGGATAAAACGGTACCTCTAAATTATAGGCCAATATCATTAATAACGAGTTTGGCCAAGATATTTGAAATGACAATAAAAAGTAGAATTGTAAACTTCCTAAATAAATTTAATATTATTTCACCCCCAACAGTTTGGATTTAGAAAAGGAGTGTCTACTGATCATGCAATAGCTTTACTTACAAAGCATATTTATGGAGCTGTAGATAACACAAAACCTTCGCTATGTCTGTTTTTAGATTTAGCGAAGGCATTTGACACAATAAGTCACACACTACTACTAAACAATTTGTATGATATCGGTATAAGAGGTACAGCACATAACTTGTTATCCAGCTACCTATCAAATAGGATACAATGTGTCGAAATAGAAAATACACGCAGTAATTTTAAGAAAATCGAATATGGTGTTCCCCAAGGTACTATACTTGGACCAATTTTGTTTATCATCTACTTAAATAATTTATTCGAATTAGATACAGAGGGTGTGATTTTAAGCTTTGCTGATGATACCGCTATATTTTATGAGTGTACTACCTGGGAAAGTTTAAAGGAAAAAGTAGAAAAAGATTTCAGGGGTATAAAGAAATGGTTTGACTACAAATTACTTTCAATAAATTTTGACAAAACAGTTTATATCCCTTTTACATCATACATATCATCAATGCCTCTATATAATACACTAGATATAAATGACAACGATACAGATAGAATACAAATTTGTTCCAAATTTAAAACTAAATATCTTGGATTAATTATTGATTGTCACTTGAGATGGAATGAGCATGTTAAGTATATTACACAAAAATTAAGAGTACATATACCACTTTTCAAACTTTTGAAGAAAATAATAGATATTAAACATCTAAATATAATATACACGGCACTAGTTGAACCTCATTTAATTAATGGTTAATGAGTTACGGAATTGTGGGTTGGGGAGGAGTAACGAATATACATTTAAATAAATTAGAATTAACTCAAAAAAGAATAATTAAAATTATTTATGAAAAAGAATATAATTATCCCACAAATTTACTTTATGAGGAAACGCCTTTCCTGGATCCTCGTCAACTATTTTTCTTAAAACTAGCGATTATGCAGTACACTGAAACAAATACAAATATAAATCATAAATATGACACTAGAAATAAAAGAAATCGCAAATCTGTAAAAATGTCTAAAACAATCGGCCAAAGATATCATATTTATTTAGCACCAAAGGTTTATAACTTCATACCTGAAACAATAAGGAATGCAAAAAACATAAATATATTTAAACGAAAAATTAAATTATTTTTCAAACAAAACACTAGAAAGGAAATACATAGGCTAATAGACTTAAAAAAATAATTAAAGTAATTAATAATAACAAGTTAAATTTAAATTGTTAAAAAACGTTGACATAAACATAATTAATAGATAATTGAAAATTCGTTTGTCCCTTGTTTCTATAATTAGGTATATATTCATCTGCATCGATATGTATATGTATGTGTATATGTATGTATGTGTATATGTATGTATATATATGTGTGTATGCGTATGTGTGTGTATATATGTATATATGTATATATGTGTATGTATGTGTATGTGTGTGTATGTATATGTATATATATATATATATTAGATTTTAGATTTTATAAATTCTTTTATAAGGTTTTAACCTACTTTTTAAGTCTAATTTATTATTTACAATATTGTTTATATTTAATGTTATTTATTAATATGTATGTTTGAAATATAACTATAATTTTGTTCTTTGTTTATTTGCAGATATATTATACACATTGTAAATATATATTGTACCACTGTATATCAAATAAACAAATACTACTACTACTACTACTACCAGAACATTCAGAAGGCTGAACAAGAAAATATAACGAAATATGAAACCCTAGCAATCGAACTGAAGCGTCTTTGGGGACTGGAGAAGGTGCAGACATACGCCCTACTGATATCGGCAGAAGGAGTGATGATGACCAGATTCTCCAAGAAAATCACGGCATTATGACTATCTCTCTATCTCTCTCTATATCCAGGACTAAAATATAATCAATTTTAAAATTTCACTATTTCATCTCTGAAAACAAAAAAGTTATGGGAATCACCCGGTATGTTCATACTTTCTGTTCAACTTACAAACCACTCTATTCTGTGGTATTATACCAGCATATCGAAAATATGCTGGTAAAAGTACTTCTCTGTTTCAAATTGTATTAGTTATACTTACATACATATAACATACATATACAGGTAAGTAAATGGGAAAAGGTCTCTAAGGAGGTATAACATTTATTTCACTTTGAGATCGTCTGATTTCGTATTTTTTCGACGGAATTGCAGAGATTCTCGACTTAATGCATTATAAATTATGTTGCTTGCGTAAACCGTTTTTATTCCAGAAAGCGAAAAGCAGAATCTTGCATTATTACTTTTCTTATTCCTCTAAAGCTGAAAGCGTTACATTTTTAGATGATGAAAAATGTGAGAAGTTTTAATATCTGTTACTTCAGTCCCCTTGAATGTTGGAATGTAGAATAATTATAAAAAATAAAGCAATACAAAAACCTGGCATTTACTTTTTTAATAGTCTATTAAATTATCAACCAGAGACTTGATGCCTGATATCTCAAGATGAAAATAATGGATAGCTATGTTCCTGAAAGAAGTCAAAGATTGCTAGTACAAAGGTACAGTGACAGATAGTTTTATATCTGCATATTCAGATGATACTGTCATGGACCGTAAGCGGGAATTTTGCCGAAACGATAATTTTATCGTTCAAGTTTTTTAAGAATTATATCATTTTCGACAAAACTGTCGTATAGTGTGAAGACTCAGTTCGACTGAATTAAAACATCGTTTCTAATAAACTGTCGTGCCGCACCGTGTGTACGTATCTTGTGGACGGAAATTAGTATGTTCAGTTCATATAGAATTATGTATTTATAGTTCATGTTCTTTTGTACAGGGCTAGTTTTATAAATACCCTCCTTTATTGATGTTTGAAATGACGCGGTATAAAAATTGACGCGATAAAAATATGTTTGCCAAATTTGGCTTCAACGCATCAAAATATATAGGAAACGATGGGTCTGATTACAAAGTCAGAACATTTATTTTCTTGTAGACCTGTGTTATCTAATACCTATTAGATAAACCTATTTTTAGGGCACCCCAGCACATAAAAATTCGCCCGATTTACGGATGTATACGAACCGTAAGGTTGGCGGTTGTAGTTTACCCACTAAAGGTGGATTTATATTATCCGGTCAGACACGGTGCGGAAAGGTTACGTGTCCAGCAAGACAAACATTGTTATATGTACTTCTTATATAAGTATTTATATTTAGCGAATCGGTTCCGTTCAGGCACGTTGCGTGTCATACACCTACCGTCTGTCATTGTTGAGAAGAATCTTTGTCTGCCAGGATACGCGTCTATTATTTCTTAACGAGAGTTCACTGTGTTCTTGCAATATATCTATATGTCTGAAGACGAGAGATGTAAATAGTACTGATAATATAAGCATCTTCCTTCTTTGTCGGAACATTAACACTACTTTCCCGCGCCGCGTCTGACCGGATAATATAAATCCACCTTAATACGATAGTTAATAAAATAGATAGCTATTGTAGTGCATGTCTGAAATAAGTGTATTATCACTCAATTGTGTAATCCAAAAATTGCGTGTAAAAGAGTATATCAACAATATTTACATGCACCCACAATAATGGCAACCGTGGTAATTAGTTGATGTTCTCATACAAATATTGATATATAGTATTGTTATCCTTGATGACCTTGAATACCTGTGGGAAATTTAATTATGGGGATGATCTTTCATTTTTTTGGTTTTCGTAATGTGTAGAGAAGGTATAGCCGGGTTAGGTTGGGGAAATCAGTCCCTAAACCATCAGCACTTGTTTTGATATTGGTGAGTAGCTGAAGATATAATTTTTTACCGTATACTTTTAGTCGCGTATCGCCAGTGCTATCCCTCAGCAAACTAATAAATACAATTTTCGGTTGATATTTTATTTTCTTCGCTCGCTGTGGGATAATTTTTATAAACAATAGTTCTTAGAATATAACAGTAAGTACAATCTAAGTTTTGTCGTAAAAGAAGATAAAAACTTAAATAAAAATAATAATAATAACCGGGAAAATATGATTTGCGTATATGAAAATTTTATTTTATATACGCGTATATTTTACATAATTTTATATAAGAATATTTTTGGTAATACTTTATTGTCGAATTGTCCAAATGTTTAGATAAAGGCATGAAAACGCATTATATTGTTTTTGTGTATATAATTAGTGATGATATAACTACTGAATCGTTGATTACTATACTTACATAATTTTGAATATACCTAAATACTGACAAACTACAAATATTAAAAAAATACTAAAAATATTATAAACACTACATAAATATATAAAATACTAAAAATACTACGAATACTAAAAAAACAAACCTTTATCTCGTTTTGGCCAATGTTTAACGAATAATGTTAATGAAAGACAGCGTAGACCCAACAAAATGGAAAAAAAATATAACGAGCCATCCAAAAAAAAAAACGTATTTCTATTCGTAATTTTAAATTTATAACTTTATTTAATAGTCAAAGTTGTTACAATATGTGACATCCATTATTTCATGGCCAGATTTAATGACATATTTTTTGGATGGCTCTTATATACATTATACATATAGATTTTTTTATTTTGGTACGTGCATTACGGAGATGTGAACTATTTAATAGCTGTGCTTTCACGATACTCATAGAAATGTATCAATATTCTCGTGTATCGAGTATACTTTACTATATAATTACATGAGTAATTTTCATAAGCGCCGCGAAAGCACAGCTATCATCCAGTATCACAGCTCCATACTGAATTTTTTTACTTGGTTCATATTGTCATAAGCCATTCATAAGTTAAATCTCAAAAAATCATTATTACAGATTTAAGATTAATATTTTTAAGTGTTTGTTAAGTGTAAGTTGTCAAAAGGGTTCCAAAGTTGTCAAAGTCATCAAAAGATGTCAAAAGATGTTCCTTTTGACAACACCTAATGCCGCCAACAAGTTTGATTATTTTTAAAACATTCAGAAATTACCTCTAACGCGAAAGCATCTAATGTACCGTCCTCGAGACCGTCCGTTTCTCCAATTTGCGAATACTTTCTTCTGTTTCTACAATATAATAATAACATGATTTTTTTCTTTTCTATCCGAAATAAAACACCAAACCACAGATGAGAGATGCAACAATCTTGAGCAGGACTTACACAAAGCAAATACTGTAGTACTGACACAAACCATTTAAAAATGCTCTGTGGCAAATACATATACGGGTTTGTTTATATACGTCCTGCGGGGTTATGTACCGGGTGATCGATTTAAGTCGATTTAAGTGAGTTTTTCTCGGAAACGACTGAAAGAAATTAATTTTTGTGAACTGTAAATCATTTTTACTCACCTTCACTAAAAATTAAGGCAAACACCAAAAATATATCTACACTACGCTCATTCTACTTAGGCTACTCGCGACGCCTCATTTTTTTTTCAGCAACATACCTTTTTTACTTTACCATTACAATGATATATTAATTGTGTGTTCTTTTTTTATTTAATGTTTTTCTGTATCTTGGATATATAAAAAGTTCTGGTCGATTTATTATTTAGTGTATTATCTGTTTTTTAAAGTTGTTAGATAAATGAATATAATTTCTGTATAAGAATATATCAGTTTACTTGTTTTTACTAAAAATTAAGATGGAAATAAAAAATATACATAACATAATGGTGCTAAGCATCGCGACGCCGAAATTTTTTTTAGCAAACTACTTACCTGTTTTTTTTTATACTTTATTTCAAAAGTTATGGCTGATTTCTTGATGAATTCCTTTACAGTCAATATTGCAACATTTGGAATTGAATTTTCCGATGATATTGCTCGTTCAATATGGTGTCATAGAAACAAAAGTTCTTATTTACAATATCATAAAATATGTTAGAGGATTTTGAGTTTGAATTGAGTAGGTATGTCCTTAATAATTTAAATTTAAGTATATATGTTATATAAAATTAGATTTTATTAAAATATATTTTTAGCAATGGCGGCTGGTGGAATTTGAGATTCTCGTTTTTCGCATCGTATTTTAAGGGATGATTATTAGACCTAAGTAGAAGGTTATAATAGCAAAAAAAAATTCAACGAAACTTACGAAAAATATTTCCAAAAAAAATGTTTGCCTCACCAGAATATCTTGGAAACGGCTTGAAAAATATTTATAACCTATTTTGTTTTCACAATCACCAAGTAAATACTTTTTTACAAGATTTGTAAAAGTTATGTGAATTTGAATTTTTATTACATCGCAGCATTTTGTATTTGAAATTTTAAAATAGCTGTATCTTTAGGCAAAACAAAAATTTTGCAAAAAAAAAAACGAGAACAAAAACTATTATAGTCACTTGGTAATTCTAAAAAAAAGATTTCACTAATATTTTATAAGCCCTTTCCAACCTTCTGATTGGGCAGACGTTTTTTGAATTTGTTTTCAAAGTTTTTTTTGCGTTTCATTTTAAGTTTTTTTGATATTATGGCCTTCATGGTCATGTAATGGTCTATGGTCAAATAATCATCCCCTAAAATATGATGTGTTTTTCCCCCACATTTAATTATATTAAATCGCGAAAAACATTTAATTATATTCTTAATAATTTGATATTTGAATTCTCCTACTTCAAAAACCTAATTAGCTTAATTTCTATTAAGATCCACCAAAACAACCGCTCTCTCCAATCCTGTGTACACAAAAACACCATCAACCAAATGAACATAAAATGAATATTTAGTTTGGATACCCATAAATTTTCATATTTTTAATATTTTCCTTATTCTAGTATTTCAAGGGGGAGGAGGATAAAAGGAGAGTTTTATAACGCTTTTTTCATTGTGTAATAATTAAAATTTATATTAAAAAAATATTTCACCTATTTTGAACGCGAGAAGTATTTACCTTAAGTATTTACTCTTCAACCTTATATTACCCGCCACCTCCTCAACACAACCTAGCAAGGCAAAAACCTTTATATTTGGAGTCTCTGTTATGTTGTAATAATTTGACGTGCACATTTTGCATTCTTTGTGAATTACCAATAGAGAAGGAAAAATTATATTATCCCCATTTATCTTCTAACCCCTGAACCGATTAAGCTCAAAATGTAATTAACTCTAGACATTATCATGGCATATAAGTGTTCTAAATTTCAAGTTGATATCTTAACGCGTTCTCGAGTTATCGTGTACACATAAAAGGTTAACAAACAGACAAGCCGACAGACAGACAGATTTTTTTTGCTTAGCCAATAAAAATTTAAAAAACTACCAGAAAGTTTCCGTTATTTTAGAAGTATAAAGCACCTTTAAAAACCTCCGAGATAGTTTCAGCTTCATATTGTTTATGTGTATTAAATGTACTAACAAGTAGCCGTGAATTAAATGTACTAAATTTAAATTTTAAGTTTTATTTTAAAAAAATTTTTAAATAAGATTAATTAAATATTTGGTTGCAGAGTAAGAAGTTGTGATTTGGATGTAACAGAGTTAAGGGCGAATTAAAGTAATAAAAGTGTGAAAAATTGATTAAATTTGAAGGAAAAAAAAAGAAGTTATATGGTGAATACAGAAATAAACAAGAAACGACGACAATGGATGAAGGATTAAAATTTTTAAAAATAAGGAGGCAAGGAAGGACGGAAGAAAGAGGAGGGGCAAAGCAGCAAAACCCCAGAGCAGCCGGGGCCCCCCCCCCCCCCCCCCCCCCCCCCCCCCCCCCCCCCCCCCCCCCCCCCAGGAAGAGACGAGAGGACGAGAGCAGAAGAGAGACAAGAGGATGAAGAGGGGAAAGGCCCGGAAAAGGAAGGAGGACGAACGGCGGCGGCCCGGAGCGGGGGGCCGGCGGCCCAGAGACCCCGGGGGGGGGGGGGGGGCCCCCGCCCCCCGGGGGGCCCTTGCAAATAAAAAAAAGGAAGGATAGGAAGAGAGACAGGAGGAGTGAGAAGGGAGAGAAAAAAGAATAGGCAGGAGGGTGAAAGAACCCCTTAGCCGATTCAGGAGATTATCGACCTCACCAGTTCCAAAAATAGAAAAGGTACAAAATACTAGCCTCCCATGGATCATGGTCCATGACAGAAAGAGGAGGGAACGAAGGACTCCCCAAGAAAAGGCCCCCCCCCCCCCCCCCCCCCCCCCCCCCCCCACCTTTAGAAATTTTATGACATCCCGGAAAAGCAGCAAAATAGAATACAGAAATTAATATTTCAAGAATATGAATAAATAACAACAAAAATTTCTCGAAAGGCAGCCCCCCCCCCCATGCTTTGGAATTTAAAGAGCTAAAGAATAGAGAAAAAAGAGTGAGGAAGTAAATCGACGAAGCCAATCAATTAAAGAAACTGTGGAGAAATTAATGCAAGATAAATGAAATCAAACAATCGAACTCACCCCAAAAAGAAACCCGGCCCCCTAAACTGTGAAAAATTGGGCCCCCACAGCGCTTTCGGGGGCCCAACCAAATCTCTCTCCCAAACACGCCCACACTCAGCAGATCAAGATAAGACCAGGAGTCCAGAAGAAGAAGGGGGGGGGAATGGGAAAAAGACAAAAGGACGGTCTCCACCCCCAGACGAAGACCCGCCAGACCAGCGAGCGGAAAGAAATTAGGGGTGGCCTCAATGCCCCAAGATTTCGGTCCCAAAAATAAGCGAGAACGGCCTCCAAACGAATAAAGGTGTTTTTTATGATATTGATCAAAAATGAATATCGAATGTAAATGGAAACAGCTACTGGAGAATTGATTCCTGTACAGGGAGTAAATAAAAATACTGTACATAAAATAAAGAATATATTAGACTAGACAAGAGAAAATGGTGCGTGGGTCAAAAACAAAACTATACAAATTCAAAATGAAGAAATTTTACGGCCCCAAATTCAAACTACAATAAATCAAGAGGATCAAAGTTGGGGGGGGGAACCCCCTTCCCCAAGGAGAAAACATTAAAATTGGAAGGAAAGGGCGACGGAATAGGCGAGGCGAGCGAAAGGGAACGACGCCTTTTTGCAAGAAGCCAGAAATGAATAACCAAATTCTCTGAAATATGAAAGAAACTAGAGAGAAGTAGTAGGACGGGAGCCAGTCGAAAAAGGAGGGTAAATGGAGGAAGTTAAGATCAGTTAAATCAAACAAAGGTACGTGCACCCCACCTATTGCAGAACCTTGCTCAAGAATGCTGCCCACTGGAGCTGGAAAAAGCCAGAAAAGGCTAGACAGCCTCGAGGGATACCCAATGGAAACATCACCGGCAGAACAAGCTGGTTCAACATCAATAAACCCCCCCCAAAACCCCCCCCCCCCAACACCCCCCCCCCCCCCCCTAAAAGAAGGAGTCGGAACCAACATGCTTCACCCGTTGTTTTAGTTAAAAAAAAAGACGGGGACCGCAAGAACAAGTGACTGGAAAGACAGTATCCTCACCTAATCGACGACACCCGAACACACTTTCAAAATGAAAAAAAGTTATGGAAGGAACACAGAGATAAAGAGAAAAGTTTAGGATATATTTAAATTTATTGTAATGACCTTTTGAGAGTAGCACTCAGAGAAACATGGAAAACTTGTATATTGTGACGATTGTAATGGGGATTTTAAGAATTTAAAATTTGGAGGAATCTTTGGTAGATTCAGAAATGCCAACCTACAACTGAATCCAAAGAAATGTTCCCTTTTAAAAAAAGTAGAACTAGGAAAACAAAGAGAAAGATAAGTAAAGTTTTTGATTGTATATAAGGAAATTTAAGGAATTAAGACTAACAGTGTAATTTTGGATACCCTAACAAGATGGAATTTATGATTATTCATAATTGATATTTAAAAAAAGAAAGGAACTCAATAGGAAGGCTGAAAGGAATTATTTTACGAGGAAAGAATTACTGGATATCAACTGGAGATTTTCATAGTTACCTTTATGGAAGAACTTTATGGGGAAAACAACCCCCCCCCCAGGGGTTTTTTTTTTTTTAACCCCCCCCCCCCAACACCCCCCGGTTGGTGGAAAGTATAATTTAAAATAATGACGGAGTGAAGATTAAAGATAAAAAAATGTTAAAAAAGAAAGATTAATAGTAATAATATAAAAGTAAAGTAAGATGAATTTAAAAAATTAACCGGAACTGGCTAAAGAAGGAGTTCGACCAACTTGGCAGGAGTTTCCAGTGGACGAAGGGAAATGGAGTTCCTTTGTCTTCGGATGGCCTACTGCATCGGAGGGGGGGGGCCCCCCCGGGGGTTCCCCCCCCCCCCCCCCCCCCTTGTTGCCTAAAGCAAGAATCACCAAGTGCTAAAAGAGCAAACGGAGGCATTTTGGAGTAACCAGGACTTTCGCCCCGGGAAAGGGCCGCATTTTTTTTGTGTACACCCCCCCCCGGGGGGAAGAAAGGGGGGGGGGGGGGGGGGGGTGCCCCCCCCCCAAAAAACAAAAAAAAAAAAAGCCGTGGAAAATGGGAGAACGGAGATTGAAGGGGTGAGGATTTATGGCAAGGCCGACCTCCAATAAGAAGAGAAATGTAGCCAATTAACATAACTACTTTATCGAATCAGAGCTGTGGCGGGAAAGGGGGGAAAAAATATGCGTAAGAAAACCGAAAAGCGCTTCACCCCAGCGAATGGCATGATGCCACTACCTACTAAATTCGTGTCTGAAAAAAAGGGACTGGACAAATGGCTATGTTTTTGCTGTCATATAGAACTTCCCAGCATGAGTCGACCACCCCCCCCCCCCCCTTCTTCCCCCCTCCGGGGGGAAAAAAAAACCCCCCCCCCCCCCCCCCCTCCCCCCCCACTAGAAAAACAGGGAGAACCCTGCCAGAATTTAAGAATTTGAGAGAAAGAATGGACCAGCCACCGATTTTCCAGGAGAACAGAACCGAACTACATCAAAGATTTTAAACTGGTGAGAGGATGGTTGTACGCCCCCAAAAAGGACGAAAGGAAAAAGCCAAAGTCAGAGCAACTGGGAAGGCCCGTAACCATAATAAGGTCGGCTCCAGGAAGAAGCCGGGGGTCCAGGGATATCCACCGTTTTTTGACGCCCCAGGAGGGAAGGGGGAGCAAAGGCAACTTTGTAAAAGGGAATTTGAGTTTATTTTGATAGTTATTTTTTATATTAGGTGTTAAGAAGTTAGTATAGTTTTTAGTAAGAATTGATATTTAAGAAATACGTAACAGTACTAACATTGAAATCGTGGGGTTAAAAAAAACTGTCGTTCTGAATTAAATAGGCGCACATTTTTTGAGGAGGTTTTGATTTTGCTTTGCGAGACAGTAATAAATGACATGCAGTATGGACTATGGATTTACAATAAACGTAATAGTACCAAAATATTTACTTAGTGTTTAAATGATTTACAGGGATGTGTCTCACGGAGGAACGTCGAAAAATAAAATGGATATATGTATAGACATCAGATCTATTGACACTACTTGTAACGCGAAGGTCTACAAATTTACCGTAAAATGTAATGTTAAATGGATGTTAAAAACATTTAGGATAAACTTAATTAAGCACTTCCCAATATACGTTTCGTCAGACAACAGAGATCATCAAGACAAAGTCAGATTTTTTATAAAATAATTACGATTTGTAATTCAAGTTATTCATGGTAACCAAGTTATTCATGGATCATAACAACTGATGGTATATCGTATCAATTCAGTCAACTGTTTTTAACAAAGTATTATTAAGTTTTGAACACATCTATTCATATCTCTAAACCAGATTTACATAGTCAAAGATAAACCAGAAACCATATTTATATTATTATACGATCCATATACTGGAGACGACAAGTGCCACCTCCAGTAGTACAGTGGCGGCATACCACATACCACATACGATAATAATTAGGGTTCGAAAATATGTGCTGCAACGCAGCTCTCCTTGCGGGAGCGCAGGATAGTTAAACGCAGTTTAACACGCGTTATGACAACATTCCGATCCGAACCCTAATAATAATCTACTGCCGCGTCAGCCATACAGAGTTAAAACATGTGTTATTTTATACAAAAAAAAGAATAAGAAATAAAAAAAGGAAAAACGCTGAAAAAAACATAGCTATATTCCTAGTTTAACTCCGCACGTAGGTAGTAATAATTTCATTCTGTCGCCTTTATTATTTAAGTACTACTGATTAACTTTACTGTATTAACAACTCATAGATTTGTTGCAATATACAGTGTGGAACAGCCAAATGGAATAAATTCAGTAGCTCCATTGTTATGCATTTTTTTTAGAAAATCCTGAGACACCAATTTCTAATTCTAAAATGACATCTTGCTACGTAAAAATGTCACCCCTAAATTCAACCCCCTTCAGGTGACAGCTACAACCCCTAAATTTTCAAATTGGAAGTAGGGGCTTGTGATACTTCATTTGAAAGGTATTTTGATTCTATATTCAAAACTGCTATGGTTTTAAATTGTATTGCAGAAATTAACAAGAAAAAAAGATAAGTTTCTCCAGCGGAGGAAATTTGTTACATTAAAATAAAACTTTTATAAGTAACACTATTTGTCAATTTTAGGTTCTGAAATGTTAATAATAATAAAAAATATATGTCTGTAATTGCCGACATTCCCTACTATAATATAAAAACTTATTAATAAATACGTACAATTTATTGTTTGACAATCGAACGACAAAAACGAGCAAGCAGCAAAAAAAAAACCTGAAATTTAAGAAGTTGGCCATTATCAGCTTTAGTGAAATTACCTAGAAACGTGCTTATCATTGTAACAGTAGTTAACAGTTATCAGTGTTAAACTTTTTGTTTTAGTTTTCGTGTTGCAATTCAGAGATGGTTTATTATTACCTAACAAAATTGCATAAGGTAATTATTCTGCAGATTATTGGTGACGGAGGCAGAACACGAACGCAGGCCGAAGTTTTTCACCTATTTCAAGAAATATATCCGAAGTCGCCGTCGATATCTCAAGGTACCGTAAGCAAAATAGAGAAACAGTTTCGGTAACCTGAACATGTACGGCAGCTAAAGAAAAAATCCTCCCAATAAACTCAGTGATGATCAGAAATGGATGTAATGCTTATGCTTGAAGAAAATCCACATACGTCGAATCGTCAAACAGCTTCAGCATTAAATATTAGCCATTCCTCGATTCTCCGCGTATTGACAGAAAATCAGATTCACCTATATAAACTGGTACCAACTAATGAGCTCGCGGAAGACGATTTTCGTAGACGAATTCTCTTTTGTGAACAAATGATGCAAATTATAGATGATAATACTTTACAAATATAAAATATTTTATTTTCGGATGCATCTACATTTACACTTTACGGCCATGTTAAACGCCAAAACTGTCATAACTGGTCGAGAAAAAAATCCTCACTAAATGAGGAAATTACACACGCAAAACCCTGAGAAAATTAATGTTTGGGCAGGAATAATTGGAGAAAATAAATATCATTGGTCTTCATTGACGGCAATTTGAATGGAGAAACTTATTTAGTGCTGCTCCAAAATAGTGTTGTACCGACGATGGTATACTTGCATCCATCCAAGGAAACCCACAACTTCCAATTAATGCAATATGGTTCTACCAGGATGCACCATCACATTACAAGTCAATTTCCGACAATATTTCCACACAATCTTTCTAAATCGCTGGATAGGGAGACGTGGTTCTGTAGAATGGCCTGCACGATCACCTGATCTCACGCCATTAGACTTCTTCCTATGGGAATATGTAAAATGTATGGTCTACAAAACCAAATCCGACGATTTAGCTGACTTAAGAAGAAGAATAATACTTGCAATTAGGTCGATTATCCCGCAGATGTAAACTAATGTTAGAAGACATTTCTATTTAAGTCTAGGATGCTGACAAGATACTGGAGGCATGCATTTTGAACATTTGCTGCATTAATATAATTATTTTTTTTTTATTTAAATTTAACGAATTTTCTACGCTGGAGAAACTTTTTTTCTTGTTAATTTCTGCGAAAAAAATTAAAACCATAGCAATTTTGAATAGGGAATGAAAAGACCTTTCAAATGAAGTATCACAAGCCCCTACTTCCAATTTGAAAATTTAGGGTTGTAGCTGTCACCTGAAGGGGGGTTTAATTTAGGGATGACATTTTTACGTCGCAAGATGTCATTTTAGAATTAGACATTGACGTGTCTCAGGATTTTCTAAAAAAAATGCATAATAATGGAGCTACTGAATTTATTCCATTTGGCTGTTCCACACTATACTAGTTGATATGTACATACGTACATGTATATTTGTATGCTTCTTATTGTCTTAAAAATCCCGTATTTGGTTTCCCTGGTTTTGTTTTTATTTATTTCTAACAAATTTTTGGCAGAATATCTGCTTATTGTGTTATAGTCTTGCGTTCACGTATCCGTTGTTTGGGCTTGGGTGCTTCTGTTTGTAGAAATTGGACCGGAACAAAGTAGAATGACACTTGAGAATTCTGATATATAAATACACTTGCTTTGAGAATTCTGATATGTATATTACACGGCACACGAGGGTTATTATGGCGCAGCACAGATACAAATCGTAGTATGAATACCTAACAGAATATAAATTGAGAACTTTGTTACGAGAAACGCAAAATAAACTACAAGTCGGTGGTATGGGAATTTAATACCTTGCTTCGAGATTTCCATCTCTGTAATTTGTTCCTAATACTGCTAGCAACGTTCGGTTCTAATTGAGTTTGGGAAATATGGCACGTCTTCAATTAGACTCATGATGAAGCTGAATCTACGAAGCTTTCCTACAATAAAAGCGGAAATTAAAATTGATAATACCTACTGGCTTCATTTTTATATAAAGGAAATTTAAAGAGCTTGATATTTTGTTAAGATTGCTGAAATTAATAAAAGCGGCGTCGGCCTCAGTGCTAGTTCAGTGGCAGTGACGTTTGTTTTAGAAATCTTTAACAACTGTTGCTGAAAGGAATCCGTAGGCAGCAGAAAATAAAAATCATGGGAAATGATTAAAACGTATAAAAAATATCTGTTTCACTACTTTACCTTGGTATTTTTCTTGGTATTATTTTATTTGGAAGCTGTTACATTCTCATAACATGTTTTTTTAATCAAAATAAAAAAAAACAGCCGAATTTTAATTAATACTGATAAAAAATAAGTTACTCTTGGGACATAAACGAAAGTACTAGACCTAGTGGAGTGGAAAATGAAAACATTTTTCAAACATTTTTATTGGCAGGTTAAAATGTTTTGAAATGTCGAGATTTTAAGTTTAGGCGAAAAAAAATCTGTGTCTATCTGTCTGTCTGTTAACCTGTTTGGTTGGTACACGATAACTCAAGAACGCGTTAGGATATAAACTTAAAATTTGAAACATTTATGCACTATGATGAGGATTGGAATTGACTAGATTTTGATCATAATCGGTTGAAGAATTAGGGGTTAAATATGGGTAATAACCAGTTTCCTTGCCTATAAATAATTTGCAAACGATGGAATTCGAGGCACTTTGAGTCACGCAAATTTGAGTCACATGTATAATGTACTAATAAACAACTAAATAATAAACTAAAGTCCACAAATATAACCGTTTTCAGCTGGATGGGTGTGGGGGTATGAGAGGGTTGAAGAGCTAAGTATTCAAAATAGGTCAAATAATATTTTTAACATATATTTTACTAATTAGTAAGTGGACAGATCTCTATAAAAATCTCCTATTCTTCTTTGCCCATTCCCCTGAGGATACGAGAATGGGGTTAGGAATAGAATGAAACGTAAATAAAATATTAAAAATCTGAAAATATATGTCAGATCAAACCAAATAACCAAATATTGAATTTATGTTAAATTTGCTGAGGTTTGGCTTCTTCCGATCCCCTTTCCCTTTTTGTGGTTGTAAATGGGAGAGGGGGTCGGAAAAAAAAGAGTCATTAAAAATTGGCGAACAAATATGTGTATCGAAAATCAAATCATGAAATAATTTATATTTCATTCAAGATTTTAAAGTCTTATTTGCTGTTGCAGGGGGGAGAAGGGCGGGGAGTCGAATCTCAATTTTAAATAAAAAAAAATATTGATACGACGTATCGTGTGATAGGGTTTTGAGGAATTCAAATTGACCATTATTAATTAAGTCGCTATTCTTATTTTTTTCACTTAGCATTATGTGGAGGGAGGTAAAACCTCAAAGTACGTAAATTAGTCAAGGATAAATATATCAAAAAGGTTAAATGGTCTACGTCAAGAAGTTTATGGATGACATGAGGTCCAGGAAAATATGGTTGGTTGATCGAAGAGGGAATGAGGGTCAAACAGTTACATTATTAATACATTTAACACATTGTTACTCTTGTCTTTTTGGTCCATCGTATGTCCTTCCGTCAATGACATGGCGGATTACGAGTCCGACGCTGCGTTGTAGCACACTTTGCGGATCCTAATACTCTGATTGATGTAATACTCTGTAGTATGTACTCATTTTCAACTTATTTTCCGCGACCAGTGTAGAAGTAATTGCTATGAAACTGCCAAATTTGTATCTCAGTTAAAAAGGTGAACATTATCAGTTACAAAAGTTTTTTTCTGTTGATGATCCATTCTTATGTCCGGTTCTACTAAGTATTTTTTAATCTGTCTAAAAAATATTGCTTAAGAAATTAGTACTTCCACATACAATTTTCTCACATTTGTTAGCTTAAAAAATCATTAAGTAATTACTTAAAAGTGCATAAAACCGCATATCACGTGAACATTTTTTATATTTCATATCAAGGAATTTCTCCACATTCCTCCCTGTTTTCAACGGTACAACAAATAACACCTTGAGTCAGAAGAAAATTAATTAGAGACCCAAGATGCTTTAAAAATTTGAAAATAGTAGCTATTACCATTGTGTTCATTCGTGGTCCACTGGTTACATTCTGAATCTAATACTCTTTTGATCGATGGACAACTGATTAATTATTATTTGGTGCTTAATTAGTTATTGATAATATTTTTGCTAATTAATTAACTTAATTAGCCCCAATCTGACACTTTTCAACGATGGATTACTTATTGGTGCTTAATTAGTAATTAATAAGATTTTTATTAACTAAACAACGCGTTTTTTAGCAATTGACGAGGAAAAATTGTCGCGAATTAACAAATATTTGGTGCAAAAACCAAAAACTTTGAAACAAACTTGTTTTCTATTTAGCGGAGGTCACTGTATACAAAAAATTGAATAAGTTGAACCATATCTTGAATATTTTTTTAGGAGGTCGAAAATACTGAAAAAGCAGAAAAACAACGATACTATTTTGCTCTGCGAACTTCAGAGGAAGTTTATACGTGCAAAATTTTGTTGAAAAATAGTTAATAGAAGTTTTTTTCGGTATTTAAAAAAAATACACTCGTTATTTTTCAAGGTTTTTTATAATACGATAAGAAAAGACAAATTATAAATAAGCTAATAATTATTACTGATCGAGATCGGCTAAACGGCAAAAGTCGCACATTTTATATCTCATGAAGGTAATGCGTTCAGGTATCGAAAATTTTCCGTAGTTTCATAGAAAATATTCATATTTAATGTTCATAAACAATTATATTCAACTTTTGTTATCAGATTTTTACTTACAACGAAATTTGCGAAATTATTACTCAAAAATTATTTGCAAAATTTCAAAACGACATTTTTTTTTTCAGGTTATTGCCTAAATTGCAGATTTTCTTTCAGATAGTAGATAATCACCAGCATCAATTTTTCTGAAGTAAGTAAGGTGATAAATAATTATTTCACCGCCTTCTAGGCAACAAATTAAATATATCAACTTTCCTAAAAAATTGATTTGCTTTTCCTTAAAACTTTCAAGTGTTCCAGACTTCTTATCCACACTGTATATCTCTGACTGTTCTTTGTTAATGACAAGATATTAAATGTCGTTTATAAATGTCCAAATGCTTTTTATAAACCTCAGATATATAATAAAGTTAATGTTTAATAGTCTAGCCCATTAGTTGACTATTTTTCATCATTTTCAGAGATTCCATGTCAATCCATAAATGTCTTAATTTTTTTTAAATTTTCTGTATTTTTTCAATTTCCTTTTTTTTAAATTTCAAACAAAACCAGATGCTTTCGATTTGGTTTGGCCTATTTACTTTTTATGATTTAAACTTTTGGCTTTCAGGATTTTTTTTGTCCATTTTAAATGTTTAGACACTTATAACCTTTATGGCATTCATTATTTTTATGGCATTTTATTACACGACACATAATTAGTTAAAGGATACGTTTTAATGTCAAAATTTTAAGAGATTAAATTCAAAAACGTTTATAAAATGACAAAAAGTGTTTGTTATCGAGGAAAAACAACAAGAAATAAAAAGTTAAAAGTACTAGTGTTAGGACTTGGCAGACTAAACCTCATCAACATTGGCGCGTTCGCTATATTTTAGGCCTGAGGATGTTATTGTGTAAATGGTGTGAGATGTAAATTAAATTAATTAACTTGTTAATAAATTAAATTGTTAGTGTGGGTTTATGGGAATTTATACGCTTCATACCTTAGCAAGACGTTCTGTGAATTTAATATATAGTCATTTTATCGATTTTTTCAAACTATGTATTTAAAAAATATAATGATATTAAATATTGTTTGTGAGAAAACACATTATTGTTACTGTTTCTGAGGTAATGTGAAAATTGAACATAATCAACTGTTTTTAAACAATTTTTTATATTTAAGTTCCATAATTTTCTCTGCGAACACACTTCTAGTGCCATATCCCACTAGTCTACACTTTTGCGTTCAGTGCGCTCTGTAGCTATGTAGCTATCTCGTATGTTTTTCTAATAACACAGGACAGATCAGTGAGAATTGAGTGCATAAGTGCTGACCAGTCAAATTTGGTTTATGACACTATCTTAAAATTTTCACGACACTCTTTAGAGCTTATTAAATTATTTTCATATCCATAAAGGTTAATCCAGACATTCACGATCCAGTTCACTCAACACTTTCGATGATTATTGATTTTATTAGGTTTCGTCACTCAAGAATATAGGTTGTTATTAAAAAAGTGCCATTTTTGACAATTTAAATGTACGCCACTGTACATAGAACTGAAGTATTTGAAAAAAACGGCAATTTTAACATATTTGACTACGAGTAAAGAAGAAAAAGTGTGTCGGTTGTTCATGGTGTCACCTCCTCATGGTGTCACCCCATAGTTTTAGTGGGGTCAGACATACCTGTATTTCGGAGGTCCGAAAAAGTCTGCAACTGCCAACTGTCCTTCCCAAAGCACTCTAGCAATAAAACCGTTAAGCTCACATGAAAGAGTGCGAGAAAAAGAACGAGAAGATTACTCGTCCTTTGTCACTCGTATATCACTCAAGTCACAGATCTGGATTTCGATCTTATTAAATCTTGCCAGTGTGACATATTTGACGGTGAGCAACGAAGAATAAGCGTGTCGATTATATACTGACCAGGAGAACATACTGTGGCATTACCTTCATGGTATCGCTTTCTAGTGTAGTTTAATAGGATCAGACATATTCCGTAGGTTTGACAAGATGAAGCTAGACAGCTGAAGCAACACAGATGAAGACCTCCGAAAAATTTCTGATCCAAAGAAATAGGTATAACGTAAACGATACATGAATATATTTGAATGAATCAGTATTTATTCTAATCTTATATCTAATAAAAATATATATTATTATCTGAGTAATAATTTTATGATATATTCACTAACACATACTGAATCTAAACAAATCAGTACCAATACATGACGCCTTCAAAAGGAATTAAGTATAAAATATAATTTAATGGTGTATAAGAAGTACTCAATCCTTATACAGAGTGTCTTAGTTGTTTTGATTAGGACTTTAGGATTTTGTAGAAAAAGTGAGAGTGAGAAAAAAAAGAGTTAATATGAATATATGTAGGTCATGAAACGCTTAGTTTTCGACATACAAGGTTGTGATTTCTTGATTTTCTCTCTATTTATTTAATAACGGTGTAAAGTACAAAAATGACTCCGCCTACTACCGTCAAGTGTGTAATGATATTTTCTGTAGCTCTTCCCTTTAACCAGTGAATTGCTTATATCGACATACAGACCGAATATCTAACTTTGCTAGCCGTGTACACATATATAATTATTGCCGTTTCCATAGCGTTCAAAAGAGTAAACCTATTAAAATGGTTTACTCGCTCGTGCACACGTAGAAAAGCAGAATAATAATTATTGTTTTATTACACAAATTGAACTGCTATACAAATTTCACAATATAACAAATGATAATCTGAAAAACATAACTTCTGATGGTCTGAAACTAAATAATAAGTCTTAAAAACATAACATGCATATGGTACACATGATGTGAGGAAATACCAGGAGCAACAACAATAAGTAATTTATTTTAAGTAAGAAACAAAGAAGCAATTTTGAAATAAACATTAAGACCAGATAATTGTTCTGTTCCTTATTCAAAATAAAAAAAAGTAAAAGCAAAAAAAAATACATAGGTGTACGACTGCTATTTTATTAACAACTTTTTAAATGTGGTCATACAAATAGATGTAGATGGTTGCGAAAATCTTTTTTATTATATATTTAACTTATAAATCTGTGCAAGCCTTAAAATTACAAAATATGTAATTAACAAAACATGTGAAAATCTTCAGTCAGAAGGCAATTTTTATATATACACGAATTATTATCGACGACCTTGGTATTTGTTCATGGAACGAGTATATCATATGATACCATTAACAGGTGTCATTGCGCATGCATATCTATTATTTTCGCCATCAGTTTTGTCAATAGTGTCAAATGTAAATGTGTATTTTGTGAGTGGCGACAATTTTAGCAGCCGCCTTTACAAGTATTATTAAATTTGCGTGAGTGCAAAAATTGGCTTACTAACAGCATATACCAACTAGGGACAGAACCTTTTGTTACTTACCAGGGCCGCACTAGGTTCCGTGAAGTCAGCATAAAAAGGAATAATAAAACCCAAAAAAAGAACTTGCCCTAACAAATTCAATGATTTGGTAATGTTCTGAGTTTTCTGGGTTTCCTCAGAACTGTAAAGCAAATGCGTTACCGAAATAATCTTAAGTCGCTCCCAGTGCGCCATGGCAAATAATAATAATAGCCACCCCTTCCCCGCACAGATCCCTGAGAGGACCTCTGGGGTTACTCTTCGGAGTAATTATAGGGTGAGTATTATTATTATTATTATTTCCTGAAGGGTCCACTAAAGGGTTGTGAAAAAGGATTGCAGGAGTTGACACCAGGAGGTTTGCCACCATCGGAGTTCTTAAGTTCATCCCAAATTCGTAACAGTGTTGAATATCCTGGATTATTGTTTAACACACTTAGCATTTTTTTCCAAATTGCTCCACTACGTCATACACTAATTGTCTGTTGAACACCATCCACAATAGACTGTCTGTTAATGTAAGGTTTTCAGTTTTTAATTTTGTTATTGAAATGGCCAAAATACTGAATTTCACCGATAACGTTCGAATAACGGTAGCAATTGTAGGATTTTGTAGGCCGCAATGTTTACGTTTTGTAGGGCGCTTTCTACGACACCTACTAGACTTTGTGATGTAGTCTGTACAATTCAACTAGAACCTATTAAAGAAACAGGGGACACGTGATCTAACTTTAAACAGCGTACAAGCATATTGAACACCTTCGATATAAACTTTTGCCGAAGATAAACGGAGCTTGTGTTATTGGTCGTTGGAGTATTGGTCGTGCATATCCACTAACTGAAATGATAAATGGCAAGTACAAAGCACTAAATACAAAGCAAAGTGGAACTGCCACTGAGGAATACCACGTTGTTTATTGTTGCAATGTACAGTGCTTTTTATATGTCACACACTGAGCTATGCTACCCATTTAAATATTTTTCGCAATCCGTAGATTAGACCATTACGAACATTTAAGTCGTGAAGGTCACGAATCATTTTAACTAATTTGTCTTAAAATGGAGCGTGTGCTTCATTGTATAATTAATATGACTGCAAAACAGCAAAATGTCACCGAAAACAACGACATGTATATTCATAATCGCGACTCGTCTAACAAACTGCGCAGCGAAAAACTGTCTAATTCTAGACTGAACTAACAGCTGAAATCGCCTCAAGATCACCGAGGTAGTCGGCCTGGAACGGGATCATGGGGTGACTTGCATACTGGGCGGAGTATAGCTCACTTGGTGTTTTCGCATAAAATGTTTGTGTTAATTCGTTATTTATTATAGTAAATTTTGAATTAAAGTTTGAATTTGAGTTTAAGGCGTTGTGCTTACCTCGGCTCTGTATTACCAGATGTTAATTTATAACAACGGTAAATTACCATACCGTGCAGTGGGTAACAAACATTTGCTGATTTGTTTATGAACTTTGAGAAAGAGAAGTTTATATTGTTACTGTTTAAAAAGTGATATGACTTTTTAAACAGAAGTTCTATTCTATATTCTAGTCTATATAGATATTATTAATAAAAATTAATAAAAACAGTTCAATTATATTTTATTAGCGAATTATTATTTGGAAAGTTAAGTATACTAGCACGGGTTTGGCAACTCCCGCCTTTGGCAAGAATTCTATGAAAAAAGTGTGTCCTAGTTTTTTTTTTAACGGAACAATTCGTCCAACACAATCGTTTCGATTCCCACATTTTCGTAAAAAAAAATTTGTTGTAAACTATTTCAGAATTTAGAACATTGTTTCAAGATTCGTAACAAAATGGCGTCGAATGGCGCCGAATTGTGTTTATTTTAGTTATTAAAATTATTAATTTTGTTGGTTATTATTTGTTATTAAACTTATTTAGTTTATTAAATGTGTTAGTGGGGCGACACACTCAGGATATATGTATGTACATACCGGAAACGGTGTTATACATTAACACCGTTTCCGGTATGTTAACTGTTAAAATTCTGAAAATTTACAAAAAGTGTAACATGGTTTATTTAATAAAAATAATTTGGAACATACTTAAAGTCGACATCAACTTGCTTACTTTAAATGGAACACTCTGTATATTAGTATACTTGGTGAATGGGAAATTACAAATGGATTTCATGTATAATGTTTTATACCTGTAAACTTTAGAATTTAATTTTTCATCAATCTGTATTAGCGTTCCCGATACCTACATTTTAATTTGGTTATGACTTTTAAGAAATTGTTTGATTTTTCAATAGCATATCATAGAAATGAGTGTTATTACGTTACTCTTACTGTTCTTTAAGCAACAATATAATTTTCGTCTCCGATATTTGAGTTGTTTTTATTTGTTTTTTTTTCTCATCATATAGTCTTACTTCAGAAGGTGTCTATTACTCTGTTTCACGACGTTTAAACTTTGTTAAACTAAACTTAAAATTATGAAACTCTAAATCTCGACGTTTCAAAATATTTTAGGCGTATTCAGCCAATAAATGTTTTAAAAAAATTCTTTGAATATTTCCACTCCATTACGTGGATGTTGAAGTAGAGGAAGAAACCAGACATGTAAAAATTCATAATAGAAAATGTACTCTTTAAATAACAATGAATTGTATTTTAAGATCCGAATTTAAAGATTTATTTTTTACAGATTCTACAAAGAAGCTGCAAGATGTATTGGTAGAATTTTGTGGATCTGGACCACCTTATAAGCAAAATCCTGATGGCGTAAGTCAATAATCATATTATATATGAAAAATGGTTCACACAAAACATTTAATTGTTTCAGTTTACATATTTTGTAATACTAAGAAATTAATATTTGTTATATACTGGGTGCTTTCGAAAGTAACTTTTTGTTTTCACATATATGAAATTTTAACCGAGAATGACTTTAACTTCTTAATTTTTAATGGAACGTTAGGTTTCTTCATTTTTTTTTCAGTGTTACTTTCCGATACATAATAGATTCTAGTGTTTATTTACATTGTTTTGATGTAGAGTGCTTAGAGTTTATCAAATTTGTTTAGGTTTGAGTCAAATTGTCATAGGAAAATTAATTTAATTTGTTTTTCTTGAGTTTTTGTTGTTTTTTTTTTTTAGCGGTTAAATATTGTGAAGAGATAGCCCGTAGTAAGATAAGGAGGAGGAAAAGTGCCTTTTCATGAATTTCGCAAATTATTTTTCTAGGAGTCCATGTGATCTCAAACTCAGCTAAATATTTATTTCCAAAAGTTCATACTTTTTGAGTTTTTTTTTATAATTAAAAAAAAATCTCAATTGCTATTGTTGCGAATTGAACAAGGATTGGTGAAGTTATTTCTTCCGGGTTTTGCCGCGGTCGTCTAAATTGACTTGACGTTTCACTGATCATGCTGTCAGCTTCTTCAGAAGGTTTCTAAAGACTGATTAACGATCTTTTCTGTTGCGGATGGTGATGCGATGCTGCGTTCAGGTAACGATCTGTGTGAGTTTTCTTCCTATACAGGAAGAAAGTATACACTCCATGGGCCAGCAAAAAAGGTAAAACTCCGTCTTCCCCAGTCTCCATTGTGAACTTTATGTTGGAATGTAGAGTATTCAGATAGTCGAAGAAAACAGTCAGAGAAGATATTCCATAGGGCCATATGATGAATGTATCGTCCACGTACCGTAGCCAGCATTTTGGTTTCTTCTGCCACGAATGGCCTCTTCTTCAAACGCTTCGAATCAAAACACTAGTTCATAGAGCTGAACCAATATGTGATTACGAAAGCAGACCAGAGGAATTACAGCAAATTAAGGAAGCTTTAACGAAAAACGGTTATAAAGAAAAAGACATCGACAGAGTATATAGAGAACAAAAGTAGAGGAACAACCAACAACGTATGCTTGCTTACCCTATGTCTCAGGAGTGACAGATAAACTCAAGAAAACACTGTCGAAAAAGAATATTGGTGTACGATTTCGCACAGTAAAGAAAATACAGCAGGTGCTTCCCTCAAACAAGGATCCGGTTCCTAGACTTTTAACTAAAGGTGTCTACGAGTTAAAATGTACCTGTGGGAAAAGCTACATTGAACAGACGGGAAGAAGTATACAGTGTAGGATCAAAGAACATCAACGACACACCAGACTGGGGAATACTGACAAGTCAGCAATAGCGGAACATGTTCATACCAACGAGAACCACAAAATTGATTATGAGAACATCAGAGTGTTAAACAAAACTACAAGATATTATCCAAGAATAATTAGAGAATCCCTGGAGATCATGAAAAACAATAATAATTTTAATAGGGAGGACGGGTATCGACTGATGTGCAGCCAACCATAGCAGAGACAAGGTATATAACGAGGAGCAAAATACGACAACACCAGTCTTTAGAAACCTTCTGAAGAAGCTGACAGCATGATCAGCGAAACGTCAAGTCAATTTAGACGACCGTGGCAAAACCCGGAAGAAATAACTTCACCATTGGACAACAGCCGTGAAAGCCTGCATTCTGTTATTGAACAAGGATTGTTCTATATTAAAGTGACACAATTTGGTGTGACTGAATTGTGTTACTAGCAATATTTTTAAAACAATTATTGGTGCACAAGTACCTACTAAAAAATGTAAAAAAATGTGTTAAAAAATAGTTTATACTCGAAGAGCAATCAATGATTATTTTGATTCTGATATTTCATGATTATATAAACCTTCAGCAGGTCGTATTACTTTTGACAAATACATACATATATCGCGTAAGATAAATAATAAATATTTGCCGCTATATGAGAATAACATCCAACAGTTCAGATTCTATTAGCACGCGAAAGGATAGAAACATACCTAAAATATTCTGTACCAGCCCTTAACAGTGGACACGAGAAACTGTGGACATTAACAGAAGCGCATGAGGAAACAGGTAATTTGCTGATAAAGGGCGCTGAAGAATATTTTTAGGTCTGTTTATATCCTATTATATGCTAATGGAATCAGAACTGTTGGATGATATCCCTCAATAGGGGCAAATATTTAGTGCTTATCTTACTCGTCATATTTGTCAAAAATAATACAACTTGCTGCAGTTTTAATAATCTCTTTAATAATTACGACATTAATATAACATTATGTTAATAATATGTTATTAAAGTGATCCATACAATGATCAAGTTTTATTTAATTATTATTTATTCAATGGCTTCAATGTGTCGATGAGTTCAAATATGAAGTTGGTCAAATATTAATAAGTATATTATACCCTTTAAACAATATTGATATTTATAAATGTTGTACTAGTATATACAAGGAATGTTTGACAAAAAAATAGCCATTGCCCCTCGAGTATTAGATATATTTTTTAAGGAAAAAAATTTATGTTTATAGTACATGTCATGCACCAACAATTACTTAACAAATGTTGCTGATGACTCTTTGGTGCCACTCTAATATAAAACAGTCGTTGTTTAATTCCCAACAATAGCAATAAAGAAAAATGTTTTTTTTGAAACTTCTAAAAAACACTTGGAAATCAATATTGGGTTCAGTTTGAGATCACATGAAGATGGACTCCTAGAAAAAAATGCGGAATTCATGCAAAGGCACGTTTTCCCCTCCTTACCCGACTACAGCCTTTTCATGTTTTCCTATTTTCTTTTATATTAGTTATTTATATTCATCCTTTTTTTTATAGGAATACTATAGCTCAATATTTTCTATATGGTACATTTTGTTGTCAACGTTTTAATATCACACATTCCTATATACCTATTTAAGAATTCTCAAGAAAAACGTAATCAAACATAAACATATCCTGGAATTATCAACACGAAATAGGGTTTAATTTTAATGCACCGATATTAGATGGGATTGAAAACAAGAATATTGATGCATAATCTTGGCGGATATGCTACTCATCTTAAGCGTAATAAACGAAAGTAACTAGTAGCCTTCCGTACGTTTTCCAAAACTGAATTTACCTGATTAATGGAATGGTGGAAACTATATCCACATGTTGCAAGAAGAAAAAATAATACCAGCCCTCAGAGAAACTGTAGAGGATAGAAATCAAAGGTTTTTAGTATGTATCTAGATCTAGGTCTAGATCTAGATACATAGGTACCTACAAAAAAAGAAAACCGATTAAAATCATTTTTAGAAGAATTTTTAGTACGTGACAAATATTAAAAAATACAGTTATTTTCAAAAACCTATCCCTTCTTGTCAAAAACCTTGTAACGGAGATAAAGAATACACTGTTACTAAAAGCTACTGAGAATCCCTGTGTATCGACCAGAGAAATTCAAAGATACAGTGAGATACATCCACTACCCATTTCATATTACAGAGAAACAGACTTCATCCTTACAGATTTAAAAATTGCTAGGGATTTAAACCAGAGGACGACGAAAAACATACATTATTTTGTGAATGTTAGACTAGGAAATGCCAGGAGGGCAACTTTTGTTAGATATAATAATTTGGTCTGATGAAAGTATGATTGCAGGAAAACAACCTTGTCAAAGCTGCTAGGCATCGTCACCGTTTTGGTTTTAATCTGTGGGTTTGGGATTTTTTGGCGCTTCAGTTATTGGCCCGTGTATTTAGAATAACTTGTTAATGGTAAAACATTATCGATTGATCCAGATCTTGAACACAACCTAGACTATTTACCACTTTTATTTACAATTGTTGGTTTGAACAAGACGGAGCTCAGGTACATACCTGTAATTCAAGGTATATTTGAGCGTATTCAAATCTATGTCCAAAAAATGAATTGGTTTTCATTCGCCAGTATCCTAGCCAGCACGCTCACCGAATGTAACACCATTAGATTTTTCTTTGGTGGCACATTAAAAACTTTGTGTATCCCAACAGTTTTGAAAATGAGGAAGAGTTACAGTTACAGTTATGAGAAGATTTACTTCGCTGCATCACCAACCCTTCGCTCCGAAGGGTTGATGCTCTCGCGCCGCATTGATGGCGCGCGGCCTTCTTTTTGGCTTCGTAGGTTTTAAAGTTTTTGTTTTTAATTTCAAAAAATTCATTTGGGGCCCATTCTGTAGACTGTTAACATTAGAAAGATACTACGTAAAAGTCACTCCAGTAAGGAAGCCAGCAATTTAGTCATAAAAGTGGCCAGTCACTGCAATTATTGACCGGGACAACTAGGAACGTATTTGAAGTATTTCAAAATAAAACACAAAAAACGACTCTCTTTTGAATGATTTTTTAGAACAAGTTTTGGTGTTATACACCGAATTAAAGCTTTTAGGAATTATGGGGTGTTATACCTTGACAAAATCATCCTATAGAGATACGGGTGTAAACGTAATAGTCAATCAAAGGCTATAGCCGGGTAAGGGGTCAAATCGGTCCTTGAACTAATCGAGGTTCTGGTTTGGCAGGTGGGAAGTATAAATAAAAAGACTCCTTTAGCTAGATTTTCAGACCTCCAGGTCGTCTCTAGAAGCTCCTAACCTCAAAAGTGTGATTTTTCGTTTTTTCCCGATTCTGGGCGCAATTTTCAACCAAATGTTTTGAAAAAAATCACAGAGCTGCATGTTTCTGTTACAAATATGCTCAATTTTTTTATTCCAAATGACCCTCAAAAATATTATTGAATATTTCAATCAATATTTACATTAGGACGCTTTATATTGGCCAGCTTTTAAGGCCATGTTTTTTTTTTTGTATTTTTTGACGCTCTTTCACGACGTGCTGCTTAAATTTAATTTTAGTTGGTGGAACATCGTGATAAAACTCAAAAAACCGTTTTTTAGTCAGTTTTTTGCATTTATTTGGCTTGGATTACATTTTATCGAAGAGTTACTATTTTTTTCCGCTGAATCCGAAAAAAAATAGTATCCTTGTTAAAGAAAAAAAGTAATTTCATCATTGCCGGTCGTCGGGGACCGGAACAGAATAAAATAATTGGCAATTACCACCCCTCAAGGACCGATAACGCACAACTGCGTAGTAGCCCGATTTCAGGAACGCAGCCAACCTATTAAACTTAAAATCTCGACGTTTCAGCATATTTTATGCTTATTTAGCCAATAAAAAAATAAAAAACTTCATGATTACTATACCTTCACTGGAAGTAAAATATGTAATTAAAAAGAGCGTTGCCTAAAGATTCTCTAAAAACTCATATCAGATTTTTAAATGTTTGAGGTTTGGGTAAAACATTTATGGTCTCTATGACATTTATGACCTTTGTGGTCTTTATGACCTATATAACCTTTATTGGCTGATTGATATCTAGGGCTCTAGGACCTTTATGACTAATGCGGCCTTTATGACCTGTATGGCTTTCATGGCCAATAGAGCCTGATCCAAATTAAGTATGTACCATTGGTAACTTTATTATTATTAGAGATACAAATTCGGTTAAGGTGACTGGTAGGCAGGCAGTATTAGATGTACAGTACAGTACAGATTTGGCGAATAATAGGACATGTCCTAAATTACAAAAATTATTTAGAATCAATTTTTTTTTTATTTTATGTTCATAAAATATAGAGTCAGTGTGGATTAGTGAAACCTGTAAAGTGAAAATTTACTATAACAAGTCTCCTTTACTATCACTCTACTACTTACCTTTCGTACTCTTTCAGAATACCTAAACTGTTTTCAGAATATATATTGTTACGAATTTCACGAATTTATCTTCAAATTACTCGCTTTTCTGTTCAAACACGTTTATTTAACAATCTACAACTCGTGGGTCTTAACCATGTAACATTCAAAACATAACTAACTAACTCCTAGCAACAACACCAGTATTTATAAATTTTACATTTTCTAGAAAGTTCCTTTGACATCTAGAATATCTAATATGTCATTCCATACAATTCTTTCCTAACAGCTAGTGTATAAACTAAATAGACTAAATATGTAAACTATAAAACTTAATAAATGTCAGCTGTCACAAATGTCACTTTTACAAATGTCACAATATTTATATTTTTCCATTTCCCTTTAGGTACACATATATACGTATAAAGTTACACATTTATGTAAAATATATAAAAAAGCTTGTTAACAATTCGGCTGCCATATTTCAAAACACAGTAACTGTTATTTTCAAAGTTTTGAGTAAATTAAAGAAAACATTAAACATATGGCCCTCGAACTATTAAAGATCTTTAAATACAATTTTAACAGCAATTATAGTATCCTATACTATAATTGCAAGTTATTGTATACGTAAACAATAATTTAAAGATTCTTGTATTTAAAAAAAAATGCAGTTGCTATGTTTTGGCATAGATGTTTAATAAAACATGAGCAGAGTATATAGTAAAAAGCATTGTATCTGCACATAATATTTTCATTTTGATAATTACCACTTGCTGTGACCAATAATTAACACTTACTTTGTGACCAATAATTACCAATTAACTTTGTGAATAATAAATACCACTTAATTACCACTTGCTTTGACCACTTACTGTGTTACGAGTAAATAACTTTGTTACGGGTAAATTTTTGTAAAACATTCTTCCGGATGTTGCTTCCAATACACAGTAAGTACCACATACTAGGTTTTGCCTATATTTTACTATTGAAAAATAGCATTTGCTGGGTTTAGAAAATCAAAAATTGTATTGTAGATACTGCTGTGTTTTGCCGAAATATATGTGTGTAACTCCGAAAGATATTCGTTTTATAGGTAGTGCAATAGACGCGTAATAAACACAATATCTGCTCGAAGTAAAAAATGAATTCTTGAGACAAATGTTGAATACTGTGTTTTGAAATGTGGCAGCCGAATTGCTCAAATTACGCCAGTCAATAGAGCTCGAAAAGGGGTGAGTTTATGACACGATTGATACCTGAAATCCGACTACGGGATACTTTTAAGTTCAGTCCTTAGATGAAAACGTATATGAATTGGACTAGGAAATAGTTGCACTTTTTTTTTTAATAACAAATTAGTGAAAAAAAGAGTTTTTTTCAGTTTTTTGCTTATAGAAGAAAAGCTATTGAAGCAATTACATCGCATCCAATAGGAAATTTGTAGAGAATTCAAAAACTTTTAAAATGAAAAAAAAAATCAAGTCAATCGGTACATTTTTTCGCTGAGAAAACTCGGAAAAAAAACGCAAACAATTACCTTTTCTTAATAAATTCGTAATTCGAGTATTTTTGCATTAGAAGAGTCAATCTTGTGGGAAAATGTAGGTAATATCACGAAGAATGAGTGTGCAAAAACTGGATTATGTCCGATGAATAGTTTTTTGCACAATAGTCGAATAAAGTTTTTTACAGAGTGTAAGCTACAATTCGTCCATTTACTTTGTTTCATTTAAATGCCACTAAATTGGTGTAAAACGCCTCTGAACACCGCGCAAAATGTTCGGCGGCACGCTGACAGCCGTGCAAGGTATAGGAGGCATAGGGGAGCGAGGGGAAGCGGCGGCAGCGACCAGCAAATTCGCGCGGTGTTCAGAAGCGTTTTACACCAATTTAATGGCATTTAAATGAAACAAAGTAAATGGACGAATTGTAGTTTACACTCTGTAGTTTCCGAATCCGTCGAGAAAATGGTATTTAATCTATCGCTCGACGTGTTATGGAATATTCAAAATACGATGTAAAAAACTTTATTCGACTATTGTGCAAAAACTATTCATCGGACATAATCCAGTTTTTGCACATTCACTCTTCGTGATATTACCTACATTTTCCCACAATATTGACTCTTCTAATGCAAAAATACTCGAATTACGAATTTATTAAGAAAAGGTAATTTTTTGCATTTTTTCCGTGTTTTCACAGCGAAAAATGTACCGATTGACTTGATTTTTATTCCATTTTAAACTTTTTTTGAATTCTCTACAACTTTCCTATGGGATGTGATGTAATTGCTTCAACAGCTTTTCTTCTATAAGCAAAAAACTGAAAAAACTCCATTTTTTTTCACTAATTTGTCATTAAAAAAAAGTGCAACTATTTCCTAGTCCAATTTATATACGTTTTCATCTAAGGACTGAACTTAAAAGTATCCCTTAGTCGGATTTTAGGTATCAATCGTGTCATGTCAAAAAGCTCTATTGACTGGCCTAAATATTAATTTTTCTTGCACTTTAAAGCAAAGTAAATGGTAAATGAAAATAATATTTTACTTCAACATCAACGTAGTGGGGTAGAAGTGTAGTTAGTATTCATGAAAATGTTCTTAAAATTCCTATTGGCTAAATAGTCTTAAAATATTCTGAACGTCGAGATTTCAGCTTAAGCAAAAAAAATCTGTCTGTAGGTATTTTTGTTATTTTTTTTTTGTGTACACGATAACTCGAGAACGTGTGAAGATATTAATTTGAAATTTTGAACGGAGACACATGCACAACATAATAGAGATTGAAAAAGTGAATGTTAACAAAAAATTGAAGGTATGTAAAACATCATCACTTCCACTTCTAATTTTTTTACAATGAACGAATGAATCAATTAATGAACGAAATAAATGAATAAATGAATAAATGAATAAATGAATAAATGAATAAATGAATAAATGAATAAATGAATAAATGAATAAATGAATAAATGAATAAATGAATAAATGAATAAATGAATAAATGAATAAATGAATAAATGAATAAATGAATAAATGAATAAATGAATACATGAATAAATGAATAAATGAATAAATGAATAAATGAATAAATGAATAAATGAATAAATGAATACATGAATAAATGAATAAATGAATAAATGAATAAATGAATAAATGAATAAATGAATAAATGAATAAATGAATAAATGAATAAATGAATAAATGAATAAATGAATAAATGAATAAATGAATAAATGAATAAATGAATAAATGAATAAATGAATAAATGAATAAATGAATAAATGAATAAATGAATAAATGAATAAATGAATAAATGAATAAATGAATAAATGAATAAATGAATAAATGAATAAATGAATAAATGAATAAATGAATAAATGAATAAATGAATAAACTAATACACGAATACACGGATAAACGGATAAACGGATAAACGGATAAATGGATAAACGGATAAACGGATAAACGGATAAACGGATAAACGGATAAACGGATAAAGGGATAAACGGATAAACGGATAAACGGATAAACGGATAAACGGATAAACGGATAAACGGATAAACGGATAAACGGATAAACGGATAAGCGGATAAACGGATAAACGGATAAACGGATAAACGGATAAACGGATAAACGGATAAACGGATAAACGGATAAACGGATAAACGGATAAACGGATAAACGGATAAACGGATAAACGGATAAACGGATAAACGGATAAACGGATAAACGGATAAACGGATAAACGGATAAACGGATAAACGGATAAACGGATAAACGGATAAACGGATAAACGGATAAACGGATAAACGGATAAACGGATAAACGGATAAACGGATAAACGGATAAACGGATAAACGGATAAACGGATAAACGGATAAACGGATAAACGGATAAACGGATAAACCGATAAACGGATAAACGGATAAACGGATAAACGGATAAACGGATAAACGGATAAACGGATAAACGGATAAACGGATAAACGGATAAACGGTTCGTATAAAAGTCGCTGCCGCCGCAGAGTGCGACGTGCCTGATTTCATAGGTATGACAATTACATACGATTTATTCTATCGCTCAGATAGGTATTACTTCCTGTCCCGCGAGCAGTCGAATTGACCCTATTTACTCATATGACCGACTTCGCTAATTAATTTGACATAAGTTGTTCGCAGTGGCCTTGCGGCCCACGATTTGGTGCGTGAATCCATCTACATATATAAATTAAATCACCATAAAAAAAGTTGGCTTTGGTACCACGTAGCTGGATAATACAGAAACAAGAGACAGAAGATGAATGCTGAGTGATTCATCTTCAATCACTTGTTTGTATATTATCTAGCTGCGCGCGGGCAGACCTTAAGGCAACCGAAGAACTTTCAGAATTTTCGGCGTTTTTTGCCTTCAAACCTCATAGGTTTCATAGCTTGGAATGAAGTTTAATAAAAGTAAAACTGCTTTAATATACCTAGTTTCTGTTCATTTCGTAAAATGCAAAAGTGCTTTAAGTTATCAGTAGTTTGTGCTAAAGGGAATGCTTATAGCTTATTGAGAGATTATCCGCGACAACGTAGTAAATATGTAGAATTTACTTCCGAATAGTAACAATTACAAAAGAACTGGGAAAACGCAGTAGGGCCTATTATAATTCCGTCCTAGTTGTACAACGGAATAAACAAACACAAAAGACACACAAAACATAATTTCATATAATATATTAATTTTTAAAAACTATACGGTCCTACAAATGTTATTCAAGTTTAGACTATCACGTCACCCCTATGGAATATTGGGTTGTAAGCTGAGTGATTACTATGTCACCAGCCCCGCCAGCAATACGATATCTGTTCGGTTATGTAGGACGGTTTCAGCGATGAAGCGAATTTGGTAGTAGAAACGTCTTGTGCAATTTCTTATATAATCTTTTTAATCCTCCCTCAATGACTAGTAAAAATTTGTTATCAACAACAATAATTACAACAACAGTATATTGTCCTTCGAGTCGGATTAAAAAACGGCATTGTCAAATATGCAAGTTACAACACGCAACGAGAAGTGAATTAAACTATCTATTTATTTCAACGAGAAGTGAATTAAACTAGTGAATAAACGGCAATTCACATACACTCAGGTCAGGGTTTGTCGTTCAGCATGGCGGCGGTCAAAGTCTTTAGTACACTGGTCAACTGGGAAAACTACCTGTAACTTTCATGGCGCGTATTCAGAGCTGGACGAACAATTATCCTTTCTAAAAACAAACTAGTCAGATTTACAAGAAAGTTTGATAAATACTGGGGTTAATTTGAGTTAGAGAGCTGAGTGAAAGAGCAGCTAAAGGTGAAAACTGACCCGTAAAAACTAAAGGCATTAAATGGCACTAAACTAAATTAAAACTTTTCTCATTTTGGAGATGTTTGGGAGGGTAAAATAAAAGTTGAGAAAATGCATCTTACAAGAATATTCGCAATACAAAACTTACCTTTTAATAATTCGACACTGAACACACAAAGGTACAAGAGGATACTTAACTCACGTTTATTTCCTCCGTATCTCATAGCTTATCCAACCTTATCTCTTATTTTCGTCTTATATATCCGATACATCCCCTCTTACACTCATGCAATAGAAAATACATCAGGTACCGTCTACAATAACAAACTAACATATTATTTTGAACAAAAAAAGTTTAATTTGGTTTTAAGAAAACCTTGCTGCTTCACTCAAAGTATATATTCGGGAGATAAAATTCATCTTCGTAAATAAAGAAGTAATTTGTAAGTAAAACATTGATAAATCCTCAAAAATAATAACTCAAATGCCAGTATGAAATATGATGTTGCTTGGCATAAAATACATTTTTCTTGAAACTAAAAGTTCATTTGTCAGGGGAAGTACTAGCAGCTCATATTCTATGCAAATTTCTAATGATTTTAGTGACTATAGACGTTCGCCGCTGAACACATAGTTCATGCCGAAGAGGTCACGGCAAGGTGTTTTATTTTTTTGGTCGAATTGCATTGAAATATCTAAAATTTCCAGTAGTTTACGACAAATTCAGGAAAAAAAAATGAATCGCCATTTTCATTTTATAAATAAATTGCAAATGGTAGGATCAATAGCAAACATCTTAAATGACAGTTGAATTGCATCCGGTTTTCTATATGCATTTTGTATATTCACACTTCTATACTTCTATCATTTTGAAGCTAGGCATAGCGACGCTCAGCATCGTTGCTTTTGTTTTTCTTATGGACCCCAATATTTTTATTTTAGAAATCGATTCAGCAGTTTCATTAGTTGTTTTCATTTTAGTTATTATCAAATTAGTTTTTATCATTTCGACACTGAGCATCGCGACGTCCACGTTTAATTTTTCTTTTTGTAAAACGGTAGAGAGAGAAAATTTACAGAGAAAATCTTTGAAGGAATGTTGAGTGGCATCCGGTTATCTATTTAAAATTTATAAAATCACACTTATATCGTTAAAGCGCCAGGCGTCATGACATTCAACCTTTATTTGTTCTCATGAACACCTCCATTTCTTATTTTCAAAAATAAAGTTGAAACTCCCTATTTGTACAGAATTGTAAAAATTTAGAATCTGGTACTTCGACTCTCGGTATCGCGACGCACAATTTTTGTTCATACTCGTATACAACAAAAGTCAGCTATGTTATGGTGTTAAAATTTATTGCAACCTTTATCAATTTATCAACCCTTACTTTGTTAACATTGGTTCTGTATTGTGTATTGTAGATATTGCATAAGCATTTGTGAAAATTTTAGCTTCATATTAGATTTAGACGCATAACAAAGGTGTTAGCATGTGGTAACTAATTCAACTCAAGAAACAATTCGTGTTTGAATTTAAACAAATTATAAAAAAAAACTATTCGTTTTCTTTAAACCGTCATAACGAATCACTGATAATTAAAAACAATTAAAAAAGTGTCATTTGTTTTAAAAATTTTAAATTTCAAAATCTTATGCGACAATATGTATCTTTCATTCGAAGATTTTCTCTATAGATCCTATTGTTTACAAATTATTAAAAAAAACTGGATGTTTTGCACGAAACACCGAACTACTATACTCTCATCGACGCGCGTTTCGCCAAATAAGTTGGCATCTTCATGAGAAGATTAAAACTAAATTCTAACCTTCACTATCCTATGGTTGTTGTCAAAAGCGTGTTGGGCAACACAAGATTTTTCCGATCTGCCATATTTCAAATGAGTCATGTGTTCTTAAATCTAGTCAAAATAGATCCTTTTGTTTGCCCAATATACTTTTGATCACAGTCTTTACAACTTATTTTGTATATACCTGACTTTTCGTTATTGTCGATTTTGTCTTTGGGGTTACTCAAAAGCTTTTGTAGTTTATTTTTAGAAATATAAACCAAATTGATATTAATATTTTTAAAAATTGTCCGCGGGTGGTAACGAATGATAATGAAACATTCATATATGGTAACGAAACAAATTTCGAATTGTCAGTATCTCTAGAAAAAGTTGTGGAATTGTACAGGGTTCTCTTAAATTTATGCTTCCTTCTTATCTATTAAATGGACTGAGTAACCGTTATTCTTAGCTATATTCTTAATTAATTTTTTTCTCTTGTTCAAACCTCTCTTTACTAAAATTAAAACTTGCCATTTTATGTTGAAGAGGGTAATGCATAAAAAAAATGGTTTCTGTTCATTGTGTTCTATTTCATATGTGAATTTTATGGTAGGGACACGGTTAGTTAATTTAGCAACAAAATGATCTAAAATAAATGTTTTTATATCAAATACCGCGAAGATATCGTCCGTATACCTGAACCAGGCTCTAGGGATACTCGGATTTATCTTTTTGCTTCTGTCTCAAATTTAAAAACATTTGCAATGAAAGGTGACAAGGAGTTACCCATTGCCGTTCCCTCATGTTGTTGAAAGTATTCACCACTATACTGAAAACAATTTTGATTCATACAAATACTAGTAAGCCGAATGTATTCCTTAATACTGTTATCGTCTAAACCTTTTAATTTGAGTAATTCTCTGAGGTAGTCCAACGTTTGCAAATTTGTAAATTTTTGATATTGTTAATGAACTAGAATTTTTAACTGAAAAACTTGTTTGTGCAATAGGCAAATTTTCGAACTCATTTGTTAACCATTTTGACAAATTATAAGTTGGGGATCCTATCGCCGAGACAATTGGTCTTACAGCTTTTCCTGGTTCATACATATATTTTTGGTAAACAATATAATTTAGGTGTTACTGTATTTGACAATTGTAATTGTTGTCTCCGTGAAGGAGTAATAAAGGTTGTTACATTCTTTTAAAGATTTTTTAACCTCAGTTGTCATTTTTGGCAAAGGATTTTTTGACAATTTCTTGTAAGGACCATTATTAATTAAATTGTCGATTCTCCCAAAATAATCACTTTTGTCTAAGACCTTATTTCCCTTGTCAGCTTTTAAATAAAAACACTCCTTCTCTCGTAATTGTTTGACAATGTTTTTGTCTTTTGGTATAATTTTTAATAATGTTGGAACTAATTTGTTTTTTAACTGCTTCTCTGACAAACCCACTGGAAGAATCGGGTAGGTGCTGTATTGCACATTCAACACCTGCCACGACTTCCTCCAGGGCGCCTCCAGAGGTAGGGAGGCCGAATTTTAATCCTTTATTAGGAGATGAAGTTCTTCTTTGTCAAACACTTGCGAGGATAAGTTTTCTACAATGTTGATAACTTTCTGAGGAGTATCTTTTTTTATCCTTTTAAAGCCTAATTTTTATCTAATGAAGACATTTTTTTAATAAATTTTGTTTCTACAACTACAAACATGTTCCTTTGAATCTCGCACCATTGCTCGTATTCTACAATAAGAGTTGTCATACTGCGTACATAGGTGGATATTAAATACATATTAAATGGTACATTTTTATGTCAAAGTTAGGCGGATTTAGTTATGTACAACCCAGCCTCCCTTCTTAGCGGAAATTTAGACGTTGCCAGATCTAACTACAGTTAGATCTAGTTACAACTCTGCATAACAGGTCTTTATAAAAACCCTATAAAAATGCATTGATGTACGATCAATTAATATAAGCCAACTTCATTTTCAGACTGTGTTGCGTATAATAAAATTTACTATTATCTTTTATTCAACTTAACTATTGTGAAACAATTTTAAACAGCGAATATTACTTTAAACAGCTGAGCTGTGAAACAATTTTAAAATGTCTAATAGGAATATTATGTTGATGCGACAACAGCGAAACAAGACAGAAACTACGAACAGTCAACCTTCCGGCGAGTCGAAGCAGAGTCGGACTCAGGACTATTATTGCATAGCGGTAGTTCACAGAAAAAACAACATAATACAATAGTGAATATTCGAATAGAGGTACTAGCGAGCTAACTATCTAACTAAGGAGCTAAATAAAGTTCAAATCTATATAAATAAGTAAACACGTAGAAATACTAGGAGATGTAACGTTCAATAATAGTAATATTCAATGTAAAATTAGACAGATAACTAAAATATTTATATGTATGTACCCGTAGGAGGTTTCTGATCTATAAACAAGTAGGTATGTAGAGTATTTTTATACATAAAAGGTCCCAGTGGTCTCACTTAACCTTGTGTGACATACGACGTCACACAATAGTTCATTCCAAGTGGTGACTCAAAATTCATCCACCGCGCAACACGACACACAATACATGCTGGGGCCTCATTTGTTTAAAAGTACTTTGTATATTTCGAGGTTCTATGAACTAATATGTATTTCAGAAACGATTCCGAGCCGGCCTTGCTTCTAAAAACCGCAGGTGTTCCGACTCCTATAATGGGTCAAACATGTCAATGGTCCGGCCGAAGCGCACTCGAAAGCAATATATCCGTCAAGGATGATAGACTTTACATCTGTTTTTATGTGCAAAAAAAATTGTTTTGAAATTCCTATGCACAAAAATGATCCTGTTTCTGATAACTTATGAATAAGTTAGAGTTTGATGTATATAGGAAAGAAACCGCGAGTCTTCGCGAGATATATTCCCAACGTTTCACACCACCCTTTTCAACATGAAATGGCAAGCTTAAATTTTCTAATTCACCGTTTGATAAATTTCCCCCTCAGTAAAGACAGGTTTGAACATGAGAAAAAAAATAATTAAGAATATAGCAAAGAATAGACTGTTACTCAGCCCATTTAATACACAAGTGAATAATGAAGCATAAATTTAAGAGAACCCTGTACAATTCCACGACTTTTCCTAGAGATACTGAGAATTCCAAATTTGTTTTGTTACCATATGAACCAAAATGCACCCGCGGACTAGATACAATTTTTAAAAATAGTAATATAAATTTGGTTTAGAATTCTAAAAATATACTACAGACGCTTTTGGGTAACCCCAAAAAACAAAATCGTCAGAAATAAACGAAATAAGTTGTAGACTGTGATCAAAAGTATATTGGGCAAACAAAAAGATCGACTAGATTTAAAGAACATATGACTCATTTGAAATATGGCAGACAAAAATATTGTGTTTCCGAAAACGCTTTTGACAACAACCATAGGATAGACATAAATAATTTAAAATTAATTAGAAATGTAACAAACAGTAGACAGTTGGATGCTTTTGAAAGTTTAAAAATGGTCCGATACCTACTAGTCCACTGTTTGCTCTGATAAATGTTCGTGGAAAACGTTCAGTGTTTTTACGCTGAAGTAGTATTCAATCCAGTTACAAGTTATTTGCAAAATTTGAAAATGGCGCTATTCGACTTCTTCGGGATTTTCCTCAACTACTGAAAATATTGGAAATCTGAATATATCACGTTTATGAGCGTGATATCAGGCACGATTTTTTTCTAATTTAATCTACACGAAGTAGATTACCTAGACGTCTCGCGGTACCCTATCGCGGTAGATACCCTGTATGTTCTTGAGCGGATGGTTTTTATTAAAGAACTTTTAAAATTTGCAGTGTAACAATTACGGTTTCCGTTTTTTAGCAACGGTATAACGTTGGATAAAGGATAATACCCTGCGTAAATCATCGCCATGTCAGCTGTATTTTAAACAAGACAAGAAAAACCCGACTAACCTCCGGTGTGTGGAGAAGTACAAGAGAAATGATAAGCAATTTAGCTGGCCTAGTCTCTTAGTTTAAGTGAAACTGTGGCTTCTGTGAGATGACAGTTACATACATATATAGACATCCAAAAAAAAGTCATCAAAGTTGGCCGAGAAAAAAAGACGTATTTCTATTCTTAATCGAATTTATAACCTTATTTACTTGTCAAGACTGTCACATTATATGACATAACCGAAAAGCTTAGACATGACCGCTATTTCCATCTTTCTCGTTCATAGCCAGAGTTGATGACGTTTTTTTTGGACGTTATATAACTTGACACTTATTTGACTTATATAACTTAATATACATGTATTGTGTATTAAATACAGTATACCTATTGTCTTATTGTTTTGAAAGATTTATCTAATCAAGAATAAAAGTAGTTATTTTAAAATTTTCTTTTTGAAAGCAGTAAGATCTACCCATTTGCTGTTAAATGGAAACGAAAAAAAGGTACAGGAAATATATTAGACGATTTCAAATTTCTTTGTATTTCAAAAATGCAAAAAAAAAGTAATGGTAATTATAATGATAATGATAATAGTATGTTTCATGGTCAAGTCACTTTATTGATATTGTCACCTTATTGATATTGAGATTTGATTTTTATCGTTTGCCACAATTCTGTTGAAATATCTTCTATCTATCGAGATGGACTGGCCCCTGAAGCGATCGTCCTAGTACTTCAATCAGAACTACTGGCCCGACAAAGCACCTCTGTACTTGTCTCCAACGCCGCGTCACGAATACACTTATCTATCTATCTGCCCTTGTCTCCGCTAACGACTCAACTGTGGCAGTTTTTGGATGAATATAATAATTATATTCATAAAAAAACTGCCACAGTAACAAAATACTGGTCATTTAAGACAAACATGTTTCAAATTAAAACTCCGAAAATAACATAAACGTTATCACAAGTGATACATCTGAAAGTATCATATAACAGTTAACATTCTTAGAGAAAGCAAAACAATTATTGTTTTGCTTTCTCTGAGAATAAAACACGCATTCCCAAAGTCGATATAGGCCCGCCTCGTATCGGTATAATGTTAATGTTAACTGTTATATGATAGTTTCTGATGTCATATCACTTGTGTGGCGCATTTATCCAGGCCGAAGGACATTTTGATGTCGTCACTTAGTTATTATTATTATTATTATTATCACACACGTTATTATTATTATTATTATTTATTTATTTTTATTTTATTATTATTTTTTAAGACATAGATGAAACAATATGCACTTGAAATGTGTCAACTAAGCAGCCAGAGATCTTAAAGGCTAGCGCTCACACTAGTTTATCCCACTTCTTATATGTTAAAGCACCATTAATTAATTATCAATAACACAGATTTCTATTAAAATCCACAAAATACAGATTCTTCAATTCATGAGTATGGGACTGCTCAGAATGGAACACACTCTATATGCATATTTTTTGTGCGCTGTTATTAGAATTTTTAATCTCATTCAAAATCAAAATCAATGTCTCATTCAAAGTGTGCACCACCTAATTATTTAACACTCGCACTTTAACACTCGCTTTTGCTTGACTAAATTTTTATTTTGGTACATATGTAAGAAAACAAAACTAACCTAGTGTTCGTATGTTTTTGCTTTCATAATAATCATACATTATAAGTTTTGTATAATAATGGTTTAACGACATACTGTCGGATTTATTAACTTTGTAGATATGTAGGTACTTGGATAAATAAAATTAATAAGAATCTTACAATATTTATTTTAGGTTAGTGTTTTCTATTGGTTTCTATTTTAATAATCGTCAATACCTACACTATTACTATTATATACTTGAGATGCATACATTCAAATGCATACATATAAAGCTATAAATAAACATGTTGACCAGTGACTCAACAGTCATATTTTTATCCCTTCCTCAACATATGGCTGCAACTTGCAATAGTCGAGGTTGTAAAATCCAGATAAATTTATTACCTCTATTTCGCGTAATTACCGCTTTTCTAATATCTTCAAAAGTCTAACGACTGATATTATTATTGATCATCCTACACTCCGTTCGTATAAACGGCGTATAGGAGTAGTTACAGTTATTGTTTGATGAAGCTGAAAATTTGTATCTGGGGGTTTTCGGGGATGCTCTACACATCAAATATAAAGTAATGGCGACTTTCTGACACTTCCGGATAAACCGGAAGTGAATGCTAACTAATGTTATTTTAAATGGCATGATATATTTTGTATGCCATATTCGATTTCTATTTTTCACTTTAATAACAGCTGACTCTCTCTAAAATGAACGGTTTTCGAGATATTTAAATTTTAAGAAAAAAAACATTCAAACTGTTTTTCGGGAAATTTGTTAGCATATACGGGAAATTTTGAGGAATCTATTGAGTATCTATTGAAGAGTACTTAATTGCAGGGAAATGCGATCTGTAATTTCGTAGTACAGCATTTTGTAGCTCGAAAATATTTCTAGTTCGTCAGAACTTTTGCTCTGTGAACTTGGTAATTGAGTAGGTAATCTTTTTTATATAATTAAAAAATCTCTATAAATTTTTCTTCGTTTCTTAATTCAGAAATTCTTTAAAATACTGCTCTCAACAAATTAAAATTGCTCATTTTAATTCAGAGCAGTAATCATACATCTAAGTGTTTAGTTTGCAAAATTTGATAGTGTAAATTAGCGAAAATTAAAATTTAATCTAGCCTTTCCTTGTTTTGTTGTAAGGGAGGTTTTTTACTTTTTTTTTAAATTAATCATACCTGTCTTCTTGCCCTTCTACCACTTATCACACTAATACAGTTACCTAATCTCGAGAACATCCAAGAAATCACATTTAGTAGTAACAAACAAGATATAAATTCAAAAAAACACATGAGTAAAAATAATTAATAAAGCTCGGAGGTTAATAATAGATGTGGACTTTACCGGGGCCGGCTCCAAAATACCCCTATCAGTAACGTTATGAAATGTTAAACAGGTCTTATCCTAGATTGTGAATGTTGTAGCTCAACTAATCGGAACCATAGTCACAAGACACAGAACCTGTATACACACGATAAGCGACGCTATAACGTGTCCGTACTGCCACTTAAGTTGTCATCAATTATATTATCAATAGCTGTTCCAAATAGTCAGGAATCTCTGACGCCTGTCACTTGAAATAGCTGCCTGCACCCATGTGCACCAACGAGCCACAACAGGCTCCGCTGGTAGTGATATCCTTGGTAAAACGTTCCTAAAACTATTTCCTTCTGGATGGTGTTTTCATGTTTACTTGTTTCACATTCGCTATTATAAGTCTGTTAAGATCAGGATAACAGTTTCGGCAATCCGGTGGAGTTCATGTGATAAACATATAACAGGGATTAAATTAGTATATGCCCTTGATGCAATCAAATTCCCTTCCATGGTGTTTGCCTCATCTAGTCCCCTAACCACTACGTTAGATAATATTCTGTTCTTTAACATCCGTTTTTTTCGTCAATACTAAGCCATATAGTAAGCCATATATTTATCGTGCGATTGCGAGACGGTATTTTTTTATGTCCTTACACGGTCGTGAAGTGTATAATCGTTTAACAGTTGTTTCTGCAGGTAGACTAACATTGCCATACATTCCACTCGCAGCGTTCTGGACAACTTTCTGAACTCGAGTTGATCTAATTTGGCGAATAAAATATTATACGCTACCATAATTTTAATTAAATCTAAATTTAAAATTGTATCTGTCTGACTCGCGCATTCACACCATTACACGAGCTTTATGTTTGTCGGTAGCAACATATTGTGACATTTATGAAGTGTCATTAGTGACAGCTGGCAGTTAAATTTTATAGTTTATATATTAAGTCTTTTTAGTTTATACACTAACCTGTTACTAAAGATCACAGAATACCTACCCATGGTAGGGTATTCTGTGCTAAAGATTAGTATGGAATGACAGATTATCATTCTAGATGTCAAATGGATATTCTAGAACATGTAAAAACTATAAATAGTGGTGTTGTTGCTAAGATAGAGTTAGTTGTGATTTAGATGTAACAGGTCGACGAGTTATAGAGTGTTAATGAAAGTGTTTTGAAGTCAAGAGGAGAATTATTTAAAGAGAAATACGTAACATTTTGGTGACAGTGGTGGGATTATCGAAGAATTGGAAGAGGAATAATTCTATATGTGAATACGAGATTGACTAGAAACGACGAGGAAACGACAACGATGGATGTGAGTGATATATTAAAATTTTTGCAACAAGGGTGACAGAAGGACGAACGACGACAACAGGAGGACCGTGAGGAGGCAGAAGGGCGAGAAGAAAAACGACGACAAGAGGACCGTGATGAGGGAGAAAGGCGAGAGGAAAAGCGACGACAAGAGGACAAACGACGACGACAAGAGGACTGAGAGGAAGCAGAGAGGCGACATCAGGCAATTTTTGAGTCCCAAAAAGTAATAAACACTAGGTTGAATGAATTTTCCGGAAGAATTGATGGTGTAGAACAACACATTGACCGAATTGAAAAGGAGTTTCAAAATAATAAGAAAGAAATGGAAAGAAAACTAGAAGACACCAAACGGTAAGCACAAAGAGATAAATGGACTGAAGCACCAACTGCATCGTACTTCGATCTCACCAGACACACCCTTACAAAACTCACGCCTTATGCATCTACAACGCTTTTGCAGAGCCAGATCTAGGTCCCAGTCAAGAGCTAACTCACCAGACCGACAATCGGAGCAGAGATGCCAAAGCTCTAGGAGCCTGAATCAACAAACCTGGAGAGAAGACAAAAGGACACCGAAGACCTCACAGCAAAGGAATAGCTGCTCCCCTACCCCAGATCGAAGATCTCGTTCCAGATCGCCAGCGAGAAATTCGGAAAACAAGTAGTCAATGCTAAGGGGCGCGTGTCGACTACTCATACTCAATGTTCTAAGATTTATGTCTCAAAAATATGTAAGAAGCGACGAACGAGCCTTCTAGTCCATGGGTACTTGAATAATAAATGGTGTTCCTTTGTCATTGACACTGGTGGTACAAGAACTATTCTGCGGCCTGATATTCTGCCAAAACCACCAGAGGAATTATGTAGACATGTGAAATTGGAAAATGCTACTGGAGAACTGATCCCTGTACATGGTGAACTAAACGTAAAAATTCAACTGGGTTCGAAAATCATGTACCATCGACTTTTAACAGCTATCAGAGACGACTGCATATTAGGACGACATATCGAGTAAACATGGTTTTGTCATGGATGTTAAAAGATAATTATACAAATTTAAAATAAAGAAATAGTTATGGCCCCCAAACTTCAAGACTATAGTCAATCGAGAAGGATTATTATCGTTGAAGAGGACATCCAAATTCCCCAAGGATCGGAGAACATCGTCATTGCAAAATTGGATGGAAATTGTGGAGGTTTGAGTACTGGAATGAGAATGAGAACTGAGAAAGGACAGAATTGAGAACTGGAAAACTCGAGGCCAGTGAACAGAACGATGGCTTATTTGTTGCAAGAAGCCTAGTACAAACGGATAACCAAATTCCAGAAAGGATTGCCAACATATCGGACAAGAAGATTATCCTTAAGAAGTATTAGGACATTGTGAGCTAATCGAAAGGGTAGTTAAATGCGAGGAAGTCAACTAAGTTCAGTCAAATCAAGCAAAGGTACGTGATCCAACTATTGCAGAATCCTTACTCAAGAATGCTACCCATCTGGAACATGAAAACGCTAGAAAAGCTAGACAGTTCCTCGAGAGAGATCAAGATGTCTTTGCTAATGGAAACATCACCGGCAGAACAAGTCTGGTTCAACATCGTATAGACACCGGCAATAACTTACCGATAAAGTAAGCTCCAAGAAGACTACCATTCGCTAAACAGAATGAAGTTAACGGAATGATTGATAAAATGCTGAAAGAAGGAAATCGAGGAATCATCGAGCCGAGGTCTTCACCCGTTGTTTTAGTGACAACGAAAGATAGCACAACAAGATTCTGTGTGGACTATCGGAAGCTGAACAATGTTACTAAGAAAGACAGTTATCCTCTACATCGAATCAACGACACCCTGAACGTGCTTTGAGAGTCAAAATGGTTTTCAATATTGGGCTTGAAGAGTGGACATTGGCAAGTCGAACTTCATTCCGAGATCAGAGAAAACAGCATTCTCTGCTGGTACTGGACTTTTATCAATTTAAAGTTATGCCTTTTGGTCTTTGCAATACACCAGACACCTTCAAGAGACAGATGGAGTTAGTACTCAGATGAATGACGTGGAAAACTTGCTCGGTATACCTTGATGACGTCATTGTAATGGGGAAGTCATTTGAAGAACGTTTGAACAAAATTTGGATGAAATCTTTGCTGTAATCAGAAATGCCAACAGTTAAATGCAAAGAAATGTTCCCTATTTCAAAAATAAGCAGAATTTCTGGGACACATAGTTTCCGCCGAAGGAATTCAAACTGACCCCAATAAGATTTCTGCGACATTTCTCTCAACATGGAATTGGATCAGTCTTATCCCAGGTTCAAGACGAAGAAGAAAAAGTTATCGCCTATTTCAGCAAGACACTAGGCAAAGCTGAAGGAATCTACTGTGTCACAAGGAAAGGAGGACAGATCATAACGCCCTCTAGTGGATTATGAATATTAAGAACCCAGAAGGACAAGTTGTTAGATGGATGGAGAGACTGAAACAGTATAATATTACGTTTTTCACTCTAAATAATTCACTTCTTTACTTCCAAAACACATTTATTTACACTCTACAACTCATCGACCTTAACTGTGTAACATTCGAATCATAACTAACTCTATCATAGCAACAACAACACTATTTATAGTTTTTACATGTTCTAGAAATTTCATTTGACATCTAGAATATTAATACGTCATTCCATACAATTCTTTACTAACATGTAGTGTACAAACTAAATAGGCTCAATATGTAAACTATAAAACTTAATAAATAATGCACCGGAGTGATGTACGGGTTTATTTGTAATGGTGTAATAATTTCAAAATAATGCACCGGAGTGGAAAACCCCATGGTAATGTAGAATTATCAAGAAGGCCTTGTTTAGAACAGAAATGTCGTTACTGCCAGAAGATCGAGGCTATTCAAAATTTATGGCAACAACGATACAGGTTGAAGATGAATGGTCCTCGGCGAAACTGAAGAAGGACCAGAAGAAAGACAGGGATTAGAAATTAATTCGGAACTGAGTAAAGAATGGAGTTCGACCAACTTGGTAAGAAGTTTCCAGATATTGTACGACTATCAAGGGATACTGGGCTCAATGGAGTTCCCTTTGTCTTCGCGATGGCCTACTGCATCGGAAGTGGGAGAGCCCCGATGGAGTATCCGCAGTCTACAGGTTGGTCTTGCCTAAAGCAAGAATCCACTGAAAGTGTTAGAAGAACTTCACAGCAGCTCAGTCCTGCAACTCAACTGGGGGACATTCTGGAGTAAACAGGACTTTAGCTCGAGTAAGGGACCGATTTTATTGGATAAACGCAGAGACATAGAAGAATGGTGCAAGAGATGTGATTTGTGCTCTGCCAAAAAGGGACCAAAAACGTGATGTCGGTGCAGTACTTATCCGGAGCACCATTCGAGATGGTAGCAGTGGACATTCTTGGACTATTACCTGTAACTGACTGTGGAAACAAGTATTTGCTGGCGGTAATGGATTATTTCTCGAAATGGCCCGAAGCAGTACCCCTCCCCAATCAAGAAGCAGAAACAGTAGCCGAAGCGTTAATCGAGAATGCCATAGCCAGACATGGAAAACCCTTCGAGCTGCGTTCTGATCAAGGAAGAAACTTCGAATCAAAGCTGTGGCAAGAAATAATGAAAATACTGGGCATCAAGGAAACCCTAACGACTGCGCTTCATTATGTAACAGAGTTAAGGTCGACGAGTTGTAGAGTATTAATAAAAGTCAAGAGGAGAATTATTTAAAGAGAAATACGTAACAATAAGTTCGCGTTAACATGTGTCGTAACCTGGTAAGAGTGGGGCGCACAACACGGCAGACGGGTTGTGTTGCGGAATATAATGGCGATTTTTTTTATTGAACTACGATTGTACTATGTATGTACATATGTATATGCAGGAGTTGACGATATACTTTATTAATGTGTTACAATAATCCAGTCGCGTTACAGACCTGTCCTGGAACATATTATTAACACATGGGCTCTAATAATAATTAATCTATTAAATTGCACGTCCAAGTCCATCCACCTAATTTGCTGCGAAACGCGAAACTGAAGCGTCAATATACGAGCCTCACTTGCGCAGAAAATTTGCGCGTTTTTAAGCTCCACTACCACTGATCTCTATACTAATTGAATAGGCAGTAGAATTTACCCATATTATGCCTATTTAGGCGGATTTGAATAGCAGCCATTTTGTAAGTAAATTTCAGTAAGGAAATTTGCGTCAGTGCAATCCATGTAACCATGCAAACCATGTTTGTGATGTTTATAAACCTTCATGTTTATAAATATCATAAACATTGTTTGTAATGGTTAATTGCGCGTATTGCGGTGTTGAGTCGGTAAAAAACTCTGGACGAATATTTCAGAGGTAAGGACAATTTATTCATGAAAAATCGCTTATCAAGTTCATTATCCTTTGAAAATGTTATGAAGACAAAAAAGAGTATATTTTTATATTTATTTGTAATCTTATAATATAAGGTAATATAGATACGTATGGCGTGATTGCAACCGAAAATCTGAGCCTGAACTGAATACAGCACAAAGCTTACGGGTAAAAATTAGCGGTCGTGGAGCGCTATGACAAATATTGAAATAATTATTTATGTTATTTTGATGTAATAGATAATTGGAAATTAGTAAAACAAAAACAACTGTATTTAGGTTAATAGTATTAAAATATACAGTGTGAGGCCCGGCCTCAGTTGCTACATACGAGGAGCCGCCACTGTATACAATAGACAAATAGTATCTGATATTTAGGCAGTACCAAAAATCTGCCTGCAACAAATTTATTTACAATCGAACGCGACATCAGCCAACTAACAATCGAACACACGGCAAACCAGCAATTTTAGAAAAATTACTTTACGCACGTAGCCAAACTTTATGTCAGCACTCGTAGCCCATTCCATATTGCATTTTTAGAAACGATATTAAATTCTATTAACAGGTTAATTTGTCCAGCTAACAGATATTCACATACCTACTGTGTGTCTACGTTAAGGACTTACCACCCTTGTAAAATATTTATTTTTCGACCGATTTTGATGAACGTTTTTTTTTTTTAGGTAGAAATTCAAAATGCGCATTCACCGAGTGGGTAACTTTATCCTTGGTGTGTAATCATGGCCAACTACGACCACTCTTATGGGCTCAAATGTCAAAAACTACTATTAAGGATTTTTTAGACAAAAACTGATGATGAATTCGTCTTTATTATTACTTAAAACATAGCTGTATCGATTTTCATTGTGTGTCCGAGAAACAGAATTTCGTATTTTGAAAAACAATCCCCCTTCAACCATCATTTTCACCCCCTTTCCTTTGGGGGATTTTGCTCAAAAACAATTCGAACCTTTCCCCCTGTCGAGTTTATTGCGTTTTAATTTTTTTCTTTACATAATTTATTGCTATATATTATTAATACATGGTAATAAATTATTTTATATTTGAAATAACAGCGAGATAAATATAAATCTAATTTATATCTGAAAGATAAAAATCTTAAATTGAATAATCCTGAAAGAGGAGGGTCCCGTGTTACAAACAATAACTGGCTAACAGTACACTTCCGCCTGTCTCCTACAATAATGACAAATGAGGCATTTGGCGGAGAGGAGGTAAAATAAGAATTGATGTCGCTTTAACAAGTGTCACAAGATGCTTTTGTTCTTTATTTAGAAAACTTCCAGTAAATTACTGCTAGTATACAGGGTGTGAGTAATACATGCAGCATGGAATTTTGACTTTAAAAATAAAAATTATTGTACCCTTGTGTGGTAGTCCTTAGTAATTTTCTGTAATTAATAAATTCTGGAGGAGAATTAGAATCTTCGGCGCTGAAACAAATATTGTGTCCATAACTTATTAAAAGAACACGGACATAGACTATTACTGACGTAATTTCGATTTTTTGTGATTCAATACATGTTTAGATTTTTGTATACATTTCAGGCATTTAAAAAAAAATTTGGGAAATTGAGATTGAGAATTTTACTATTTTCCAGTCAATTAAGATCGGTAAACATACTCGTATTTATAGTTTTATGGTAGGTGTCCTGGTAGAACCCTTTTACTTTTACATCTACGTAGTGGAGTCAGTGGAGTGGAAGTATAGTGTTCATGATGTCTTTTTATTGGCTAAATAGGTCTAAAATATTCTTGTACGTTGATATTAAGTTTAAGCGAAAAAAAAACTAAGATTGTCTTTCGGTCTGTCTGTCTAGTAACCTTTTTTTGTGTACACGACAACTAGAGAACTCATTAAGATTGGTTGAGGTGTTAGGGGGGTTAGGGGTTAAATGGGGGTGTCACGTTTTTTTTTTTTTCACTATTGGTAGTGCGCAATCGATGCTACATATTCACCTTTTTCAGACACCACCATGTTTGAACTTGTTAAATATGTACTATGCAAATGTTTTGATACAAATTGCATCAAAAAATTAAAATGTTATTATTATTCATATTTCTAGTTATGTATGTAATAGTATTTAATGCTGTTTTAAGTTTTTGGTAAACTACCTCAATTAAAAGCGCGAAAAATAGTGAGTAAAATGCACGTGTCACTTTGCCCCATCATTTCATTAGCTAGTTCCAATTTTGTTTTTGTTTTCCCAGATAGAATTGTGTTTTAGGATTATTGAAGTATTAATAGCTCCGATTATGAAAAAAATTGCACTCGTTGTTTCGCCGAAATTGCGACAGGCTTAATAGAGTGGGGGTCCCTCCACCCCCCACTTCAATCCCCTGATTGAAGGGGGGTAACTGAAGATTGTTAAATAGGTCAAATAAGCTTTTTTTTAGATTAATTTTCGGAAGTACACTAAAGATCTTAAAAAAACTGTCTGGGGGAGGCCGGGAGGAGGAGGTTTTTAAGCCAGGGGGTCCGGCGGTAACTAAAACAAAATGTAAGGGATTTATTAAAAATTTGTGAATACGTATATGTATGGATAAGCTAAATCATACATTAATTCTGATTTGGCTGATGTTATTTGTTATTTCTCGGTAGAGATATTCGTGCGGCGCACAGTGGGGCGAATTGGCTGTTTCGCTGGCCAAAATTCGAAAAGTTGATGAATCGTTTTGGAAATCAGTATTATATGGTTTTCGAGGGCGCTGATTACGAATCTGATATCAGATTAACGAAATTCAAAATGGCGTACCGGAAGTGACATACTTTTGTTTTTGCAAAAAACTGAAGTTAGCGATTTGAAAATCGGCATTTTTTTGGTTTTCGAGGGCGCTGATTACGAATCTGATATCAGATTAACGAAATTCAAAATGGCGGAACGGAAGTGACATACTTTTTGCAAAAAAAATGAGTTAGCGCTCTGAAACTCGGTGTTATATGGTTTATGGTGTCACTGGTTACGAATCTGATATCAAATTTACCAAATTAAAAATGGCGTACCGGAAGTGACATAGTTAGGTATTTGTGTTAATTATACGATTTTCTGGGGCAACGATTACGAATAATCACAGTAAAATAACACTTCGTTCATACAGTTTTTTCCGTTTATTATTATCATATTGACGTATAAAATTTGATTTTCAAAAGTTTTTCTAACATCGTAATTTCATCATCATAAACTATTTTCAAACATCGAATTCATTTTCGAAGCCCGAGTAGGAGCAGGGTCTCTCAAATTAAATATTTATGATCCCTAAATTTTTTATAAATAGTTTGTTTTTTAAAATTTTGTTTATTTTTTTCTTTATTTTTTTTTTCATATTTTTTTAAAAATTTTTTATTTTTACTTTTTAACTTTTTTTAATTTTTATATTTATTTAAAAGACCTATTAAAAATAAACTAAAGAATAATCAATCCTTTATATACCCTAAAAGTGATCTTATAGTTTTGAGATATTATATTAAAGCTTTTTAAAAAGATAAAATTATATAAAGCAAGATAAGGTATATAGATTATTCACATTTATTTAATAGTTGCTTATTGATTTAGTCGGGTTATATTCTTATATAACAACTCCCCCTATTATTAAAAATATATGTACAGAACTAAAAAACAAGTATTTTTAAATTGAAAGACATTAAAAGTGAAAATTTAAAATTATGAAATTAATATGTTGAATATAATTAGTAAAAAGTAAATACGTATTACAAAGATGGGTCTATAATAGTCATAAAATGTCTTTTCACTTGTTTTAGTATTTGGACTAATAAACTAATTTTTAATTTAATTCGATGTCATCTTCTTTGGGACAGATGTTTTCGGAGATGGTGGTTCCTGATAAGAGAAAAGTTAATTGAGGGCAGGGAGAATTGAAAGGGGATGGTAGTCTCCTTTTCTTCGGCATTTACAAAAATATAAAGGATAATAAGAGTAATATTAAAACAATGGTGAAATAGGTAAACCAAGAAATGTGTTTAGTGACAAAAGGTTTTGATTAGGTCGTCGAGGGTGGATTTCATCATTTGTGCTTGGAATATCGAGGCTCAACTGAGGTTGTTTAGTTTTAGAGGGTATTGGGGATGAATGTGTCGGGATATCTTCACAACAACAAAAGGGAGAATGAGGATCGTATTAGCGACGTGAGTATTGGAGGCTGGATGTTGCAGATGGGACCAGTAGCTTAGAATATAATTTTTGAAGATAATTCGGTTTTATAGGATAACAAGGGTTTTTGAGAGGTGGTGAGAGTGGATTTTTCTTTTGAAAATAATAGACGTTTGACAGTTTTCTGGAAGAGTCCTTAGGTTTTTGAGTATTTGAGCTTCGCATATGGCGTTGTCATCAATTGGATATCCGAATAAAGGACCCCTCACAAAATAATAGGATTTCTGACCTCACTAAAAACTTCTGAAATTTTGATATGTTGTATGACCTTGAAGGTCTTTACAATGTCTAACTGATTTTCATAAGTGGGACCCTATGCTTTTGAGCCTGGAAATCGAATGGTCATTCAAGGTCAAACCATTTTATAATTATATTACTTTTTCACTCAGGAATATTAAAATTATTCATATATATCACTCTAATATGTTACCTTCTTCACTGTCTAAGAGGGCGGGGAGGTGAACCTCGACGTGGCGCGTCCCCAGGTGGTGGATAGGGGAAAGCCCGACGTTTGTTTGTAAACGTTGGGTAGGAGCATAATGAAAACTCCCGCGAACCAAACACTAACCATAAATCAAAAGAGAAAGCCTCATAGCTACACCCGCACTCATTCACACACAACGGCGCTCGTAGAGGCAATTAATGCCCTTCTAACTTCTATATCTCAAAATCTGTCCAATTGTGGGTCTTGTGCCCATGAGAACTTTTAATCAGGGGGTCATAACCTACAACATATCCAAATTTCAGAAGTTTTTAGTGAGGTCAGAAATCCTATTATTTTGTGCGGGGTCCTTTGAACAATACCTTGTGCCGGGAAATAATGGTTTGCATTTGTTTAAATCCGACATATAGCGATGTACATTAAAGAATCGCGATATATTTTTGAGAAGTTGACAGTACATGATATAAACCAGTTCTGCTATTTAAAATAGGAATTGGGTAAATTCTGAATAATGTGTAGCGTTGTTGGTCGATTAGGGGTATTTTTAATACAAATACTAAATTTAAATCTGTTTGGAATGCTTCTAATTCAATTATATCTAGATATTTTGCTACATTAGATAATTTGATAATAAGAGGTAAATTGTTTTGATGTAAATTTTGAGAAATTGCCTGAAGTGAAGTTATCAGGTTCGCGCAAATTAGTTGCGCAAATGTTATTGAATTTAAAACATTATTTAACTGATCTTCGAGATACAGATAACTTTCCATGAGCAGTTCGCATTTTTCTAAAAATTAAGTTTGGTTTCAATTATTTTTATTTTATCTGCCGTTTTGTAGATTGAATCTGAGATTATTTTAATGTCATTATTAAATGTGACCTCATCGATTTGTAGTTTTTGTACGAGTATAGTTGCGTTAAAGTTTTTGATAACACTTGTGGTTACCGATACTTGGTTTTTTAGTAAGTTTTCTAATTGGTGTTCATCATTTGTTAATTTGTTAATATAATTTGCATAGTATTCGCCATCTTCTATCTAAATTTCCTGTTATTGATTTGAAAATTGTTCCGATGCCATTTAAAATTCCACGTTTGTAACGTTTCGTATCAAAGTTAATTTCTTGTAGTTTTTTTTTCGATTGATCTCGAAATTTGTGTTAGTAAGCTAACGTGTATTTTTACTTGTCCCTTGAATAAATTCATGTTTTCAAAATTTGGTTCAATTGTTTTAATTAAATTGTCTAATATTTTTTTCATTGTGTTCGAATGCGAGTTGTAGAGCAGATACATTTTTGTGTACTAGCAGTGTCCATTTTTTGTTTGTAATTGTGATTTGACTGTCTTGATGGTAGTATATTCCGATGGTATTGTTGATAGGTGAAATGGTGTATTGTGAAATTGCTGTTCCGATCAGCAGGAGTATCCTGAAAGTAAATTTAGCTTTCAAAATAGGGTTTCATTATATCGAGTTTACTTTAGTTTTTTTATTTGTTTCGGGATTTAAAAGAATTGCTGAATTTTGAAAAGTTTCGATAATTTCGAAAGGACCGTTAAATTTGTTTTTCAATTTGTCCTTAATTTGAGATTCTTTTATATAGACTTTATCTCCGATTTTGTATTCTGGAATATTTTCTGATACGTGTTTGTCAAATCTGGCTTTAGCTTTTTCTTTTTGTAAGTTGGTTTTTGTTCGTGCGATTTTATAGTAATATGAAATTCTGTTGTTTAAATCGCATACGTATTTCGAAATTAATTCTTTTTGATTGTATAGCGTTTCAGGAGGACGACTAGACGTATGTCCGAAAATTAGTTCATATGGTGTGAAACTGTGAGTTTTGTTTACTGATTATAGCATATAACAGCATATGGTATGACTGTTAATGGATGTTCGTTTGGATTTTCTAATAGGTTTACTCTGATCATTTCTAATAGTGTAGCATGGAATCTTTCGACTGATCCATTCCCAAAGGGAACATAAATCTTTTAAAAGTGTGTTATCGAATTCTTTTCTGTAATCACAGTGTATACGAAGAGGTGTGCCATAATGTTGGAAATATAGTAAAAGAGTGTTTATTGTCGACTTGGCTGATTTGTCTTGAAGTGGATACGCTTGGGTGAATTTTGTTAATTCATCTTTTATTGTTAAGATATAATTTCTAGTTGGAATTTCTGGAATGTTGATTCTTTCGAAAGGTGTTTTTGGTGTTTCTGTTATGACAAGAGGGTTACTTAAATTTTTTCGTAAAATTTTGACAGATTTCACAATTTTGGATGAATTTTTCTACATCTTTAGTTAAACCTTGCCAATTGTATTTACTTTTGATTCTTCTTATTGTTTCGTTTATTCCGCAATGGAGGTTTGCTTTTCTTACATGATATTGCTCTAGGATTATTGGAATTTGATCTTGGTCGGGAATTTGAATTAGATTTTGACAGATAGTTAATTTTAATTCTTTTTCAGAAAAAATTAATGATAGCATTTCTAGAATGGGTAGGTTTAAATTGTTTTCGACATAATATGTTTTTGAATGATCGAAAATATCTTTCTCTCTGTAGAGTGTTATGAACATGGTTTCGATTACTTCGTCTGGGTCAAATGGTAATAAGACGATGTAGTATTTTCTGTTTTTAATTGTTTTACTTGTGACGACATTTATTTTGTTATGACAAAAAAATTGGATTTTCCTCAAAAATATCTTCGATTATTTTGTAATGTAGATCTTGTAATTTGTCTTTTTGAAAAAATGTTATTATTTCTTTATGTGATTTATCTAATAATTGATCGTTTGTGAAATTGATTTTTGAGTAATCAATTAACGATTGAGTTTTGTATAATTTTACAAAAGTATCAAGTTCTTGTAATATTATTTCTGGTCAGATTTCAATTAAATCTGAGGTGTTAGATTCGTTATCTGAGTTCGAGGTGAATATTTTGTTTTGTAATTCTGAACATTTTTTGGAAATGATTGATTTTTATTCTTGAAAGAGCATCTGCATTTTTATTGATTTTCCCGGGTTTGTATTCGATTTCGTAAGCGTACTCTTCTAATTCTAAACGCCAGCGAGCGAGGCGACTTCCTGGGTCTTTTATTGAGAATAACCAAGTTAATGGTCTATGATCCGTAATTAATTTGAATTTTCGTCCGAAAACATAGGGTCTGAAATGTTTGACTGACCATACTATGGCGAGAAGTTCTCTTTCGATAGTTGAATATTTGGTTTCGGTGTGACATTGGGTTCGTGAGGCATAAGCAATTGGAAGATCTTTTCCGATTGGGCCTTGTGAACTTGTATGAACTTGGGTTAGTTGTTAAAATAAATGTTTCATCGAAATTTGGGTAAATTAAAATTGGTGAAGAGGTTAATCTTTTAATTGATTAAATGATTTTTGACACTCGGAATCGAAATTAAATGTGATATCTTTTTGAAGTAATTTTGTCAATGGTTTAGCTAATTTTGCAAATTGAGGAATGATCGTCGGTAGTATCCTGATAGTCCTAAAAATGATTTTATGTCTTTTTGATTTTTTGGTTCTGGAAAATTTACGACACAATTAATTTTTTCGGGGTTTCGTTTTACTCCGTCGGGTGTGATTATATGACCTAAATATGCAACTTCTTTGCGTAAAAAATCGCATTTGTCAGGTTGAATTTTTAGATTTGCTTTTCGTAAACGTTTAAATACTTCTGATAGTCTAGCAATGTGTTCGTGAATGGTTGGTGAATAGACTATGATGTCATCCATGTATACGAGACATCTTTCGTTTTGAATACCGAGTAAAATATTATCCATGACTCTTTGATTTCAAGAGTCATTTGAAACATTTCAGATTTCAGATTTCAGATTTCAGATTTCAGATTTCAGATTTCAGATTTCAGATTTCAGATTTCAGATTTCAGATTTCAGATTTCAGATTTCAAAAATTCATCAGCTACATTTGTAGCTGATCTATCTTTCGGGTCAATTTCAATTAAGTGAAAGCCTGATGCTAGGTCTAAAGTAGTGAAGTATTGGCATTTTCCTAATTGATCTGAAAGTAAATCTGAAATATTTGGGAATAGAGGGTATTTGTCTCCTACGGTACCTTCGTTTAACTTGCGGTAATCAGCGACTACCGCAAACAGCGCCATTTTTGTTTTCCGGAGGCGTCCATTTTTTTTGGGACAACCCATACAGGGAACGACCATGGTGAGAGAGATGGTCTTATTATACCTTGTTGTAGCATTTTTGATATTTGTTGTTTTACTTCTTCTTTGTGAATTTGAGGGTAACGGTATGATTTAGTGAAAATAGGGTTTGCATTTGCTGTGTCTATTGAGTGTTTAATTTCGTTAGTAAAAGTTAAATTATCTCCTTCCAGATAGAAAATGTCTGAGAAATCTAAACAAAGTTCGGTTATCAAATCTTTTTCTTCGTCGTTTAAATGTTCGAGTCTCAATTGATTTTTAATTTCTGAATTTCTATCAATTCATCAATATTTTGGAAATTTATCGAAATATTTTGGATTGGTTCGAGTTCGATGTTTGAAAAATTTATTTTTTTGGTATAGCGTTTGCGTTGAGAACTGTTGAATAAAATTCTCCTTTGTTGTTAATTTTGACAATAGCATTTGGTAATCTAACTTTTTCTTTTTCTTGAGCTAGCTCTTTTTCTTCTGTGTTGGTTAGGTTGCAATTAAATTTAAATATTTGTTCGGTACGAGGTGGAATTGAAATGTTGTTTTCAAATTTTGTTTGAAATTTTGGCAATTTTTGAGTTTGAGGATTTTCCTGTTTTTTTTTCCGAGGTTTCTTCTACTTTAAATAAAGGAATAGTTTTGAAATTTGTGATTAGTTGTTTGTTTTTTATGTCTATAACACAATTGTAATGTTCGAGAAAATCGGCTCCTAAAAGTACGTCAAAATCGATATCAAGATTGTGAATATATACTTTGTGAGGGTTTCTTGATGTAAACGGGATTGAAACTGATTCTTGTATTAAAACTTTTTGATCTGCAATGCCTTGTATTACTAAATTTTCTGGGGAACGTTGAGAGTAATGTTTGCATGTTTCCGGTTTGAATATAGAAAGTCCGGCTCCAGAGTCAATTAAAATTTTGAATTTATCGGTAGCGTCTTTTATTTATTATATATATTATTTTACTTATTATATAGATAAAGATTTTTTGAGCTAACGGTTAAAAGTGATTTTTTTCGATTTAATTTCTGGAGGAAGATCTGTTCATCTGCCTGTTTGTTCAAGTGTAGTGCATTTGGGATTGAATTTCTGTTAATTTCGGTGTTAAATCTGGCGGGTGGTTTTGGATTGCTAAACGCTCGTGAAAATCCTGGTTTTCGTAAGAGTTATTCGTGTACTCATGTTGGAAATTTTCGTCGTAGAATTGATGAGCTGTATCATCAAATGTGTTATGATTTTCATGTTGATTTTGATGAGCGGTATCATTAAATGTGTTGTAGTCTGTTTGGTATTGGTTTTGATGAGCGGTATCATCAAATGTGCTGTAATCTGTTTCGAATTGATTTTGATGAGCTGTATCCATCATTCGTTGTTATAATCCGATTCATAACCGTAGTTATAATTGTAACATTGATTTTCGGTTTTGAAGTTATGAGTTTTGGGTGATTGGTAATTTAGATTTTGTCGAATTATCGGTGGTCTTTGTTGATTGTTAAAATTTGGGTTAGGCCTTATCGCTAAAGATCTATTTTGTTGGTAATTTTGTGTTGCCTGATTTGTTGGTCTATTTTGATTAAATTGGGGCCTTGGACAATTTTGTGATGTTGATGCATGATTTTGATTTGAATTATTTGAAAAATTTTGAAATGGGGAATGCTGAAAATTATTTTGTCTCATTCGGCATTCGTTTATTGTATGAACTATTCGTTTACAATTTGAGCATGGTTTCTGAATGTTTGGTTTTTGTTGGTTGGGCCATTATGGGTAAGAATTATTTTGGTTTGTTATCGGTTTGTTTCTCTGTAATTTTTGTGACTCAAAATAGGATAATTGCAATTCGCGTTTTATTCTACCAATATATCTCGATGATTACTTGCTCTAATGATAGGGGCTAATTTGGATCTAAACCTGTAATGGTATTTAGTGTCATTGTTTCAATTAGATTCATGTGCGGTTTGTTCAGGTGTAAGTGTTGTTTTTAGTGATGGGTGTCTAATCTAACACAATAAGTGACTCGTGAATTTGGCTAATTCGTTGGAGGCCTTGTATTTAGAGTGAGTCTCTTGAATCTCCAAATGAGTTCTATAAATTTTTATTTCATCCCATGGATGGTTAGTTCAAGTTCCGCTTCCGATTTGAAAGAGTAAAAGTATTTTTGGTTGTCTCCTGAAACTAGAATGAATGTTTTTAAGAAAATCTGTTTCCGTAATAGAACGAAAATATTCGGCTACGTAAAGTTCTATCTCTTTAACCCTAATAATAAGCGAGAGATGGTGAGCATCGAATTTGGAACACAGATATGGGTACAGGATGAATTACCATTAATCCCCCCCCACGCGCTGTATCTTGGTCATTTCTAGACCAAAACTAAATTTCAAAGATAAATTAATAATCATTTCATAACAAGATTTGTTACCTCACAATGATAAATATGTGATTTTCAAAATAAATAAATCAAAAAGGTCGTACTTGACTTTTTTAAAAGCAACACCTGATATGTCAAAAGAAAACTGAAATCTTTATGTTTTTCTGATCTCAGCAATATAAGGTTTTTTACGAGTATATCTCCAATAATAAATTATACTTATATTATAAAAAATATTCAGTTCGTAAACTGAACACAAATGATTAAGTAGGTGTTAAAACAAAAAGGTACTGCAAACATCCATGTCAAAGATGGATAAAAATGGACCCATAAGATGACCCCTCAAAGTCATGACCTCACTCCACTTGATTTTTTATGAGGCAATGGGAAATAAATGGGGTTTATAAAGAAAGGTTTGTTAAACATGTACATGAATTGAGGCAAAAAATCGCCGAAGTAATTGCTAAAATACAAACAATATCATGGAAAATGTGTCCAGAAACTTTTAGAATTACCTTGCGTGTAAATAATGATGATTGTCACATAGAACAATTGTTATGTTTTGTTTATGATTTGTTTCTGTTGATATATTATTGTTTTCAATGCTTACTTAAATATCGGGTGTCCAAAAAGTCTGGAAACGGTTGAATATCTCGAGAAATTCACTTTGCATTGAAAAAAAAAACACGTGCTCAGTACTTTTAAAAACGCTATTTAGTGATAATAAAGTTATTCCCTCTCCCCTACTAATTGAGGGTGAGGTGAGGGTAACTTTAAAATCTTAAATGGGAACCCCAATTTTTTATTGCAGGCGCTATACCTTGAATCCTTATGCTTGAAACCTCATATTGCTGATATTAGAACAAAATATGAGGAATCGGATTTTCCATTTTTGAAGATTACACATTTTTTCTATGACGAATCACCCTGTACATACATCGGTTTGACAGAACGTTGTACACCGTAGTACACAATTACACGTACGTTTGCAATTTTTAACTTTACTCCTTTATCATCTTGTTTATTTGATTATTTCATAATATTGTTTGTTTTCTGTTATCCTATTCGCTGGAGGGTTCTTGAATGTATCCAACAAAAAGTGTAAGCGGCAAGACTGCAACTGGAAACCATCAGTTCGGCGGATTTTTAAATGAAGTTACAAGCTTGATCGCACTTTTGAGACTAGAAAGCTGTCAGTAGACCACAAAAAGATAATGCGATTGTCTCTTTCATAAATGACAGCGAGAAACCCATCGGGTGGATATGACGGAGGGGAAATTTGTTTTCAGAGGTTATTTTACGGTGAACGCCTTTTAAATCGAGATGGTTAAAAAGAAAACTGGCTAAATTGATTATATATCCAATTAGAGTGTATATCTAAATTAAAAAAAAGGTTTAATGAAACATTATTTCGATTTGAATATGAATTTTAGTGGGTTGTTGATTGTTGGGGCCCGCTAAATGTTGTCAGTTAGCCAGCGTATGTTTCCTCTACCAGTTGCCCCCCTAGAGTGATTAGGGTGGATTACATTTATGTCAAATATTTTAATAATCCATTGTACCGTAAGATGAGGTTATATTGATTTTTTTTTTTTTTTTGATTTTTTTTTCAAATCTAAATGACTACAATCCTTTAAAAAAATTGTCGAGAATCTTTACTATTTCAAAATATAATAAGCTAAGAAAATAAAATAAAAAATAAAATAAAAAATAAAATAAAAAATATAAAAAACTATACTTCATTAGTAGCTAGAAAAAATGTTTTATAATTCAATTTACAACGATATTGAAGTATTTCACTCGTAAGGAAAACTGTTAGGAGAATTCCACTTTTTTTCGACAGTTTTCCAATAGCAACTGCTTAAGTTATAACGAAAAAAAAAACACGGTTTTTGAGAAAATTGAAATTGAAACAATATTCGCCGCTAAACTGATCCGAATGTGATGTTTTTGTTTTGTTTTCTGTCATTGCTCGAAAATAATATGTATTATTACTATAATTACCACAATAATAATATTTTATTATGTCTAGTATTGACAAAATCATATAAAACTATTATTTCGCCACATTGACGTAGTTAGTAGCGGTTGAAATATTAAACGTAATAAATGTAAAACAATTATTACAGCTTATTTTCAAATCGACACCCAAAAAACATCTTCCTGCTAGTGGCGTACGCGCGCCGTATCTATGTGATATATTCAAATAAAATATTTAAAGAACAAAAAATAATTTATCTTCATTTCGTTGCATAGTGCGGCAAATCACCAATTTCAGCGGACAAAATTAGTATATTTTTACATAGTGGCACATAAATTAAGCAAAACACGTACCCAAAGTTTTTTGAGGGCGCTGGGCGTTTTACACTGGGAATGGATATACAGAACTGGTTGAAACCAAACCCAAGGAAAGGTTGAAGTGGTTTTTGTAAACCCCTTTCTAACATTTTAAACCACATTCATTCAGATGTTTATTGTTGCCTGCATCAGTCAACATTACATTACAACACTTTATCGGAATTATCTTGATTTGGCCATACATAACCAAAATACTAATTGACAAAATGTACAATTATTGTTCTATGATTGGTTTTATCTTCTATCTCTGAGGCCACTAAATGACTGGTACTAGCACTATCACTTTGTAATGTGCCAATTAAAAAATTGACAACAGCACGATCACATGCATCAGTCGCTTCGTCTATGATGAAGTACAGAAAATTGTCAGCTATGTCTTCACGTATTCTTTGCACTACACTGTAAACCTGATTAAAATACGTGTTTCATAACGTAGTAGGATGTGGGATTTTCCGGTCCATATAGGTTTTGAGAAAATCACGTAAAACACGGTTCTTTAATTTGTCTAATGTCTCCTCTAACTTCATAGAAAAAAAACGTGGGTTATTAGAACTCGAAGAGGCATGGCTGTTCACATGTCTTGTTATTTTAAAGTTATCTGAATAATTTATAGTTCTTCCACAAAAAGTACAAAATAGGTCATTTCTCCTAATACGTAAATCCCCATAAAAGTCAATGGATTACCGTCAATCCATGTTTGAAATATACCTTGTCTATTTTTGCATTCTTTTGGCGTGTTCAATCCGCCCTTATGTTGTCCAAGCACTCTAAATCACAATAACACTGATACGCGTAACGAAACACCCGGTATATATTTACAGTAGAAAATGCCACAACGCGGGTATTCTCGACGGAGCGTGATTCTAAACTGGTTTTATTGCTATGTGATATTGTACGTGATATGTTATTGCAAGTGCACCACACTACCCATCTCGGGCCTCTCGTATGTCAGATGCGGAGAGTTTATAATTCCCTGTGTTGTGCGAGCCGTTATTGAAATTGCTTATTTTAAATTGTTAATGATATATTTTGTATAGACAATTTCACATACAATGCCGTGTTCTCCCTGATGCGGTCCTGTTACGCTCTGCGTCTTTAGTTATGACATAATATGCACTTATATGAGATAAATATTATTTCACCTTCAAAAGTGCCATAAAGTAAATAGAGGACAGAGCAATACAATAATGATTTATTGATTCTTGTTAATATGGTTTATGGGTTGTTAACAGAACAGTCTACATTTTATTTGATTTACTTACCGAGGAAGGAGAAAAATTAAATGGTGAGGCAGTCTCTCTTAATTATTAAATTGCTTGGTTAAATAGTTAGCCTGAATAGTTAGTACTCATTTTACTGGATGGTTTGCAGAACACAGTTGGATACCAACAAGAATGTTGTCCTAGTCATTATTTTCGGCTAACCGCTTGTAGTAAAATTTATGATAAGCTCTAGTAACGCAATGGGGGACCCTTCCGGATTACTTATATTAGGGTTGGATCAAGATCTTTTGAAACATTGTGTTGTTTGCACATCTAGTTTGGGAACACGCGACAATAACTATGCTTATCCCCGGAAACCTACATCCGGGCAGCCATAGATTAATGTGTTTACACAATGTATTAAAATACAGATTCTCACATTAACAACTATGTATTAGTAGTGCTAAGCAAAATTGTTTGCAGAACAGTAAAATTTGTTAATAATAAAAGATTAATATCTGGTATGGCAGAATCAGAAACGAAAATGTTACTAAGCCCCACCGCAGACGACCGACTATCGGTCACCTACAGTTGTGTGGGTATGAACGTATCGTACACATTTTGATGAGACACCGCAAAGACCGACTAAAAAGATGGCCCGACTAATAACTTGAAACTTGTTCCATTTTTGTAGCCGATTCGATTGTCGGTGACAAGTCGGTAACAAATGGAACTAATGCACTAATACGAGGTAACGCACACGAAGCGGAGCTGAGCGAAATATGCATGGTCAGTAGTGTACTACATAGTCACAATCTGGTGTTGTATACGTTACATATATCATTAAATATTATATATGTAACTTTCATTTCAATGAACTTTAATAAGTGGGTAAATAAAAACTCGTAAAAAATACTGTTCCTTCTTTTTCTATGTTTTATATATATTATTTATATTGTACATAACATTTCCACGCACATTCGTTGAATACACCCCCCTCCCCCCCCCCCCCCGTCTATGTTATAATTAAACGCACCATCGAATCGACTGTCTGTACGTGTGCGAACAGTGATTCTAGATTTCCGATTTCTTACCTACTGTCGGTTGGTCTGCGGTGTCTTCCTACAAAATAGTCGCTGACTGACTGTTTGTCGTCTGCGGTGGGTCTAAATAAGTTTTTACAGTGGACCAGTGGTATGAGTGGACTCAGATTAGTCATAAAGGTGATAAAGGACATATGTGATTAGTTTTATGACCTATTTGACATAAGTTATAAGTAGATCCCGGCATAATGGTCGACAGCACAGGATAAAGCGAAACTGGTTTTATCATGTGCTAGCTGGAACCTCACAAACTAGATCTGGACAAACTAAGATCCGTAAAAACTTGTCAATCGTTGCCTCCTTCAGTGATGTTCGCCGTTGTGAAAAAAAATATTTTTATATAGTGAAAATGACCTTCGATATCTACCGATGTAATACCTGCTTTCTTAAAATAGTCTTGAATGCCCTTAAGTACTCTGAAGATGTACCGTCATAAATTTGTTTCAATATGGTGAAACCGGCGTCTTTCTGTAGGACACTTCTAAGTTTTTTTTTAACCCGCTCATTTTTTATGTCATCTATAGCATGTAACATTTCATTTGTTTCGTTCACTATTTGCAGTGAGTTCACTAAAGGTAACGCACTGTCTTGCATTTTTTTAAGGCGTCATGGAATTGTTTATAGTATTTGAAAATCATTGTTTAACCCGTTTCAACAGATATGTCTTGGAATTTTGTCTGACTTTCCTTAATGGCGGCAGCCTCGTTGATATTGAACTCTAGTATTACAGCTTTTATTTGTTCAAAAAATTTAGCATAATAAAAAAGCTACCTGCAACCATGTTCCTCAGAGTGTAAAAATCGGCTGTGGTTGTTCGGGAATATTGGGACATCTAATGTGGAATGCACGAAAACGTTTCGGAGATTTCAGAAACACTTATTTAGTACTTGCTATTAGTGCATCTGCCTCTGGAAAACATTGTTTAATAGTTTCGGCCACAGGATGTAGTGCATACCCTTTACATATAACATGTATCATCAAACGATTAATAAGGTTTTCAATTTTTTTAATGTTAGTAGCCTTAATTTTGTTAAATAAGTTGTCATATCTAATTTTAGAAGTAGTAGAAAAATTATGAATAACTTGTGAAGGTAATAAATTCTTAGCTTTATGCCTTGAAAAAATACGTCAATAAAACGTCGAAACGTCGGAATTTAAAAAACTTCAACTTGTCTACTTTGTGCTGTCGACCCGAATAATTATCTACCAAAACATAAATCAAGGACATTAACATTACTAATGGATATGGAACAAAGGGGATATCTTCGCTACATTAAAGATACATATGGGTCTCACAGTATGAATAATTTGAAGACATGGTTGAAGATTGAATCTAAACTCGCCGCTATTAAAAATAGAAGAATCTTTTTGCTACAATGTAGAGCTAAAGGTTTGATACCTAGTCATATACAAAATAATGTTAAATGTATATATCTACTTTCCACGGATGATCATCCTTATAAAACTGAGTCTAATAAGATATTCTATCGCGTCAAACATTCTATTTTAAATTTGGAAATCAAAGTCACTATTTGGAAATTGAAAAAATTAGAAATTTATTTAAATAATATAAAGAATAAAGCTAAGAATGTAGATAAACAAGAACGTAATAATTATGTAATTTGATCTCGACATAAGAAAATCTATGAAAAATAGTATGTATTTTATAAAATAGGTAAATACATCTACACAAGTAAATCTCGTGACAAGCTTTTATATCATATAAATTGTGTAATGTAATAAATTGATGGGTTTGATTCAATTTAAAGTTTATTTTCTTCTTTCTAGAGCATTTAAATAAAAGCTTTTTTTTTTAATTTTTTATTATTAATTTATTATGTGTTCTGTTTATAAGCACACAACTTCTCAAATATAAATAAATTAGAAGCCAATTATAGTTATTAAAATAGAAGTCAATTATTTATTATAAATTATCCAAGAAAAATCTCTAGTCTCTACTGAACGTTGTTTCTGTTAACGTAACGTAATTATACAGGTGCGGCAGCATAACTTCCTTTTTTAAAATACGCGCCATTCAGTCGGTTGTTGTCGTAGCGGAGCGCTAATGGTTTTGTTCGAGAGGCAGTACTTTAAAGTTTTGTCCTGACACAGTTCAGTCGCCGTCATGCGTTGGAACGCTGTGGAGCGGGCTTTTGCCGTTGAGGCCCACTTTTCGAGCGGATATTCTGTGATCGCAACCCAGCGCGCCTTTCGGAATCACTTTAATTTAGCCCCGTTGGCCGCTGTCCTGGACCGGAAATCAATTGTTGCGTGGGTCACTACGTTTAGACAAACTGGAAGTGCGACAAGACGAAGAACTGGAGTCCCTCGGACTATTAGAACACCTGAGAACATTGAGGCAGTGAGAGCTTCAGTGTTGCGATCACCACGGCGTTCTGCGCGCCAACATGCGTCTGCCCTTGGACTATCAGATCGTTCTGTGAGGAGAATTCATCATGAAGATCTTCATTTCCATCCTTACAAGATGGCGATTGTGCAGGAACTTTCTGAACGTGACTTCAATTGTCGGAGGAACGCGTGTGGGGTCTTCTCGACGGCGTTCCTGAGGACGCTATTGTTTTTTTTAGTGATGAAGCCCGTTTTCATTTGTGTGGAACCGTCAACAAACAAAACATGCGCTACTGGGCTGACACCAATCCTCGAGAACTGCATCAAAGGCCTTTGCATTCACCTAAAGTCATAGTGTGGTGTACAATTTCCTCAGCTGGAATTATTGGTCCCTGGTTCTTTGAGGAAAATGACGTCACAGTTACAGTGAATTCGAATCGGTATGTACACATGCTACAGGATTTTTTTTCCCACGGCTAGACGAGTTGGACTTAGGGGACATTTGGTTCCAACAAGACGGCGCAACGGCGCACACTTCAAGAGCATCGATGGCTATATTGAGAGAACACTTCCCGGAGCGCGTCATCTCAATTAGGGGCGATTTGGAGTGGCCGGCCCGCTCTCCCGATTTGACCACTTGCGATTTTTTTCTATGGGTTTTTTTAAAATACCGTGTTTATGTGAACCGTCCAAGGACCCTACAAGATTTGAAGACCAACATCCAGGAATAAATTGCCAACATAACGCCTGATATGCTGGCAAGAGTCACGACAAACGCCAGACATCGGTTTACTCAGTGTATGGAAAATGGGGGACGTCACCTACCTGATATGATCTTCAAAACTATGTAAATAAAACTTTAGGTATGCGCCTACATTGTAAAAGAAAATAAAAGTTTTCTGATTCATACAATATGTTTTAAGTTTTGAAAAAAAGGAAGTTATGCTGCCGCACCCTGTATAAACAAGCGCGAGACATCCAAACAAGCGGATCCCAAGAGATTGCAAGCCTACTCCTGTGCTTGACACAAATTTTCATTTGATTTTATTATTTACAAATGAAAGGTTTCAAATTTACAATTCATCCCTGTTCGCCAGGCAATCAATATAGCAGAAAAGTGCTCCGTTTTTAAAAAGAGTCCTGAATAAGGTTTCTCGGCGCGATAATTAGGTAAAAAATAGTAGAAATGGATTGTGTATGTTTTGGATAAAATCGGTATGTAGGAACCTTAGTAAAAAAATCGATAAAGGTGCCGAAAACCGTTTTTTTTGCGGATTAATGGACGAAAAATATATTTTTTCGTAAAACAAAAAATATCACGCTGTAGCTCTCAAATCGGTTCAAAATCGGTTCAGAAGTTTTTGCACAAAAAAATTAAAACCGATGAAAAATGCCCATTTTTTTTAAATCGAATTACAAGGGTTCTAATGGTCGCAGAAACTACTGCTTAAATTGTAACTTTTGGTCGTACCTATCAGCAGTAAAATTTTCATGCAAAAATAATAAGAACTTTTTGCATAAATCTAAAAAAACTAAAAAAATGTCGTTTCGAAAAACGGCAAGCCGAAAAATGGTCGTAGAGTATTTTTCGTGGGCTTAAAATACTCGTCATTAAAGTTCTTTCAATCGGCTGAAAACGCGTTTGAAAATCAAGCGTCGCGTTGCTTCGAGCGCTCGGGTAAGCGAGTGGACGGGTGGTGGGGGAAGCCTCTCCCGCTGCAGGCGCGCTGAAAGAAGTCTGCGGCGTGAGAGGTTTCCCCCACCACGCGTCCATTTTCCCTTCACTCGCTTACCCGAGCGCTCGAAGCAACGCGACGCTTGATTTTCAAACGCGTTTTTTCAGCCGATTGAATGAACCTCTCCCACAAGTCACGATAATGGATTTGTAGGGAATTTAATGACGAGTAATTTAAGCTCAGGAAAAATGCTCTACGACCATTTTTCGGCTTGTCTAAGCCGTTTTTCGAAAATACCTTTTTTTTAGTTTTTTTCGATTTATGCAAAAAGTTCTTATTATTTTTGCATGAAATTTTTTACTGCAGATAGGCACCACCAAAAGCTACAACACGACAAAAACAGAAGTTTATGAGACCATTAGAACCCCTGTAATTCGATTTCAAAAAATGATCATTTTTCATCGGTTTTTATCTTTTTATGCAAAAACTTCTGAATCAATTTTGATCACCAAAAACTCATTTTTTTTCGTCATTTCAAGCGCTACAACGTGCTATTTTTTGTTTCACAAAAAAAATATTTTTCGTCCCTTAATCCGCAAAAAACCGGTTTTCGGCACTTTTGTCTTTTTTTTTTACTAAGGTTACTACATACCGATTTTATCCAAAACATACACAATCAATTTCTACTATTTTTTATCTAATTATCGAGCCGAGAAACCTTATTCAGGACTCTTTTCAAAAAATAAACTATCTAGCCTGGACTACTGTCGCTCACACACGATCCCGGTATGATTTCTATTTTTTCACGTGTGCCATTTAGCATTTGAGTAAAAATTTGTGAAACGTGTCACGGATTTTCCAACTATTTAAAAATTTGGAATGAGTTGGCGCATTTCAAAGTACCTGATGGTACTAAACTCTGCCTAAATTTTTTTTCGAAAAAAAAAAAACAGTTATTATAAAAGTTATGAACAAGTGAAATTTTATGCAGCGATTAAAAAGAACATTTTTATCTCGAAATGGAAATCTCTAACCGAACAATTTTTATAGGACAACTTTTTTTCCAAATTTATTGAACTTTTTTGGAAAAAAATTGTTAGAACCTTAAAAGTGGTCAAACAAAAAAAAATATCGTTTATAATAAAAAAATGCTGAGAATTCAATGTTCTCCATCACTTATTTCAATTTTCTTTTTTTCTAAATACTCGTTATACATTTCCATATATTTAGAAAAAATAAAATTTTTGGGATCGCTGTTTGCAAATAAACTGCACGCTGTTTTGTTGGACGTTACGCCCGCGCGCGGTGCCAATGCTCGCGCCGTATAGGCGTCTAAACTTGAAAAAAGCATGTGATTTGTCGTTTCTCAACTGTTTTATTGAATGAGTCAGCTTTTCTAAGCTTATTGCAACCATGCCTCGAGGTAATCGTTGTTACAATCCTTTAAATAAATCGAAACATAAATGTGTGTATAAAAATGTGAGCGAGTGACGAATAGTAGAATGCAGGCTTTCACGGCTGTTGTCCAATGGTGAAGTTATTTCTTCCGGGTTTTGCCGCGATCGTTGAAATTGACTTGACGTTTCGCTGATACATACTGTCAGCTTCTTCAGAAGAGCTGTAAAAGTTCTAAGCGAGGGCAAAACCCGGAAGTTTCTTTAGAAACTTTCTAATTAACGATTAGAACTACTAGTTAGTTAATTCAACGATGATTATTATTTAACATTAAAAAAAATTATTTAATGTTAAATAATAATTTAATGTTAAATAATAAATAAATAAATTATTATTTAATGTTAAATAATAATCATAGTTAAAATTTGATTAAATGTAATTAAAAAACTATGTAGTCGAATCCAGTTTATTGTTGTTAATTGAACGTTCACAGGAACCACACACATAGTTTCCAATCAAATGAGCAAACTTTGCATTCCAATTATTCGTCACTCGCATCACATTTTTATACATACATTTATGTTTCGATTTTTTTAAAGGATTGTAACAACGATTACCTCGAGGCATGGTTGCAATAAACTTAGAAAAGCTAACTTATTCAATAAAACAGTTGAGAAACGACAAATCAAATGTTTTTTTTTCAAGTTTAGACGCGTATACGGTGCGAGCACTGGCACCGCTCGCGGGCGTAACGTCCAACAAAACAGTGTGCAGTTTATTTGCAAACAGCGATCCCAAAATTTTGTTTTTTCTAAATCTCTGGAAATGTATAACGAGTATTTAGAAAAAGAGAAAATTTTAATAAGTGATGGAGAAAATTGTAATATAAACAATACTTTTTTTATTTGTTTAACCATTTTTAAGGTTCTAACAATTTTTTCTAAAAGCCCAATGTCTTTCGAAAAAAAGTTGTCCTATAAAATGTTAGCATAAAACGATTAGAGCCTTCCATTTCGAGATAAAAATTTTCTTTTTTAATCGCTGCATAAAATTTCATTTGTTCATAACTTTTATAACAATTATTTTTTTTCGAAAAAAAAATTTGTTTTTAGTTAGATAGTTAGAGTTTAGTACCATCAGGTACTTTGAAGTGCGCCAACTCATTCCAAATTTCTAAATAGTTGGAAAATCCGTGACACATTTCACAAATTTTTATTCATTTAATAATAATAATAATAATAATAAATAAGTTTATTGAAAAGGCAAAACAGTACAAGTACAGTATCCCCTTTTCAAAAGGAAGTGTGTCAACATAGTTGATTTACAACACTTCCACGAATTCCTTACATAAAAACAGACTAAATTAGCTATGAGATATAATATGTGATATTACAAATATAATTTGTTACAACGACAGCGCTCGAGACCGATCGGGTCTATTCGCGTGATGCGTGGAGCTTCTGACTCAATCAGTGGTGTAAACTGATCTGTATATTAAGTAGATATGTACGTGGTGGGAGGGGGGTAATTAGAAGGTCCACCATTTTGTAAGACAGTAAGGAGGACCTATCACAGCAGACTGGTTTTGGCACTATACGAGGTAATATACATCGGCGTGTATTTGAATCCGAGCAAATGATGTGTATTACTAAATTTGATACTGGAGCAAATTCATTATTTTCAGAAAAGTAATTAACAATGTGGGTATTTAAAACAAAAAAAATTTGGTCCGGTATCGGGTTAAACTCCAAACTCGAAGTGGTGTGCACATTGCCACTATTCTACGATCTGCATTATACGGCATTCTGTATATGTATTTCACACCTAGGGCTGCCCTATTGGTTAATATCAAATTGTACAGCGAATCAGAGCAAATGTGCCAAATTCAGGAACGCTGTTTCATGTGAGTATATATTACGTACTATGTGTAAATAAATTATTAGGTATACTATTGAAATATTTATATACAAAATGTAATTCATTAAGATAAAAAAAATACATCCATGGTTTTTTGTAATTAGATAAGTGGATGAACTAAGATTTTATTCGGAATTTTAGTTGAAGTGTAGAAATGTGGTAGAGAATACATAGAGGTATTGGTTGTGTGTAAGTCTAAAATAAACGTCTGTCTTGTGCATTTAACATTCTATCGTATTATATCATATAGTCTACTATTAATAATATTTTACCATCGAACTACAAATATATTCAAGTAGGTCTGTAATGACCTTGATGATACGTTTATCAGAGCTAATATAAAACAAAAATTATATTAAAAAATGGATCCTCCAATGGGGAATCCACCAATTTTGATACTTTCCACTCCACTATGTACTTGGATGTAAAGTAAAATAAGTAACTAAACAAAAAGCAGGTTTATCGTAAAATATGTTTATATACAATACCTACTCAAATAGTGGGCGCTACTTTGCTTTGTCGTTTTTATTTGTCATTTCTTAAACAATTTGTTGGACTAGGTTCGAATATTAACTTCTAGATTTAGAGTTAACTACAGTCCGTCATTGACTTTTTTAAAAATTGAGTTTACTAGGAGTCGATTAATTGTCGATTTACTAGGAGTTGATTAGTTTTCGTACGGTTTCTAAGTACAGGAACCAATACTCTGTGCTTGTGCCATAACCCGTAATATTTAAACATATGTTTTGTCTTTAAATGTGTGGACATGTGTGCACAAAACGGTGGCTATTTTCTTATAATCCGTTTTTATCAAATTACAAATGCATAAAATGGAATCAAACTTACAAACAAAGAAACAATAATAACTTTTACTGATAGAAAGTATGACTAAATATATTGAAAATATGTGAATGAAAATAAAAATAATTAAATAAACCGTCTGCGCATGTCGAGTCAAATGGAACCCTACCATTTTGCCGAGTTATGAATAGTTAATTCCATTTATTTTGAGTAATATTATCGGACAACAATATTTGAGTTGACAATTGACTCTTGACATATTTCTCGAACAGGATGATTTTTGATCTTTTTTTTAGTTAATATTGGAACCTAGCCTTGATGTTAGTGATGAATAGAATTTAGATTAGCTGAATAGAAAGATGCGTGATTGGTTATTTCAAATTGTACAGCAAATCAGAGCAGTGGTGCTAAATTCAAGTATAAAATGTCATGAAGTGCGATACTCATATTCACACATACATATTTATTCACACATAATATACATGTTATATCGATTTTCGATATAATGATTTTTTTAAAAACAATTTTTTCTTGTTACACTTTTTATTTTAGATTTACAATTTTTTATTCAAATTACAGTTGTTTAATTTTGACCGAGAGTGAGCCGAATAGCACTAACTGGCTAACGAACGAACGCGTCTCACGACTTTTCTAAACTGGTCTGACTTCAGAATTAAACTATCAGTACAGGCGTTTGTTGATGCAAGCTTAAGCCTTTTTTATAACTTCCTAGATGCTGATCTTTTCAATAGATTTCTTGGAGACATTTATCGTATTCTTACAGATTGGCAGTTCTTGCATTAACAGACAAAGGGCCTTTGTTTCAGCGTTGAGATAAGACGCGTAGCTAAAATTGTATACAGTTTCAAGATAAGGGTTATATGAGCTTATCTCAACCTCGAATGTTATCTATGCAACATAGTTGCTTATTTGATAATACTGGGTGTTATATTCTTATATAACAACTCCCCCTATTATTAAAAGTTGGTGTTATATGTACAGCAACTTTTAACAAAGCGAAATATTTTTAAATATGAAAATACAAAATTAAAAGTAGAATATGAAACATTTAAAATTGTAAAATTAATATGTTGAACATAGTTAGTAAAAGGATAAATTGATTATTGATTAAATCAAAGTCTTAAAATTTCTTTTTCACTTGGTTTTAGTACACTGGCACTGAACTAAACTGATTTTTTTTAAATTTAATTCGATGTCATCTTCTTCTGGGACAGCGATGTTTTCGGGACGAATGGATGGTCTCCTTCTGGGTAGTATTGAAGAGAAACGCAGCTTGCTGAATCTTGAGGGTCCTGGTGGAGGTGGTGGAGAATTTGAAAGGGCGATGGCTAGTATCCTTTTTCTTTGGCATTTACAAAAAATGTAAAGGATAATAAGAGTAATTATTAGAATGATGGTAAAATAGGTAAACCATGAAATGTGTTTGGTGACAAAAGGTTCGTTGATTAGGTCGTCGAGGGTTTTGGAATATGCGTCTAATTTGTGCTTGGCAATATCGAGATCTTCAACGTTGAGGTCGTTTAGCTTTAGAGGTTGTAATTTGGGGATTTGAATGTTGTCTGGGATATCTTCACAACAATCAAAAGGGATTAGAATCTGATGAGGGTCGTAGTTAGCGACGGTGACGTCATTGGAATCGGCTTGAACTTTTGTTGCTCCGATGAATGCGGTACATCCAGGTTGTAGCTTCAGAATGGAATTTTTGAAGATTAATTCGGTTCTTGAATTTATGCTTCTGCAGTTGACTGTGACTTGAAGAGGTTCTGGATTTATTATAAGCCAGGTGGTTGAAGTTAGCTGTTGGACTTTGTATCCTTTTGCGAAAATAACAGACGTTTGACAGTTTTCTGGAAGAGTCCTTAGGTTTTTGAGTATTTGAGCTTCGCATATGGCGTTGTCATCAATTGGATATCCGAATAAATTTGAACAAATCCTTGTGCCGGGAAATAATGGTTTGCATGTGTTTAAATCCGACATAGCAATGTACATCAAAGAATCGTCATCACGCACGATATATTTTTGAGAAGTTGATAGTACATGATATAAACCAGTTCTGTTGTTTAAGATAGGAATTGGGAAAATTCTGAATAAGGTGTAGCGTTGTTGGTCGATTAGGGGTATTTTTAATACAAATACTAAATTTGAATTTGTTTGGAATGCTTCTAATTCAATTATATCTAGATATTTTGCTACATTGGATAATTTGATTATAAGAGGTAAATTGTTTCGATGTAAATTTTGAGAAATTTCCTGAAGTGAAGTTATCAGGTTTTCAGGATTAATGATTGAAGAATGTATTATTTTTAGTCGCGCAAATGTTATTGAATTTAAAACATTATATAACTGATCTTCGATATACAGATAACTTTCCATGAGCAGTTCGCATTTTTCTAAAAATTTAAGTTTGGCTTCAATTATTTTTATTTTATCTGCCGTTTTGTAGATTGAATCTGAGATTATTTTAATGTCATTGTTAAATGTGACCTCATCAATTTGTAATTTTTGTATGGTTGTGTTAAAGTTGTTGATAACACTTGTGGTTACCGATATTTGATTTTTCAGTAAGTTTTCTAATTGGTGTTCATCATTTGTTAATTTATTAATGCAATTTGCATAATATTCGCCATCTTCTGAAATAGGTTTCCTGTTATTGATTTGAATATTGTTCCGATACCGTTTAGAATTCCACGTTTGTAACGTTTCGTATCAAAGTTGATTTCTTGTAATTTTTCTTCGATTGATCTCGAAATTTGTGTTAGTAAGCTAACGTGTATTTTTACTTGTCACTTGAATAAATTCATGTTTTCAAAATTTGGTTCGATTGTTTTAATTAAATTTTCTAATATTTTTTCATTGTGTTCGAATGCGAGTTGTAGTGCAGATACATTTTTGTGTACTAGCAGTGTCTCCATTTTTTGTTTGTAATTGTGATTTGACTGTCTTGATGGTAGTATATTCCGATGGTATTGTTGATAGGTGAAATGGTGTATTGTGAAATTGTTCCGATCAGCAGGACTGTTGTGAAAGTAAATTTAGCTTTCAAAATAGGGTTTCATTATATCGAAGTTTACTTTAGTTTTTTTATTTGTTTCGGGATTTAAAAGAATTGCTGAATTTTGAAAAGTTTCGATAATTTCGAAAGGACCGTTAAATTTGTTTTTCAATTTGTCCTTAATTTGAGATTCTTTTATGTAGACTTTATCTCCGATTTTGTATTGTGGAATATTTTCTGATACGTGTTTGTCAAATCTGGTTTTAGCTTTTTTCTTTTTTGTAAATTTGTTTTTGTTCGAGCGATTTTGTAGTAATATGAAATTTTGTTGTTTAAATCGCGTACATATTTCGAAATTAATTCTTTTTGGGTGTATAGTGTTTCAGGAGGACGACTAGACGTATGTCCGAAAATTAGTTCGTATGGTGTGAAACCGTGAGTTTTGTTTACTGAATTGTTATAGCATATAACAGCATATGGTATGACTGTTAATGGATGTTCATTTGTATTTTCTAATAAGTTCACTCTAATCATTTCTAATAGTGTAGCATGGAATCTTTAGACTGATCCATTACTTTGAGGATGATTAACGCTTGAAAATGTTAATTTGATATTGTAAAGAGAACATAAATCTTTTAGAAGTGTGTTATCAAATTATTTTCCGTAATCACAGTGTATGCGAAGAGGTGTATCATAATGTTGGAAATAGAGTAAAAGAGTGTTTACTGTCGATTTAGCTGATTTGTCTTGAAGTGGATATGCTTGGGTGAATTTTGTTAATTCGTCTCTTATTGTTAGGACGTAGTTTCTAGTTGGAATTTCTAAAATGTCTATATTGATTCTTTCGAAAGGTGTTTTTGGTGTTTCCGTTATGACAACAGGGTTGCTTAGATTTTTTCTTAAAATTCAAGTACCTACCATTACTAGTTATTGAGATACAGTGTGTCTGTTTTTTTTGGAGCCTATCTTATGGTTCCATGTGGATGGTTCCTATCTTATTTTTGTACTATTAGTTATTTACACAAAGTAATATTGCGTACGCCTATGTTAATAACAAACAAATAATAAAACGATAACAAAGAAGACAATTAATTAATAATATTGAAAACTAGAACTGAAGGAAAAAATAAATGATTAACATCAAACAAATAACAAACTTTTATACTTGAATTTTTGCACCAAGATTTATTCTTGTGCTGAATAAGAATATGTCATTGGATTTCATCCACTCCAATCGCTCATGTTAGTTCTTAAAAAAAGTGATCCTTTAAATTGCCCTAGAGCGTACGCCTTTGGAGTAATTTTGTGACCAATTTGCCTAATTATGCACGTAGCAGGGATTAATTATTTGCCGAGATTATTTGCCAAGATGTCAAATGGATCCGACTCCTGGTTCCAAAGGTATAGGGGTGGCATGGCCCCCAAAAAAAAAAAACAAACACACTGTATTTCGATAACTAGTAACGGTAGGTACTTGAATTTTTGCACCAGGAGGTATATTCTAGTGCTGAATAAGAATATGTACTTAAATGGATTTCATCCACTCCAATCGCTCATGTTAGTTCTTGAAAAAAGTGACCTTTTAAAGTGCCCTAGAGCGCACGCCTTTGGAGTAGTTTTAATGCCAGTTCATCTAATTATGCACGTAGCAAAAGTTGATCATTTGCCAAAATTTCAAATTGATCCGACTTATAGGGGTGGTTCCAAAAAAACGGGACACACTGTATACCAAGCGCGACTGTACCTTCTGTCTTCTGTATGAGATGAGAATAAGAAGCCAAATTCCGGGGATGGGACATATGGTAGGAAACACAAGCCCTACCTACTTAAACATGAATAAACATAAACATTATTTGACATGAATGCGGCTAATGCAAATTATGAAGGATTTATTAATAAATAGTTTTTACATAAAAACACTTTCAGAAAATACAATACGTTAGAATTATCGATATATTTTTAAATTATTATGTACTTATACTTTAACTTAAGAAGAATTCACAATATGTCAAATAGGTTTTGTTTCTACTATCTATATAGAACGCCCCATGGCCAGAATATGCATAACACTGTTTCGTTTAAGACTACGCACAGGCACCGAACGTCTTGTTTATGTTCGGTGGCACAGGCAAATTAATAGATTTAGTTTAGTTACTTGTCTATGTTGTTAGATTTATGTTTAAGTTTGCGGGTTGCAATGCAATTTCTGTCCACCTGAAAATTATAATCCCATCCACTAAACCGATTTTGGTTAAACTTTTCGAGAACCAACTACATAGGAATAAGTTCGTACTTCCGCACCTCATTGCTTCCCTTGTTCGTACTAATCTGTATTCGGAATAATATTTGAAGATCAAAACTTGAGACCATAACTTGGGCTTAAACAATACAGCAAATCGATACTCCGTCTATTATCAGTTAATCAGGTTAATCTAAATGTAGACATACCTACATATTATATTCATATTACATCCACCAGTGAATATTCTACCACTTTATGCTCATTTGTCAGTTGAAATGAAATTTCAAATGCCGCATTCAGAAGAGAAACGTTGTTACGAACAATACTTGATGTTTATTGTTGTTGACAATACTTAATTTAGTGTTTGGATATTTTTTTGGCCACGTTTTTTATATTCAGTTATAGACAATCCATTGAAGCTGGAGTGGGTACTAGAACCTTCGGTGTAGAAACAAAAAAACGACGTTTTCCACGAAACACCGAACTACTATACTTTTCTCGACTCGCGTTTCGCCAACTAAGTTGGCATCTTCAGGAGAAGAATCAAACTGTTTTAATCTTCTCCTGAAGATGGCAAAACGCGCGTCGAGAAAAGTATAGTAGTTCGGTGTTTCGTGGAAAACGTCGTTTTTTTAATCCATTGAGGCTTGATGTAAATCTTACAAAACTAAATCTTTAAAAACAATTATTTATATTTTTAAAAGTCTGAGGTTTAGATACATATATCTAAACCTCACACTTTCATAGGTTGAGATACTTATATCTAAACCTCACACTTATGGCCTTAATAACATTTACGTGGTTTTAACCTTGAACGGATTTTATGAATGTATTGGGTTCAACGGAATGTATTGGAATCATTCGTGGGTTTACAGGGCGGAGTTGGTCCTCGGACATAACAGTTTTTGTTAACAGGATGTTATCACTGGTATGACAGACAAAACCAAATATTATATCATAACATAGTATAAAACAAAGTCGCTTCCCGCTGTCTGTCCCTATATACCTATGTATGCTTAGATCTTTAAAACTACGCAACGGATTTTGATGCGGGTTTTTTTAATAGATAGTGATTCAAGAGGAAGGTTTATATGTATAATACATGCATAATATAGTAGAGAAACACTGATAATTTTAGAGGTTTCTAATGTGATGTCGTAAACCGTGCGAAGCCGGGCGGGTCGCTAGTATATTATACACGGTGGAGACTTTAACTGGAATATATTCGCTAGCGGGGTGGTGAATGATTTTTCAAAAAATTCCCGAGACACGTCAACTTTTAAATGTATTTACCTACATTTTGCAAGTAATGTGAAAAATATAGCCCTTCAGGGGTGGCCGAAACCACCCTCGACATGATTTTTTTCAAATGCAACCCTATGGCTTGTGACCCCTCATTGTAAATCTGGTGGAAAAAGGAATCCAACGCACTGATCAAATTTTAATTTTTAGTATGTTTGTAGGGTTGCATACAATTAAAACGTAATTTTATAGTTTAATTTATTTTTAACGCAACAATTTCGTACTCAAAATGTGTGTTGTTTAGTTTTGGAATGTAAACCTTACTTTTCATATGTCCCCACAAAAAATTCCAAGCAATTTTTTGCCACAACTGATATTTGTTATTTTTTGCTAGTGTTTTTACACGGCCGCAAAGAGTAATTCAGTTTGTATGCTGTATTCAGAGTTTGAAACGAAGTGTTATTTCAAATTGGTGAAAATGTCTTATTTAACCGAATCACTAAAAATCGAAGTTTTGATGATGATTGGATATGGTGATAGGGCGCGAACTCAATGCGAAGTTGTTCGCTTGTTTCGAGAAACGCATCCTGACTTGCCACCACTAAATCAAGGTACCATTAGTAAAATTGAGGCACAATATCGAGAGATGGGTCATATCAGGAAAGTACCGAGTAAGAGGCAGGCTGTTGTTGATGACGACACGAAGTTGAATTTGTTGCTTGCTCTAGAAGAAAATCCAATCACTCCAGCCCGTCAACTCGCCCGTGATAGTAATCTTAATCACAAAACAGTTTTAAAAATAATTAAATATGAAAAAAAGCGCTCATATAAAATGCAAGCTGTTCAAGAGCTACTTGAAGATGATCCAGATCGACAGTTGGAATTTTGGATTTATTGATGACTTGTATTGATCAAAACCAGTAATCTTTAGACTGGATAGTTTTCTCTGACGAGGCTACTTTTACATTAAATGGGTACGTAAATCGCCAAAATTGTCGTTACTGGGCTGAAGAGAACCCCCATTGGATGAGGGAACTTCATACTCAGCGCCCACAGAAAACTAATGTGTGGGCCGGAATAATACAAGATAGAATTGTAGGACCATTTTTCTTTGATGACACTCTTAATGGAGCAAGATACTTGCGTTTACTCCAGCACGAACTAATGCCAGTGCTATGTCATTTATTTCTAAACCCCTTAAACCCTAACTTGACCGACGAGAGGTTATGGTTTCAGGAAGATGGGGCCCCACCACACTATGCTGCCATTGTTCGTCAGTATCTGGACAGAATTTTTCCCGGTAGGTGGATTGGGAGGCGAGGTAATATTGAGTGGCCAGCAAGATCTCCAGATCTTACACCACTGGATTTCCTTTTGTGGGGACATCTTAAAAGTAGGGTTTACATTCAGAAACCCAACAACATAGCAGATCTGCAGGAAAGGATAAGAGAGGAAATCGGAAAAATAACACCGCAAATGTTGCATAATCTAAGGGACGAAACCTACCACAGACTGGGATGCTGCCAACAAGTGAATGGTGCACATTTTGAACAATTGTTACGTTGAAAATAAATTTAATTTTTAAATTGTTTTAATTGTATGCAACCCTACAAACAAACTAAAAATTAAAATTTGATCAGTGCGTTGGATTCCTCTTTCCACCAGCTTTACAATGAGGTGTCACAAGCCATAGGGTTGCATTTGAAAAAATCATGTCGAGGGTGGTTTCAGCCACCCCTGAAGGGCTATATTTTTCATATTAATTGAAAAATGTAGATAAATACATTTAAAAGTTGACGTGTCTCGGGAATTTTTTGAAAAATCCCCGAGAGAGAAAAAGTGTATAGTACAGTATGCATTTTTTGACAAATAATTATTACTAAAACAATAATTTCACTGTATTGAAGTATATTAAGGTTTTTGTGGAAAAGGTGAGATATTTTAACCACGTAATCCCAAATTATACTAAAATTTTGTCACTAATTAAAGGATAGGGTTTACATCCAATGCACATATTTTCATAAGGAGCGTAAAAAAATACGGTTTATAGTATAATTATCATAGAGTTGTATAGTGCCGACCCTGGGTTATGGCACACATCTAATTATAACCCAACTTGATTTTTTCCACAAATACAGGCATATGCCTACATATGTAGGTATCAAATAAATTCCACTATACCGTAACCGTACATTTTATACATAGGGAAATTTATTTAAATAATGTAATTTATTTATATTATGATAAAATTGATAAAGGTTGAAAAAAAGAGCGAAATGAAAATGAAAAAATATATTACCTTCTATTTAAAATAAGCGACTTAATGAAGATTACATCTTTTTAAGTTTGACACTTTATTTTCCCCGTAGATTTGCTGCATACCTAGTATACTAGGCACTAGGCTCAACCTTTAATGTTCACATGGTAAAAAATTAACCATTGAGTTTTATAACAACGAACGCAATTAATTTGTTTCTATAAATTTACAGTTTTTTTTTCAATTTGAAATCATGAAACCATTCATTTTAGGGATATACAATGATTAATGAAAGTGCCTTTAAAATAATGAGAATAAAACAAATATGGTCTAACAAATACAATATGGCATTTAAAATAACGAAGTTAGTATTCACTTCCGGTAAATCCGAAAGTGCCATAAAGGCGCCATTATTTTAAATGTGTAGAGCATCTCTGAAAGTCCCCAGATACAAATTTTCAGAGAATATATTGTTAAGTAACGCATGCATTTACACACAAAAAATGCATACGTTACTTAAAAACATATACTCTTGGAGTTATTTATTACTGTCACTCAACGTTTCAGTTTAAAAGCAACTTCGCTTTAAAGGATATTCCTTGCAGTTTGTTGAAGAGGGAAAAAGCATAGGAAAAAAAGGCTGACCTTCCTTTAACAAATGGAAATCAAGAGACTGTGATAACCACCAGAAAAATTTCCTGAACACTTATTCCTGTTATATTATAATAGCCCATGTGTTGGGAATTCCTGTTTAAAAATCTGTCTTACAGATGTATTTTATGGTAGACTTAAGATACCTAATTGTTGATTAGGTACCATTATTGATTTAAAGAAATGTTTATGTAGAAAATTGAAATTGTTACTTGGATACTCTGTACATATACGTACAAGATAATTTTGACATTCATGTTCCCACTGAATGAACCTACGACATTTAAAAAATTAAGGTTTTCAAAGTTCAACAGCAGCGGCTAAATCACCCCTCAGGAGACGCCCTCTCAGTGGCACGCGAACACATGCCCGTTACCATAGCTATGCGGCATGACGTCAGAGGTGAAACCGGAGGTTATATTTCACAAAGCGGGGGCGTCATTAACGACTATTGCTGCCTCTGTGGACCATCCAGCGGCGGGGTTTTTATCTGTGTATTTATTGCCTTTTTCTCAAAACCCTTGTTTTCTTTCGAGGAAGAGACTGATTGATAGTCTTATTGATTGATTTCTTAGTACCAAACTGATTTGCCGTGGTAGAAACATAATACTCACAATCAGCTATACAACACAAGCAACCTAAGTCTAGTTATACCTTATTTTATAAGAGTATTTCGTACATTTAAATAGATAACTTACGTTTTTATACGAGTCTTAACTCATATTAAAACTCTGGGGATATAATAGTATATACATATTTCCAACGGACAAGTTAGATAGTTACATTAGTTAGTTAGTTAGATAGTAATTAAATAATGTTAAAACTTATATAGAATTATATATCAAGAAATATTTGTCTCTTATTCATTTAAAATATACCCGATGTTAATTAGATGATGCAGCATTCTTTTTTTTTTATTTACAGATAGACAATTTTGAAATTAAGAAAGTGTATATTAAATGTAAGTGGGTTTATTTTTTATTTGTCATGTTAGACTCTGAAAACTGTGACTCCGAGACTGCATAGCACTTCTGGTTTTATCTTATTTTCATTCAGTGCAGCATTTCTTAGATAAGTGGATAGAAATTTATAAAATTGTACTGTACACTTATATTTTGGGATTTACATGAAATACATGTGTTATATAATTTTTTAGTAAAAAAAATTAGCTACTAAAAATTTTGTATGACAAAAATTGACGATATTTTCATTTTAACGATATTTTGACGAAGTCATATTTTCAAATCGAAAATATGACTCATCTTTTAAATGAGTTTGTTCTCGATATTGAAATAAATTCAATATTATACTGTGAAATTATTAAAGAAAAACATTTTTTTTACAGGCTTTTCTATATTTGTAACAATTTTTTAATGGTAACCATATTAGTTCTTATACCATAGAAATCTTTGAACTTTTAGCAATAAATTAATATAAATATGTGAATGGATTGCCTTAGGATGATCGGTTTTCTAATGAAAAGCTGTTAGGTAGCTGAAAAACAAGTAATGTTTTACAAGGAATATACAGGGTTTCCCTTTTACAAATATTAAGTTCGGTGGATTTTCAATATGTCAAAATAAGCTCATTTTCGTGTAGTAGATATTATATGTCCCACATTTCGAATTTTTTTCTTATGAATTAAAATAACGGCAGACTGACACATAGGCTCACTGCATACATCTGCATACAACAGGTGTCGTAAGTGAGAATCATCCTATAGTCTCGAACAATGCTGCTCATTTGTTGTAGGTGTATTTGTTGTAATTCACTAGTGGTGAAGTGTAGGTATGGGAAGGTGGGTGATGCGTCATCTGCATACGTATTGGGATCCTCCAAGTAAACCGTGCTTTTACCAACTATGCAACGATTTTGCCCTCAGTTCGACAGATATATTATCTAAATACGTGTTTAACCTTTACAGTACCGGAAAGCCAGTATACTGGGTCAAAAAAAGCGATCCTAATTTTATCTGCCAGATGTCCTAGAGGGTTGAAATTTTGTTCAGAGCCTTATAACCGATAACAATACAATATTCCAAGGTTATTTTAAAACCTAGACATCCAGGTCGCCAATGACGTGTATACCTGCCAGGGTCATATCCAAGAAGTTTTTCCTAATTTTATGGATATGGCTAATGCGTTAGTTTTCGAGGTTTTCGAGGACCATGATTTTGACCTGGACGTGCAGGTCACCGATCAAGGGTATACCTGGGAATCATCTCCGAGGACTAGGATGTAATTTTATGAAGATGACTTTGGCATTCGTAACTGAGATCTAGGACGGTATCCTTGACCTGGACAACTAAGTCGCAGATGACGGGTATCCTCGGGGGTCTCTGGCATCGGTTTTCAATATCACGAAAATGCGTACTACAAATCATCCACTCTCGCGTCTTCCTTGAAATTATATGATTACCAGGTATGTCAATCATCAGCCGGCTGTTTGTCCAGGTCTAGGACATCGTGCTAGACCTGGAACTTCAAAAACGAATGATAAAGCCATTTCCGAGAAATTGTGTATGTTCTGAGTGTGTCCCATCATCGGCGAACTGGATATATAGCTCTTGAATGTCATTCTGACCTGCAAATACGAATGTTTATTTATTTATTTATTTATTTATTTACTTACAGCATATAATGGATGCTAACAAATTATCAAATTCATAAAAGCATCCACTATCGCATTAACACAAATAGAATGTTTATATTAAAACCTAAATTATTATTAACAATTAACTAATGTGTTCCTAATAGTAATAGATAATACAAAACAATATATAGAGACATCCAAAAAAAAAAACGTCATCAAAGTTGGCCGAGAAAAAAAGACGTATTTCTATTCTTAATCGAATTTATAACCTTATTTACTTGTCAAGACTGCCACATCATATAACAGCCATTATTTATTTTACAAATTTTGACAGTCACTTGTCAAAAGTTAGACATAACCAAAAAGGTTAGACATGACCGCTATTTCCATCTCTCTCGTTCATAGCCAGAGTTGATGACGTTTTTTTGGATGTCTATATATATACATGTATTTAACTTTTTGTAAACCTAGCAACCAACAACCTTAGTTATTTTATTAATATATTAATATAATTATATATAATTATATTATATAATATAATATATAATTACGAGTATATAATATTAATATAATTATAATATATTAATATATATTAATTTAATTGAATATATATTAATTTGCCCGAAAAATATCGGATGACAATTTGATTAATCCAATGAAACAGAAATACAATAAAACAAATGTCACAATAAAATTAATTAGACTAATGAAGTACAGATAATTAGAAATAATTAGACATAATTTGGAGTCCTTCAACTTATATATAATAAACTTTGTTATTTTATATGGAATACCCTGTATATTATATATTTTTTTTAATTCTACTGAAAAAAACTAAGACTAAAACATGTATCATGTCCTATACCTATCTTTGACAGTTTAGGAGAAAATCGCGTTTAAAGATGTCAAACGTGTCATTTATAAAATTCTTTTTGAAAGAAACCAAGTGAAGATAGGGACAAACTCTATGATATCTTTAACTTATTTAAGAAGCACTAAAGCCTGACATCATTAAAATTTCGCACTTCCGGCTCAAGAGGAAAATACCGGAAGTCATCTTTAATAGCAATTTACTGCAATAATTTTAATGGAATACCCTATAACTAACAAGGAATTCGAATTCTACAAACAATTTCGAATCATTATTATGTTACCATCACCCTATACCCAAAGTTCATAGTTTTTGAGATATAATATTTTATTTAAAAAAACATAAGCAGATAATAAATTTAAAAAAATTCAACATCATCCATAAATTAAATGTTCAAATTGTCCACCATTCATTTGATGACATAAATGAATCCTGTTTTCAAATTCCCTTAACTCATTTTCCATTTGAGCAGGAATAATATTGTTCACCGCTCTTGTAATCCGGTCGCGGAGATCTTGTAAATCAGTAGGCTGTATTCAGTACACTGCTTCTTTAATGTGACCCCAATAGAAAAAATCTAAGGAAGTGATATCGCAGGACCTAGCTGGCCATCTAACTGGTCCGTACATACCTATCCAACGATCCTCAAACGTTTGATTTAAATGATCCCTAACCCTTCGAGCATTATGGGCTGGGGCTCCGTCCTGCTGGTAATAAATGTGGAAATATTCATTTATTAGTAAAGCCGGCAGATCCGGGCGGCGGGCCATAATAGTACGCGTCATACTACTTACTACTTGTATGTGCAAAAACAAAATTCATGAAAACAATAAACTGTTGCAATTTATAAATGTCATGTACGTTGAGATGTGTGAAAACTTTGTGGGCCGCCGCGCTGTTTAGCCGGCTTTATATTAGTCAGCTATTTCGTTGTTTAAAAACTGTAAATACTGGTCTGCAGTCATACTACTTTTCGAAGAGTTTCAAAGAAAATTGATCCACGATGCGCGTTCTAATGAGGGCTACCGTTTTTGTACTCACCAGTTGGCGCCACTGTCGAGTAAGGTCCTGAAGTATAGCTGTCAAAGTTACTACGGGCGTGAAAACAAAGTTTACATTTAAAACATATTTAATACCTTAAAACCGTATCTACCGTAAAAATATCGAGCATGCCGCAGTGTATTGCAGTCCCGTTTTGTCCGGAAAAAAGGACATAAGTTTCCGAAGGATAAAACTCTCGCAAAGCAGTGGTTAGTAGCGATTCGCAGGGACAACTATACCCCTTCAAAACATTCACGTGTTTGTAAAAAACATTTCAATCCTGACGATTATGCGTTACCTAAATAACCAAATACAGAAAATCGTAAGTAGTAATCTTTCTTATTCCTAGATAATATTACGTTCATGCTTGCTTCAGACACTTCACTTGCCCTGACCTTGCTAACTGCAACTTTTACATACTTTCATCTCTTGTAATCTTTTGTTGAAAATTTTTCAGCTACTCCTAATTTAAAACCAAAAGCGGTGCCTAGTCGGTAGCCGGAAATTGTCGCTTATCGGTGGTGTATATTCTCGGACCTCACGCTACACTAGCACCTCTAGCGGCGAAATTATACGCGATAGCCCTCATTACTCCCATCCACACATTAACACCAAATCTCTCCTGGAAAACTCCTTATCTAAATAAGTGAGAATTTTCTCTTGCCCAATATCTCGAATTATTTCTATTGAACATACCCAAATTCGTAAAGCGTGATTCGTCAGAGAAAAGTATAAACATACCCCGGCTTAAATTTGGGCGTTGCTGCACTATAAACCAATTACAAAACTCCAGCCTCCATTGGTGATCGACTTCATAAAGATGGTAGTGTACGTGGTACTTAAACTAATGGCTTAAATTTTTGCTTTTTTTTTTTAAAAAAAAGTGGCGTTCAAGCCAAGGGAAATATTTATCATGTGGTTGTGCACGATCTGGATATCGTTGCCAGTATCTTATATGGATTTTTTTCTCGCTTCTCCATACACTATCAGTACCAAATATCGTTTTCCATTTATGCATCGTTCATACCTATGACATTCTGACATTAAACATTTAATATCTCAAAAACTATGAACTTTGGGTATAGGGAAGTGTACATAAGAATGATTCGAAATTGTTTATAGAATTCGAATTTCCAATTAGTTATAGGGCATTCCATTAAAAGTATTGCAGAAAATTGCTACTAAAGATGAGTTCCGGTATTTTCCGGTTGAGCCGGAAGTGCGAAATTTTAATGATATCAGGCTTTAGTGCTTCTAAAATAAGTTAAAAATATCATATGAGTTTGTCCCTATCTTCACTTGTTTGCTTTCAAAAGAATTTTATAAATGACACATTTGACATTTTTAAGCGGTTTTTCGGAAACTGTCAAGGATTGGTATAGGACATGATAGATGTTTTAGTCTCAGTTTTTTTCAGTAGAATTAAAAAAATATATAATTCACAGGGTATTCCGTATAAAATAACAAAGTTTAGGGCATTTCCGGTCAAACACATGAAGTGATGATCAGTCGTTTTTATAACTAAATTTTGCATCACATTCAATGATATACATTCCCAAAATGAAATCGATATCTTTTTTAGTGCCTCAGCTAGAGCCTGGGTAGAAATCTCGTGATCACCCGGTATACAGTGAGGTACATCAGTAACGGATAAATTCATTATCTACGTAATTTACAATTTATGAGTAAAATCCTGAAACACGTCAATTTTTAATTCTAGAATGACATTTTTTTGAGCATAATTTTATACCTCCCCCTCCAACCCCCTTGGAGTGACAGCTACCCCTTTAAAATTTTTAAATGGAACGAGGGTGCGTGTGATAGCTCATTTGAAAGGGTTTTTTAATTCTCCATCCAGCAACATAAGATTTTTTTAATTTCTATAATTTTTTTTATTGAAAAATATTACATTTTTGATGTTACTAAGTAAAGAAAAGAACATGAAACAGAACAGAAGAACAGTTTAAATCAAATGTTCGAACTGGGCGCTCGTTGCTTCTTGACAATAATGGAGGCGTTGCTGAAATTCTTCTGAAACATTTTGTATTGTTTCCGGGTGATTTGAATAATTTCTTGCCTTATTCTGTCTTTTAAATCTTCTACGTTAGTTGGTCTGTTGAAGTATACTTTCGATATTAAGTAACCCCATAAAAAATAGTCAAGCGGGGTCAAATCGGGAGAACGAGCAGGCCACTCAATTTCACCGCGTCTACCGATCCATCTATTGGGAAAAACTTGATTCAGTTAGGCTCTTACTTCCAATGAAAAATCTGGTGTAGCTCCGTCCTGATGAAACCAAATATTTCTATCAATTTCATTGGGGTTGTCATCATCTGGGAAAAGCATTTTTAACTCTGGAACTAAGAAATTTTGCTACAAATCCAAGTAGCGCGCCAGTTAATGTGCCATCAAAGAAATATGGTCTGATAATTTGAGAATTTATAACTCCAGCCCAAACGTTCACCTTCTCAGGATATTGAGTATTGGCTTCCATCATCCAATATGGATTTTCTGTACTCCAGTATCTACAGTTCTGTTTGTTGACTATTCCATTTAAGATGAATGTTGCTTCATCAGAAAAAATAATGTTTTTTATAAATAAAGGATAATCTTGGTATCTATTTGCCATGATTTCGCAAAATTCCAATCGGCGATCACGGTGGGTCATTGTCGTTAAGTTCTTGAACCAAATGAATTTTATATGGGCGGTATTTTTCGTTTTTTAGAAAACGCAATATGGACGTTTTACTAACATCATTACCGGCGGCAACTTGTGTGGTAGGTTTATGTGGATTATCTTGAATATCTAACAATATATCCAATTTCTGTTCATCGTCTAAAATGCGTTTCCTACCAGATTTAGGAATATCTGTGACATTTCTTAATTCACGAAATTTGTTTTTTATTCCACTAACCGTAGATTGGGAAATGCGGCGGTCAGGATATTTATTATTGAATATTTCGCATACCTGCTTCTGCGTTCTTGTTTTATCACCACATCCTAATATCAAAATTTCAATTATTTGGGTATCCGAAAGACTCATTGTTAAAATAATGATCACATTGACAATCAGCGATAAATAACATAATAGAAGAATAATTTTCATGTAGCAAATAAAGAAATTTAAATGTATAATTTTCTCTGATATGCAAAAAGAAACCCTTTTTACTTCTTTCTTTTTGTTGGGTATTTTGCGCAGCGTATCAGAGAAACCGATAGATTTAAGTTGAATGTTGACACAAAATTAATTAAAAACGTCAGATTTGACAGACATTTGGTACATAGGCACTTGATTGTATACATTTCATAATAATAATAATTTTGAAATTATCAAATTTAATTTTCTTGATGAAAAATATAAAAAATTCAAAAAACCTTATATTGCTGAATAGATAATTGAGAACCCTTTCAAATGAGCTATCACACGCACCCTCGTTCCATTTAAAAATTTTAAAGGGGTAGCTGTCACTCCAAGGGGGTTGGATGAGGAGGTATAAAATTATGCTCAAAAAATGTCATTATAGAATTAAAAATTGACGTGTTTCAGGATTTTACTCATAAATTGTAAATTACGGAGATAATTAATTTATCCGTTACTTATGAACCTCACTGTATATGACACTAACCATCTCAAAAGATTGCCATGTATCTCGACTTCAGCAAGTTTAGATATTAATATATTGTGGTCAATTTTATCAAACGGTGTATAGGGATTTGCTAAAATCGGTATTTAGGGAGTCAACTGCAATTCCATTATTCATGGCATTAGCGATATACTCGGAGTAAGTCATTAGGTTAGTTTCAATAGATCTATGTGCAAAGAAGCCATGCTGTTCAGGAATTATTATCGATTTTAAACAATTAAATAAAAAGGAATGAACCAAACTTTCAAAAACCTTACCAACTATACAGAATTTACTTATGCCACGGTAATTAGAAAGTAAGGATTTATCTCCTGTATTTTTATCCACTGGTAAATTTCCACTGGTATGATTTTTTCCATAAGGTGGGGAATTTACCTTCTTGAAGAGACTTATTAAACAATGGGGTAAGAGGAATATAAAGTGACTCAGCGCACTTTTTTATTAGATAGGAATGGATGCCATCTGACCCAGCCCCTTTGTTTTCATTTAACATATTTTAAGTTTCACGTACTGTTTTTTCTTCTAAGACCAGTTTATGTACATTGATCAGACTGATTTTTTCAAAATGTTTTATTGGAAATGTTAACCCATCTCCGACTGGCATTCGCAACTCAGGACTATCCTTGACCTGGAAATTAATTTGAAAACATATTGCCTTATCGTTCCAGGCCGGAAAACCAGTGTACGTGTTCGACTCATGATCGACACATTGCCCATGGTCAGTCCGTGATATAAGATATCTTTTTTATGCATTTTCTGAAAGGAATCAACCCCAAATCCGGTACTCTAAAGGTTATACTCCTACTCTAATACATTACATAGGTCGTTCATATCTCATGTCATATATCAAACGATAATTACGTCACGGAGAGAAAATAATAAAACGCTAGAATTGCCTACTAAATATTTTAAAACTTATGGATACAGTACAAATCACACGTATGGGGGAATAACTTTTTAGGAAATGGTCATATTAAAATATTATATATTTATTAAAACATTATTTATCTTTGGTATTTAGAAAATAAACTTCAAATTAGAATGTCTATCCTACGATTCATACAATTGGTATGTTTCTGCGACAAAACGACAAAATGTTCGAAGCGCCACGACACCTAGCGTCTGCAATTTCCTATCTTTTACAAGACCAAATTCTAGTCTCAGATGGTAGGAACTAGGGCTAGAACAAAATTCTCGGATACCGACCGTCTTCCAGGCGGCCGCGTATCGGTATCCCGTATTCCAGGTGGCCGTGGCTCGGCCAGTGGGGTGGGGGCCGGGACGACTGCGACGCGGAACAGGCTCCGTATTTATTTAGTCCTTTGAAGGTCGCGCGCCTGTAATTGTGCATTACTGATTGTTATACTTAATTGATATTATAACGATGGTTAAAACGCCAGCCCCATTTGCTTATCAATTAAAAAATATTGTGCAGGATTTTCCAGATTTTAAGTGTTAAAGCTACCACTGTGTACTGTGAAATATGCAAGTGTTACTTACATGTTTACAGAAAAGGACAATGTGAAAAGCACGTAAAGTCGCTAAAACACCGAGAAAATAAAAGAAATGGAATCCCAAGAAGCGAATTTCTATATGAGGACGACGAGGTGTAAGAGTGTGACAACAGATGCGGGAAAAGTAAGAGAAAACAATATTACTTAGCAAGTCACTATATATTCACTGCAGCATGCATGCTCAAGTTCGACCCTGGCATGTACCATTTGGTTCTAGCCCTAGTAGGAACATAATACTTTTCTCAGGTTTCAATTTTTTATTTAGCCGTTTCCGGTGGTTAAGATAAAATAATCACCTTGTACATTTATTTTATATGTACACGTTTTAGCATTTATTACTTTTCTACACACTCGTAGATATTGTTTTAATTAACAAATATGTATTAAAGATAGACGAATATTATGTATCCTTTGCACATTAGGTATATATCTCCGACAGAAAGTGAGTTGACTGTGGAGAAAGATTAAGAAACTTTGTTTATTAAATAAAATTTTGTAAAAATATTCAATTTTCCTTTTCACACTTCCACACACAAATAAACTTCAAAGCAAATCCCAGACCTCGATGTGACATCAGATTTCGATATCTGACAATAGTGAATTTCCGTGATTATGTTTTGTAACTAGATGAAATAAAATAAAAATCTTAATTTTAAAAATTGTTTGCTGATGAATAATTCCATACATCGGCCAAGAAAGAAAGAATCTACTATGTAAATATGTTTATATAATTTAATTTCTAAACATTGTAATTGCATTTCTTTAGCAAAAAAATAAGAAGGAAATAAGAAAGAAATATTTTATAGCAGGGAGTATAGTTTACAGTCACCGAGATTGCAGTTAATCAAAAGACACCATTTCTCGCTTATTATGGTATGTAATATTTTGAAAATAAAGAATAATTCATATACTTTTCATTATACCTTTCTGACAATTTTTAGTTAAGCATCTACGCTCTGCTAACTGTGCTGATTAAAAATTAAATACAACCTTTAAAGCTTGTAAATGTCTTTATTTACTACATGTCCAAAATAATTAATCAATCTTGGGTTCATATTTTATCGTAAGAACATTTGAATGCATTTAAACTTAATCTTTAAAGCAAATGAAGTAATTGACAATATCGATCTTGTACTAAATGTAATTATCTGCAGATGTATCACTTAATCGATCCCGTACGAGAGTTTTCTGCTGGAAAATCACGATGACGATGGGGGAATTGAATGTGACGTCATGAACACGTAAAATCCTCCGCCATTTCAAATGGAATGGGTATTATATAGGTCAATCGAGTGACGTCAAGCTGAATAGGAAGATCGCGATAAAAAAGGGAACTAAAGCGTATGATTTACTATGAAATCTATATTTAGGCTGTATAATTGTATACATGTATACAATATATAGATCTTTTATAATAATTAGTATATAATATGTGCTAACATAAATTAGCCAGTTTGCTAAAGACTATCAAATTTTTCTGCACTTTTCACCAAATGTTATGTAACTTACTTTCTTAAAATTACTAATACATCAATAAGATTATTATAAACTGCGTGTTTAAATTTGAAACATATTCATCAAAAGATTAAAACCGCTGATTTAAAAAAAAACTAAGTCCAAACTATCAGTTTGGTTTCAGGTCGATGCATTCTACAATAGACCGAGTGCACTGAATAACGGATGCTATTGAACGATCTCTGGAAGACGAAATGGTCTGTTCCTACATGTTTCTCGCTGTGGCACAGGCCTTTGATAAGGTGTGACATGCCCATAAACTTAATAGAATATTACCAATTTAACTAGGAAAACAAAATACTACCTTATCCTCATGTATTTCTGATTGACTGTTTGGAATCAGACAAGATGATGAATACTGGGGTCTCAAAGAAATTAATGAAGGTGTGCCTCAAGGAAGTGTCTTGGGGCATATATTGGGAAAAAATTCAAACTATCATTACATAATGAGATGTTAAAATATGATCACGTTCTTAAATATGATTGTGTGATATTTACCTGGAATGGGTGTGCTAAATAAACAAATATTATTTATAATTATTCAGACATTCCAAAATAAAGTACGCCGGAATATGGTGAATGTTCCGTGGTACGTTCGCAGTAAGTATATTCATCAGGATATTGGTGTAGTAATGGCATCGAAGAGATTAAATAGTTTACTGGTAAGCATGAGGCTAATCTCCATTTCAGCAGCTTTTCAACTGCTTATTTGTCAAACCGTAGGTCGAAGCTGGAAGAGAACTTTTGAACTAGTTGTGCAATAGAGTTCAAAATTAGAGCATTGTGCAGATTTGTGTAGTGTTTCAGGCATGCTCGTTTTAAATTCAAGAACATGTACCCTTCTTTTATTTATATGTTGTTTTATTTTTATTTTGTTGCTGTTAAGGTTTATTGTTACTGTAGAAATATAAAATCAGGAATACAGCGAACGGCAGCTATTCGTTGGTGAACACTAGGCGTAGGGAAGAATTGTGCCAAATAAATAAACAACTTGATGTTAATAAGGATGTCACTTGACTTAAAAGAAAAATACTGAATGTTATTTAATTATAGATTTCCTTGTGAAAGTCAAGAAAACAAGGAATAACTTTTTAATGACAAGTTGTTGAGACTTTGATTTTATATAAGCAGTTTGCAAATAAGGAGTTTACAAATAAGCAGTTTGCAAATAAGCAGTGGAGGAACTGGGACAAAATGACAAAATTATTCTCTGTACAACTAAAACTATTTTATTTACACACTGTAAAAAATTTGACAAAATATACCAGTATTGAATGTTTATAAGAATACATTAAGAAAATACCAGATTCATAAAAAATTATGTTGAAATTATTTGAAATAATTATTGTAACAATATTTAAAAATCACCAATGTTGTAATAGTAAAATCGTTATTTATAGAAAATTACATATACGATTTTTTCTCACACCCACCGGAAAGTACGTTCTACGTACTATTCTTTGATTAAATATGCGAGGAAGTTCCGGAAAAAAAATTCGTCAATGCGCCCAAATTCAAAATATATACTTTCAATTTATATGCGGAGAAGTTCCGAAAAAAAATTCTCCAATGCGCCTACATCCCTAAGTGCATAATATATAATTCTCATGATTTCATCATGAGAACCTCAACACCGGAAAAAAAACATAGTTTTGAGGTTAGAATGACAAATAATTGTTTACTCAGATAGAACGCATTTTTATGAAAAATATTGAGAGGACATTTTCCATCAGAATTCTACGTAAAATATGACTGTAATTTTTCCGTTTTCAAATTTTGAATTTTCAAGAATGATGTCCGCCATATTGAATCCGCTATCTTGGATTTCAGACTATATTACCACGAATAACTCAAAATGTTACTAGAACATGAAATGACATAGGAAACGTATAATTACAAACTCCTATTTACTTTTTTATAATGAAAAACGCACCATTTCTTGAGAAATCCGGCCGCCATTTTGAATCCGCCATCATTGAAAAATGAAAATTTAGTCAAATATATTCTGTAGTATTGTTTTGATTGAGGAAAATGACTGTGGATCAAGAAAAACTCACAATAACATTATTTTCTCGTTAATACTAGAGAAAAATTCATATTTCTGAGATTTTATGTAATGTCCGCCATTTTGAAAAGATTAGAGTCAGTTGAGGTCGGCAAAAAAATCCTATCATCAACTTCAACTATTGCCTCCACCTCCCTCCACAATCCGGAGTAGGTTAGAGTACTTTTTTTGAAAAAAAAAAAAAAAAAAAAAAACAAATTTTCAGGACTTTTCTCCATAAAGTCAGCCATATTTTTTTTCTAGAGCATTTAATCACAATTCTGACTCGGAATGACCGCAAATCGAAAGATCACATCCGAAAACATAAGGATAAGTGGTTTTTATTGAGTGAATTCATTAATTTCCCTTCGAGATTGACGCTCCAAGAAGGACGAAAAATTGTGCGAAATATTATTTAATAAAAAATATTAATGTTAGGTAATTAGGGGGTTAAAAAATTATATATCAAATGGATACATATAACATAATATATAGAAAAATAATGTAACTATATTTCTTTAGCGCAAAAAAAAAAATATTAACCGTAATGTTTATGATCATCTTACAAAAATTGCTACCTGGTGGAATGCACAAGGCGAAAGTGCCACAGGAAATAGAACGGCAACACGTGCTGGCTAACGGCTAACAAAATGACCGCGGCTTCCCCTGACTGGAAAATTCCATGGGACGGCACTGCGAGGGTCTCTCTAAGCGAAGATATACCATAGGAACGGATTGAATGACTTTTCTTAATATTTCCTTGAGTTTTTTAAAACTCATTCCTAACACCCTAATTAGAAAATAAAAAAAATAACCACCTGGATTTTTTTTTGCAAGAAAATTTCTTACCTCTCCTGGAGGGATGTTGGACGGAAATCCATAAAAGAAATTTCGAGAACGATACTTGACATTTCCGCCTTGGAAGAAGGAGTCGTTGAGCCATAGAAAAATGGCTGCGAAAAATGGAGGCGGCAGCAACTACTATGACTTTGGAAGTCTTGAAACACTCACTTTGAGATTTTCAGTAGTAATATAAAATATCCCGTTAGGAGATTTGATTTTTTCCCCAAAGCGATTCGGCAAACAATTTCTTGCCCTCACTTCGAGTCGTACCCAGGTAGGCTTGCTTTTTTTTTAAAAAAAAACCTTCCAAAATCTTAGTTGCGTACGCCTACTAGCGGTGCCATCTAATAAATGTTATTTGAAAGAAGTCCTACCAGAAGAGATATGAATCATTTATATTAGGAAAATTGAAAACATCCTGGAAAACTTATGTGAAGATTTAAATAACGTCTCCATTATCAAACATTATAAAGTGTAATCATTATATTATGCACATATATTAGTGATTATAGTATACTTTTCAGACAACAAATAAAGTTATAATTTAAAAGATAATTATGTGTTATTAATAGTTAGATAGTTATGTGTTACGTTATTAATTTTTCACAGGTGTATAGCGAAGATCAGAACCAAAGATTTATAGGTTATTAAGTCAGTTTATTGTTTTAATTGTAGGAAACTTGGAGTCGAGTTTTAGTTGGTAGAATCTAGTACACTGTGTTGCCTATCCAATCCCGATTTAATTATAAATAGCCGGCAGATCCGGGCGGCGGACCATAATCGGACGCGTCATACTACTTACTACTTGTATGTGCAAAAACAAAATTCATGAAAACAATAAACTGTTGCAATTTAGAAAGAGATGTGTTAAAGTTACCCTGTTATTTACGTTGAGATGTGTGAAAACTTTGTGGGCCACCGCGCTGCTTAGCCGGCTTTAATTAATATTTCCTCTTAACGTGAGGCAAAATTTCAGAGCAAAAAGAAAAAAAGAAATGTTACAAACAGGACTAGATGAACTGTAATTCTTTAAAGTGTGTACGTTTAAGATATGTTAAAGTAGTATTAATGGTTGGTCTTTAGGCCAGTACCTATTAATTTGTGATTGTATTCTTTAGGGGTTTACTGTTAAATAATAAAAAGAGAATGAAAAGTCACACCTTTCAGTGTAATTGGAACCTATTGCTGTACTTATATTTTACATGGAAAAGTTATTTCGATGACAATATATAATATTATCTTTGCCTGTCAAAGAATTATGTTGTAGTTCTTCTTAAATAATGTTAGGCAACGAACCCACCTTGTCACGGACGCAAGGAGGGAAGTTATCGACATAACATTGGCACACCCCGTTTGAACGAAATAAGAGAGTGGCACTCTCCAAGAGGAGTCACTCTGGACCACAGTATATAACTTTAACTTGCACTTCCACGGGAAGGTACAGACGTACAGAAATCCAAGAACCTGCAACTGGATCTCTTTAGAGAGATACTAGGGCAGGGGCGGAACAATGTCCGACGAGACCAAAGACACCTATGGAAGTGGAACTGATGAATGAATTCATCAAGAAAACTATCATTCACGCATACGAGGAAAGCTGCCCCTTAAACAAAGGAGGGCTCGGCAGGAGACCCTTTGGTGGAATGCAGAGCTCCTCCTTGAGGAGGGAGACTCGTAGACTGTTTAACCAGGCTAAAAGGACTGGACGATGGGAAGAATACAAAATATACCGTCGAGAATGTATATGCCATCAGAAAGGCAAAGAAAATCCTGGAGGAAACACGCGAGGAAATCGAGAAACCTCGGAAGGGCAAGACCCAGAAGATGTTGCAGAAGGACAACCGGGGTAAACGGGATCACTGCAAAAACCACAGGGTGGGTGTACTGCACAGAGGAGGACACCCTGATTTACTCCTGGAAACACACTTCCCAGGCACACACCCACAAAACCAACAACTCAGACCTGAAATACCGAATACTCGGGGAACAAGGGAGAGCTGGAGACTAGCTCAAAAACAGTTGATCAAACCAAGGTTATATGGGCTGTGAAATCATTTGCACCATATAAATCACCGGGCCCAGACGGGATAATGCCAATAATGCTACAACAGGGGTTGGAAGCTCTAGCTTCCCCTCTGTGCGCACTGTTTAGGGCCAGCCTGGCCTAAGCTATGTGCCACAAGACTGGCGAATGGCTGAGGTGGTATTCATACCTAAACCTGGGGTGAATCCTATGCCCAGGCAAAACCTTTCGCCCCATCAGCCTAACAGCGTTCTTATTAAAGAGCTAGAAAAATTAGTGGACAGCATATCAGGGAGGCACTAAGGGAAAACCCCCTGCACCACACCAGTATGCCTCCAAGAGGCAAATCCTGTGAACGAGCATCCACGAACTCACAAGCAGGATTGAACGGGCCCTAGGAAATAAAGAAATTGCACTAGGAACCTTTCTGGATATAGAGGGGAGCATTGATAACACCTCTTTCAACTCGATTAAAAGAGCTGTCAAAATCGTGAGTTGGAAAGCCCATTGCGGACTGGATCAGCTCCATGATTAGAGACAGGAAAATAACAAGCTCCATTGGCAATGTAACCAGAGGATAGTGGCTGCCAGGGGCTGTCCGCAGGGGGTGTATTGTCGCCTCTACTGTGGAGCTTAGTGGTGGACAGTCTTCTGGGAACTAGAACAAGGAGGCAACATGCGCAAGGGACGAAGATATCACTGTTCTAGTGTGGGAGGTTTGCAGGGGTTGTATCCGATCTCATGACGTGCCCTGAGAACAGTAGAAAGATGGTGCAAGAAAGAGGGGCTAAACGTCAACCCTCAAAGACAGCAGTAGTTGCCTTCACAAAAAGAAGAAACCTCAAGATTTGAAGGGACCACCTGTGGGGAAGCAAACTAACGAGCAACGAAGGTAAGTACTAGGACTAACATAGACACAAACAAACTTTGGGGCCCACTGGAAAAACCGCCAACAAGGCACCCGGCCCTATGGGCCTGCAAACGCTGGTTGGAAGACAGGGGATTAAAACCAGCAATGGCACTCTGGATATACTCCAAAGTGATAATCCCCATGGTAACATATGGCTCTCTCATCTGTGGCATAAAGCTAGAAAAAAGGGAGCTATAGTAAAACTAGGCAAGCTGCAAACACTTGCCTCAGGGAATAACAGGGGCCATGCAAACAACGCCCACTGCAGCCATGGAAGCAATGCTATGTCTTCCGCCTCTACACATTGTGTTGGAGACGGAGGCTCTGATGGCAGCTTACAGGCTAGAAATTTCCGGACATGGAGTAACCACCACAAAACGGGGACTCCATACAGAGATATTTGAAGAATTAAAGCAAAACCGTATATTAAACATGCGGTCGGACAGAATTGGTCGCGACATAATCTTCCACAAACCCTATCGGGTGATCGTACCGAAGGAGGGAGAGGAAGACAGTCACATACCAATCCAGCAGAATGGAACCACCTGGTATACAGATGGGTCCAAAACCGAACAAAGTACTGGAGCGGGGGCAACAAACAGAGACTCAGATTGCGAAATCAGCATAAATCTGGGGAGCTATGCAACCGTTTTCCAGGCAGAAATAACGCAATATCCGCTTGTGCGCAGGAGACGACTAGGAGGTCTTACACAAATAAGAGGATCCAGATCATCTCCGACAGCCAAGCAGCACTACAAAAGCCCTGGAGTTGTAGAAATACATTCCCAGGTAGTTAAAGACTGTATGGATTCGCTAACGAAACTAGCGGAACACAACAGCATCACTCTCAGGGATGAGAGGGCACCAAGGCCATGTAGGGAACGAAAGAGCGGACTTTCTAGCAAAGAAAGGGGCGGAAGTTCCACTGATAGGGCCGAGCCCACCTGCGGTCTGGCTTACCGGACAGCCAGGAGGGTCGTGAAGGACCTATTAAGAGAAAAACACATATCGCACTGGGCGAAAGTCCCAGGGTTGAGACACTCGCGGATGTTCATCGGTGAACCATCCTGGAACAAGTCAAAAGACTTATAAAACTGGGAGAAACCAGCTGAGATGGATAGTAAGACTGTTTACGGGACACCGTCCACTCATGGACATCTTACGACAACGGGGTGAAAAATGATCCCGACTGTGAAGGTGCGAGAGGAGGAAGAAACCTCCTCCACTATTATGCAATGCCCGCGCTGCACTGCCAGTTTCGAACGGGGCCAAACAATAGAACCAAAAGAAGGAAGAGCTCATTAGAAACTGTCCTTAATTTCTTAAGGAAACAGGACAAGAGACAGATTGGGGGACAAAAGCACTAATGCACAGGCACGTACCTACCCCATACGCATCAATCAATCAATCAAAGTCCACCGACTAAATGAAATAAAAAAACCGGTGTGTAAGGAATCACTACTTCCACATCCAATTTTTCCACATTCACTATCGAAAGCTAATCTCTATGACTTTTCTGACCTCTATCGCATCTATGATTTATAGTGGGTGAGTTTTTACTGTCCAGTGGGTAATCCCTAAAATTTAGGTTAAAAATATTAATTAACTTATGGTGAGTACCTATTTACCCCCTTGCACCCCTTCTCCCCACCTATTAACCTAAAAACCCAAACTTGACTAAACTTAACTTCTCTTAAAAATACTAATATCTTGACGTTTCAAAACATTTTAAGCCTGTTTGGTCAACTATGTAGTGGAGTGGAAGTAAAAATTGTATCTAACACTTTAATTACAGAAATGCTGTAATAGATGTAAATAGGAAAATAAATTCACAATGTATGAATTTAAAATCTCAAATACTCGTACAGAAAAATAATAAATGATTTAGATAGTAAATGATTTTCAGTTTATTTGTCATTAAACACCTAAATACATACCTAATCTAATATAAAATACTTATGTATTTTAAATCGTTCATGTACTGAAATACCTAGTACAATGAAATACATTACCACAAATGATCATTTTAATAGATTTTAAAAATCCCTACCTAAAGAATTACCACTTTCGCATTTAATTTTTCCATAATTAACAATACTAAACTCTAAAAACTTGTATTTTTAAAAGTTTGGATATAATCTTTATGGTCTTCACAAGCTTTGTAGTCTTTATGAAATTATATAACTTTTACGACCTGATAGCTATCTGTATGGCCTTTCGTTGCCATTTTATCACAACTTTCGTGACCTTTTTATGACATGACCAATATGGTATTTACGACTTTCATGACCAATATGACCTTTATATCCCACACGACTCATATTACTAATATGATTTTAATGACAAAATGACCTTTATGACTTTTATGACCTATATGGACAAAATATTGTTATGACTTATCTAATCTGTAATATGGCTCATGATCATCATCATTATATTGGAAAGGGCACAATAGTAAAAATGAGAGTAGAGGCTCATTAATGTGATAATTGAATTCCTCTACCTCAAAAAACTATAAAACATGTCACATAAATATACCGGGTGTGTAAAGCCGACATCGGCCAGTTATGAAAAAGGACAAACAGGAGTAAGACGACAGATAATAAACAACCGCATACGCATCGAAGGTAGTGAGGGAATAAGACCAGCCCTCTCACCACCTGCTCTTGTTGTTAGAACGAGAAGTATACATTTGTCCTTTTTCACAACTGGCCGATGTCGGCTTTACACAAAGTATATATTTTAATTCACCTCAAAACACAATTCCTTTGCCCCCACTCCTTCCATGCCGTGGGACACTTTTAAAAATTTACTTATATTTGTTTTAGTTTTTATTTACATTTATATTTTTGGAGGCCTGTCCACTGTGTAATTACTAAAATTAATGTTAAACTAATTTTAATAAAATTTAGTTTCAAATTTTAGTTATCCCCTTCAACCCACTCTCCACTCTATGAAACTAAAAACGTTTACATTTGCAAACTGTGTTATAATTTACATGTGTATCAAAGTATTTGAAGTGCATATATCGTTTGCGAATAACCGATAGACAAAGAAAAAGTGTGTTAACCCCATTTATCCCCCAACCGCTTAGCCGATTTAGCTTAAAATCTAATCAGCTCAGATCTCGTCATGATATGTACATAAGTATTTCAAATTTCAAGTTGATATCTCAAAACGTTCTTGTGATACCCTGCACACAAAAAAGGTTAACCGACCGACAGATAGACATAAATTTCGTTTTCGTTTAAAACAAAATCCTAAAATCTCGACGTTTCAGAGCATTTTATGCCAATGTAGCCAGTCAAAATTAAAAAAAAATGTCATCGATACTATACTTCCAGTCGACTAGGTGGATGTGAAAGTTATATTGGCATATACATGTATTTTACAAGTGATTTTGAAGGGGATCTTTCATATAAACTGTTTTCTATTAGAGCCCTCCCTGCACAGTTATTCGCACATTCAAGGCGAACCAAAAATACATTTCTATTTATCTCTATAATGGAATAATGTAAGAATTTGAAAACTGCTATCGGTCTTTTTCTAGCATAAAGACATCTTGGAGTAATATCTTTATTTTGCCTCTGCGCCCGCATGGGCTAGAAACAAGCAACCCCTATTTATTTTTGGGTCATAACTTTATTGTGGATTGATTTTTAATACTACAAAAAATATGTACGGTATACTACAGTTCTTTTAAAAAACTTTTTTACCTCTTTATATTTTTTTCGAATATGCAATGGTTATCAAGAAGAAAAATTAAACCCGTTTTATTGTGATATTAGACGGCGAATATAAGTTAGTAAAAACGAATAGTAGGCATGTGTCACTTACAAACAACTTACTACTTGCATCGGAAAATGCAAATATACATTGTCAAGTTTAAAAAAAAACATTAGAGTGACATATGCTAAGTATGCAATTTTAAGAAATCTAGGTAATGTAGGTTGCAATATAGGTAAAATGTTCCTTGACTTACGATTCTATGCATAACTTAATCATATTTTTCGGTCACTGTGTATATATATTATAATAAAATCCCAAGAAGAAATTGATATTTTTGATTACTCCAAATCATGCAAAGGTTTTGTCATTGAATCCATTAATTCTCGTAGGTCAGCAGCACATCTTCGATTAACCTAAGTATAGGACAAACAAGGATTTTTAATTATTATCCACCGACATACATGTATTTTTAAACTTTTCACCAAGAAGGTCCCAAACTATACCTAGTATAATTTGCCGCAGTAACATCAACCAAGTAAATTATTTGTATTAGCCGCACCTTCCAAAACACCTTCATCAAAAAATAAAACTTTTCTACACTAATAAACCTTTCATTTTTATGAATCAGTGACGAAAATGTTTTCCGAAACTCCAACCAATGATCTGGATTACCATTACATAATATGTTGATAGTGGGTTTGCGGGTAACTTTGGTTTAGCCAGAAGAGCCAACACGGAATTATCAACTCCTTTATTATTATTTACTACCTGACCCATTACTACTGCCAAGACGCTCTGTATTATCAGCCAGAATATTTTTACAAATTGATATTATATGATAATAAGAGATTTTCGAACCCTAAGCATTGACCAAGTTGTTCTTGAAAATCATCATTAAAATTGAGATTTATTATTTTATGTTTACATTTGTTTACAGGTACATTTGTTTAATTTGCTACCCTGTGAGGCTCACAAGCTGACTAACTCATTAACATGGCAAAGCCGTTGCGTAACATAATACTTCAGTGTTGCCGACGCCACAGGAACATAAAGAAATTTCTAACACCTGCTATGACTATACCATCTTCGCCTTCTGAATGAAATTTATTTACTTCCTCCCTGGTGAAAAAACATTAGATTTCTTGTGTTTGTAGCCGTCATCTCTTTTCTTAAGAAACACATGCTAGGTACATACATATTTATTGGTATCTGAGTTGTCTTCAACAAACAATGTTAACTTCACCAAACTCTTGCTGAGGAAGTTAGGACAGTACTTATATGCTAAAAGTGATGCTTCCGATATTATTAATACCTTTTTATTAGAATTAATTCCTTATTTAATTAATAAATGTAATTAATAAAAAAATTAACAAAAACATGTATTTTTTCAATTTTATATTAAATAAAACCTTATCACCCTGTTGAATAAAAAAATTATCCTACAGTGCGTGGAGCCTGCTTGAAAACTGACCTTGTCCCACAACAAAAATTCAAGGACGTAAACGCAAAAACAAATGCTAACACTTATGTAGGTATGTTAGGAAACTAACTACATAAACAATAAAATAAAATTGCAAATTCTATTTTATTTTTTTTTACTAAAATTTAATTAGCTTGTTTAGCTACTTTGTATACAAATATTATATGTATTAATACTATTAGGAATAACAATAAAGCCATTAAATAACAAATGAAGCCATTATTAATACAAGCCCAAGCATAAATGTACCTGTATTCGTACCAGGGGCCACAAAATTAATTAACATAAAATATTAAAAATATTCAAGAAAAAGTAACTTACAATCTTACCAAATTATTCAAAAGTAATTTAAAAACCAAATTATTCAAAATTGCAAAGTAAGACTAATGTTGATCTTAATTTTATTGCCCTACAAGCAGACATGATTGAAATTTATAAAATCTGGCTGTCCTAGAAAAACTTCACAAGATGGTCATGCACTGAGGAGACTAATTAAAAGAAAACATGGAAAAATGTCACTAGGAATCACGTTTCAGTAATGACTTGCCGTTCAAAAGCGTCGCAGACTAAAATGGGCTAAATAAATGATCTCACCCTGTGGACCATACTACAGAATTTTCTAATAATTTCCAATGTATTGAATAAATTTAACGTTGTACGAATACATTTGTGCTTGGGCTCGTAATTTTCATGAATATTAATAATAATATGATGACAGTTGTTGCGAAAACAGTCATAGTCGGCGCGGTATAACTTTTGAAAAACATACATTATATTTCTTAAAAGTATAGTGTGTATTTGTAAGTTTGATGTGATGTTTTGCAACATTAAAAGTTTTGCTCCTCACTGATATCCTGCTGTGGTATTGCTTTGTAAAATTAAAATTATTTCCGCCTTATAGCAGTTATATTTCTGAAAAACATTTATTAAAAATGTTATTTAAATAGCGCTTTCTAACTTTTTGTATTAGGTATTCTTGAACATAAAATAAAGTTTTCACCAAAAAATTCGTTTATTTCTTGCTGACCTTATTATAATTGAGTTATTCGTTGTCCGTTTACATTGTTTGGAACAATAATAATATTTTTCTTGGAGAAGAGTCTTCAGAAAATACGATTTTAATGATGAGCGACTTCGTTAGAATAGTAAGTTGGTAAAAATGTCAGGAACCGCTTTTTCACCACATTACACTGAAACTTCATATTAGTGCTAGTCTTTTACAAAAAGAATATCTTTTCTTAATAATAATTATTTTCTTAATATTTTTCTTTAAGGTCGAAAATAAAGGGAAAATTACTCTTGGGGCGATTTGAAATTTCCGTATGCTACTCGTATATTATGAACTTTTCCTAGGTTTGATGGGCGCTATTTTAGTTTAAAGACATTCCCAAACAATTGACGGTCAAAATAATTTTTTAAATGTTAAAACAAAAAATTTTCCTATATAAGCCCATTCAGCAATTTATTTCGGATATTTATATATCTTTGTCTTAGTTAGGAGAAAAAAAAAACAAATGATAAAAATACCGTTTTTTAGTGTAATTACCTAACTGATAAGGTACCTACCTGATTTTTATTTTTGCCATGTAGAATTAGCATTCTTCATTTTAGAAATTAAAATTAAAAATGTTTTCTAATAAGTAACATACGCAACTAGCGAACAACGAAATTTGATACTGAATAACGGAAAAAATATACCTATATTTGACTAATCACACGACTCAAACATTAGAAGTTCATGGGTAAATGAAAGTGTGAACTCTATTACTCATGTTCAAAAGGACATAGGTACATAAGTCCGTAATTATAAATTGTACGCGATTAGAGTAACGGATGGACATATTTAGTTTTATTTATATGTATATTTATGTAACCAGTCAAAAAATAGTCCTGTCTTAGTCCTGTCTTAGTTTTTAAAATATCGGAGTTATTATTTTTTTTTAATTTATAACTGTTTTAATTTTTTTCTTAAAACTAAAAAGAGCTTTGTGAGTGGCAGGTATTAACTGGTTTAAATAAATATGATATTAAATGTTAATAATGATTTACTATACTAATTGTTTTTCAATTTCAAAGCCCAAAGTTTCAAAAGATTTTGGAGATTGTATCATGGGGTGGCTCAACATTTCAAAAAAAACAATAAATGCTACCACGTCACACATGGTTGAAAAGATAATTTTAAGGAGAATGAGAAACAAATATTTGTTCTATTAAAAATAAGAAAGTTGGTCCAACTTCCGGTTAAACCGGAAGTTGTAAAAATGTCCGTGAAGTTGAGAAATGCGTTATTTATAATGACATTTTATTATGATATATATAATTATAATGCTATATGAAACTATTATAATGATAAATACATATGGTAGAAGCTGTTACATGTGCTCTGTCATCCGGTATACTCTGATGTGTTTGTTACAAAGTTTGGACAAAAATTATTAATGTATAATAGCAAAATTTAAAGTGACATATGCTATTGTCTTTAATAATGATATGATAACCTAGAAGGAAGATTGATAAAACGGTTTGTGATTCATTGAATCACCAAAACAACGTTCTCTCGCTTTTTGAAAATTATGTAAACACTTGTTCTAAATCCGTCCGGTAGTGATTGAAAATGAAGTAATACGAAGCAGCACCGATGACGCAATAGAGGTTTAATTACCTTAATATCCATAGGCAAAGGCAATATCTCATGTAAAAGTTATAAAATTATAAATTATTTGACAACGTTTATGATCTGTTTCGGAAAAAATAAACATACTTGAAGAGGTAATGTAAAGTTGTTTTTGTAGTAGCGCCTATTTATTTATTAAACTTCTCAATTGAGGTATAAATTATTTTTATGCTCTGTGACGCACTTTCGGAAACCTTGTGAAAGAGCGGACAAACAGTCTAATTCAGCATGTAGTGCATTTAACACCTCATTAAGTAGCAAAAGAGTTTTGGGGCAACTAACGAAAACGGTAAAACCTGAACATGGAAGCAGTGGCGATGCGTGATATTTCAGTTAGCCATATCTTGAAAACGACGCATGGGACCCACTTCACTTTTTTAGGTGATGACTATACACCTCTTACAGGAAGGACTTATAGTGAAAAAATCGTCAGCAAAGTTTGCGAAAAAATTTTCAAAAACACTGGAGCACTCCCTGGGTTCTCAGTAACGCTCTGTGGGATATTTGCAGTATATTTTTTTTTCATAATCTAGAAACAAATATAAGGAGACGTTTTTCGATTTGTTGCAAAAATTTTTTTTTTCAAAAAGTTATGGCCATTTTAATTTTAATTTAATAGGAACATTTTGTTTCCCAAAATTAAAATGGCCATAACTTTTTTGAAACAAAAATATTTTGTAACAAAATCGAAAAACGTCTTATATTTGTTTCTAGATTATAATTGAAAAAATTTTAAAATGGAAAAAAATTTATAATAATTATTAAAATAATATTATATAAAAATTAATTTGAAGTTTGTGGATTTTAGTGTTTTATTATTATAAATTGTATATTAAAAATGTTTGTGTTTTTAATTTAAATTTAAATTAAAAAAATTTAAGTTTATTTATATTTAGGTATTAATTTATTGAAATAATTTTTTTGAAATCATGAAATAATATGTATTAATTATTATATTTTAAAGTTTAAATTAATTTTAATTAAAAAGTGTTAATAATTTTGTGTTTTTATTAATAATGTAAGATAAAATTTAAGTTTTTATATTTTTTTGGTTGGTATTGTATTGAAATTTTTTAAAAAATTTGTAGGATTTTTAATTGAGAAAAAAAGTTTATCGGTGTTGTTGTTAACATTTTGGTAAAGAGAGTGATATAAAAAAAATTTTGAACACTATCGTGACAGCCCCTAGATTTTGCTAATCCGTTGGGGTTGGGGGTTAAATGGGGATAGTACACTTTTTTCTCGACTATTGGTAATTCGTAAATGAAGCAATATATGTGTATGCACTTCAAATTAGAGACACATGTAAAACATAAAATAAATTGTAGTACCTAATTAGTAAGTGGATTAATACTTAAATATATTATATTTAAAATAAATACTATTTTTCAGAGGTAACTTAAATAAAATATCAGAAGGATATTAAAAACTTGTGAAACGTATATGTATGGTCAAGCCAACACTTTTTCATACCAAAGAAGGCAAGGAAGATGGTGTTGAATGACAAGTAAGTCACTTCTCGTGACAGAACAAGTAGTTAAGAAGGGAAAGGAGAACAAATGTAAATTAGGAAGGTCAGTGAGGACAAGAATCTCGAATATAAACGAGGACCAGTAATGAGGTTAGGATCAGTTACGAGGAGGGTAATGAGGTTAAAGAGGACCACGAAGCCAAGGAAGTTAAGGAGGAAAAGAAGATCAAATGGACAAGAAGGTTAGGGGGGACAAAACATCAAAAGGAGGTTAATGAAAACAAGGACACTTAACGAACAAAAAGAGGACAAAAGTAGGTTAAGAACGAAAAAAGGGGGTTAAGGAGGACAAGATTTGAAGGAGTAACCTCCTTTAAGAGGAGAATAAATGGAGGTGGAGGAGAACAAGCAAGCAAACAAATATGGAGGATAAAAGGAGGTTAAGCAGGACAACGACAACAAAAGGGGACGAGGAAACCATTAGGAGGTTAATGTGGGCAGGGGATCAAGGATGTTAAAAACACAGATCAAAAACCTAAAAGAACTATTTTAGATAGGTCTAAAAAGCTAAGGGGGTCGGATTGAATTAAAAAGTCAGAGGCCAAGGAGGTTAAAGAGGTGAGATATTAAATAGTCCAATGTTTTGACATTGGACATGGGTGGTCAAAAATACTAAAACAAAAAGGAAATGGATTAGAGATTTCAAAAAGGTCAGATTCAAAAGGTCACATGTCAACAGGAAAAAGGCCAAACATAGAGAAAAGATCGCAATGATCAGAAAGACCAAATGCATAACATATATGAAAAAGGATAAAACAAATGTCATCGTTTCCAAAAAGATCTAAACGGTCAAAAATGCCAGAGGTGAAAAAGGTCAAAGATTACAAAGGGAAAAATAGAGTACGGTAAACAATCTTAAAAATATCATCCTGGAGTGGGTATTGGAACCTTCGGCGTAGAAACAAAAAAAAAAACGACGTTTTCCACGAAACACCGAACTATACTTTTCTCGACGCGTGTTTCGCCAACTAAGTTGGCATCTTCAGGAGAAAATTAAAACTCAGTTTTGCTGTATATAAAAGTATAGTAGTTCGGTGTTTCGTGGAAAACGTCCAGTTTTCTTTTTTAATATCAAAAATAAATAAATCAAGTCAATATGGCTTATGAAAACTTTATAAAAAATATGAAAAACGTTTATGCATTTATAAATCGTATGCTTATGAAAATTATTCGGTCTGTTACGAACATCGTTCTTTTTCAAAGAAAGATTTGGAAATAATACAGGGTTTGTCCGGAAAGTAATGAACCTCATTTTTTAGCACCGCGACTATACGGTGGGAGGTACCTTTAGCTTTCCAGCGATACCTGGGTTAGTTGCCTCCAAGCTCTTAGAGGGTTAAGACGTGCTATCTTGTGAAGTGAATCTGTGGAGTGACCTCGTCGAAATTACGATGGACAAAACTTTGGAACGTTATGCGGTGAAGTTTTGAAGCTCAACAAGACGCCTAAGGACACTTATGACATGCTTAAAGTTGCCTTCGGGGATGTTTGCATGTCTTATTCGTAAGCAAAGAAGTGACACAAGTCGTTGAGGGAAGGTCGAGAAGATGTCAACGACGAAGTCCGTTCTGGACGCCCATCAACATCGCGAACGGACGAACACGTCACCCAATGCGCGAATTCCTAAATACAGACCGACAAATGAGTGTTCGTATGATATCTGAACAGTTGAACTTGCCGAAAACCATTGTCCATGAGATTGTATCGTAAGATTTGGCCATGCGGAAGATTTGTGCAAAACTTGTGCCCAAAGTTTTAACCGACGCTCAAAAAGAGCATCGCGTGGAATTGTGCAAAGAGCTGAAAGAACTGTGTGCGGACGATCCCAGTTTCCTGGACAACGTTATCACTGTAGATGAGTTATGGGTCTTTGAGTACGATCCGGAGTCAAAGCGGCAGAGTGCGGAATGGCACATAACGGCGTCGTCGCGCCAAAAGAAAGCCCGAATGAGCAAGTCCCGCGTGAGGTCTATGGTCATTGTTTTCTTCGATGCTAAAAGGATTGTACACCACGAGTTTGTTTCCCCTGGCCAAATCGTCAATGCCAAGTTTTACAAGGAAGTGCTTCAAAGGCTGAATCACAGGGTCGCCCGCGTCCGAAAAGAGATCCGAACGTCATGGAAACTGTACCACGACAATGCGCCTTCTCACACCGCCTTTGTTGGCACCTCCTACCTGACCCGGATCGGTGTTGAAGCAATACCCTAACCACCATACAGTCCCGACCTAGCCCCGGCGGACTTCTTTTTGTTTCCTCGGCTCAAAAGGGAGCTTAAAGGACATCATCTGCGCACCCTGGAGAACGTCCAAGCTACTACGACGACCTTACTAAACAGCATTCCGGCCGAGGAGTTCCAGGGAGCTTATGCAGCATGGAAATCACGCTGGTAAAAGTGTATTGATGCGGAAGGGTCTTACTTCGAAGAATATTAAGCTGTTGTACTTGTCGGATCAATAAATTTTGTAAAAAAAATCAGGCTCATTACTTTCCGGACAAACTCTGTATTCGCAATAAGTTAAAATAAGTTAATTATAGTACCCAGTATTATAATATTCGAACTATTTAACCAAAATAATAAGAAAACTGTCAAATAATTTGTCATACTTTTTACGTAAAAGTTAAAAATTTTAAAACGCAACGTAACCGCAACGTATAAGAAACTCTATAGGTATGTTCATTTACATATAAAATATAATATACCGCTGTAATATTTTTTTAAATGTAACATTTATTACTTACAGATTCACATGGTATATCCTAATACCTAACCTAAGGGTATTAGCGAGTTACCCTAATTAAATGTGGAAAAACTGGATATAGTGAATCCTTAGGCAGTGGTTTATACATTTAAAAACGCTCACTATTTTGAGTAGAAACAAAGGGTTTGGAACAACAGTCATAAGTCATAACTTTTTTAGGTAGCCGACTCCCATTTCATTTTTGGCACGGTGGCGTAAGAACATAAGGAATTCATGTTGAAAAAGACCATACCATAAATATAAGACCATAAAGTATTTACCAGATCATACCGAATATATGCATTTCAAATTTTAAATGAATATTTCAAATCGTTTGCGAAGTATGTACATACTTATAGGCTAAAGAAAAAGTGTCCCCATTAACACCCTATCCCCTTTATTCCTTAAAGAAATATGTTCAAAATCTAATCAGCTCTAATCAGCTCCGGATCTCGTTTTCTGTTCCAAATTTTAAATTGGTATCCTTAATCGTTTTATCATTATCGTACACACAAAACAAATTACAGACATATGTATAATTTTGTTTTCGCTCAAATACAAATTTCAACGTTTCAGTATGTGTTACATAGCGCGCTGTTCATGGTACCAATACTTTGTTTTTTGTTTACTTATTAAATAAGATTAATAAGCGTATTTGCGTAATGATATTCCATACTCTTCTAGAATTCCCGATTAATGCCTCTGTACAAAGTTCGTCAACTCTAAAAGGTTTTCAACGAAGTATGCAATTCACAAGCGGACAGACTTGAAAGTTAAGAATGTACGGAATACTCTGAGAATACAGAACTAATATTGACCTGCAGAGTGAATTCTTTCGATATTGCTTTTGTCTGCGGCTGCGACAGTACAGAATATTTTCTCAATAGACCAGAGGAAAATTCAGCTGACGCTGACGTAGTTCGGATATTTGTGTTGGCAAAGAACTCTCGGTCCACATTCTAAGGAAACTTATTTTATTTTGATAATAATGTAGATTTTTAAATAGGATATATAACGTTATTTAATTAATAAAAGTAATTCGTTAGACTTTGCAGTATATTCCAATTATATAGGTCTGTTACGGTTACAATAAGTACTTGGCTACTTTATAAACTATCTGGTTAGTATATAAACTAATCAAACGACTGGTTATTTTAAAAGAATATTTTTTGTTCACTAAAATAATCGTATGTCTTGCTTAGTTTAGATATTATCTACCTGGTATGTAAACTAACCAAGAATCGTGGCTAAATTACAAACCTCAAAGAAAGTGACACAAATAACATTTGTTTTCGGCTAGTTTGTAAACTATCCGCAGGGTTTGGATAAAGCATAAACTTAGTGTACAGTACGAATCACCCTAATGCGTACACATCAGAACGGTTCAATTGATAATTTAACTTCATCTTGAGTAGACACCACCACTACCTAATGATGAGGTGTGAACCAAACGCAATCCAATCGCTGGCGCAGGCGTATATCAGGCATCCGGTTTGTCAGTGGAGCTGTTTGGGTTAAAATTTGAAATATTATTTTATATTTTATTCTGGTCTAGTGACTGATTGGAAAAGTACATTATTACGAGAGTATAGTAGAAGCACTACATACATTCTTAAAAACAAAAACGGATATTTAACAGATTGTCGAAAAAGTTCAAATAATTAAATGGTATTTTAGTGGTCAGTCTGTGATGGATATTAAATCCATTTTTAACGAACATTTTCTTAATAGGCCCTCTCCGGCGATATCAGCTAAAACACATAATATGCCGGTACATCATCCTCAAACAACTATCCCCATACTACTCGTAGTATCACAAAACATACAGGGTTGGAAAGTCCAAGATTTCAAAGCCGAACATTAAAAGATAGAAAAGAATAAACTCTTCAAGTAAAGGGAACTGACAGAGAAATATTATATCCATATTATCCAGACTGATATGTCATTTTAAAACTTTTATGAGCGTTATTCTCTGTTTTCGTGATAGGGTAGCAATAAAATATGTAGGCGGGACGCCCCGCCCATAAATTATAATGCGCACTTGTGAATTGAATTATTATATCGTTATTGGTCTACGGAAAATAAAAACTTGAGTATTCCTGTGCGTACGCAGTATCCCGAGAAGTTAAATGTCTGGGTTGGTATTTTAGGCGATTCCATCGTTGGGCCATTTTTTATAAACGGTTCCTTAAATGCCAACAAATATTTAACAAATAAAACAAAAAAAACTCACATTTTCACTTTCATATCCATTCAAAACAAGTTATAGAGGTAATAAAGGTAATATAATATGTTATAAAGAGCTCATACAGGTCATATTGGTTAAATATGTCAAATAGGTCATAAATGTCATAGGTATAATATTTTTATTAACGGTTTAACTTAATTAACGATTTAGACTAAAAGCGCTAAAAATTAGAGGTGGTTGTTTTCATTTATAGGTAGAGGTATCGTTTATGTATTATGTATTAGCTTAAGCTTGACATCCAAGTAATTGCTTCCAAACTGTAATTTTGTCCATAAAAACATAGGATAAACTTTTATGTGGTATAACTGCAATAAGTTAGAGAGAGTACCGATACTTTTTCATTACTAACTAATATTTTGTTAAATAAATATAACATTTTATCAGATTATGTATCTCTGATACATAGTTTAAATATATTATTTAAATAAAATAAAGAATATGTCATCTGTTTACTAGTACACAATAATTACATAACTTACCGAGGTTAAATAAATTATGGATTGTATTATAAAGTGAGAATGCATGGAAGGAACATAAATATCCGATTTGTTGTATTTTACTGAGTTTACAGTTTCCGTTCAATCGTCCGTGAAACGGAGGCCAGCCCGATGATTGTTATTTTCTTCTTCCTTAACGCTCGACACCAGATGCACAGCTAGTTCATTTTTTCCATCTCTTCTTCTATTTTTGTTCGATTGACGTCATCTCGTTTGTTTTAATACGTCACTATATACACAGAACATAATATTTGGTTAGGATTATCGCTCGTTTATTCAGGTCACAATTAAATACAAGAGAAACGTCGAGTTGCTGACATGAGCGTAACTAATGGGGCTGAGAAAGTTACCTAAAGAATCCTAAATAAGATACATTGATACTCATGTACATACATTACACAAATTTCAAGCAGGAAAAAGTTATGGATGATCGGAGAGGTAATTTATATTTAAACATAAAACATTATTTTTATGACTTTATATCTGTTTGTCTATTATGTCTTTTAAAATATTTTTCATTAAAAATAAATGAAAGGTTACATTTAGAAACAATGTAGACTGCAGTTTTAAATCTTTTGGTGAAGTGAAATTAACTGAAATAGAATGAAAACGAAGAAACACCTAAAAACGGAGTTAGGATAATTTTTTTTATTTTAGTTAGATAATATAGAAAATCGCAAAGCCAATTATTGTGAAGATATACCGGGTGACCACGAGATTACTACCCAGGCTCTAGCTGAGGCATGAAAAAAGATATCGATTTCAAATTTTGGAAATGTATATCATTGAAAGGGATGCAAAATTTAGGGATGCAAAAACAACTGATCACCACTTCCTGTTTGACCGGAAATGCCTTAAACTTTGTTATTTTATATGGAACACCCTGTATATTAAATATTTTTTTAATTCTACTGAAAAAAACTAAGACTAAAACATGTAACATGTGCTATACATATCTTTGACAGTTTCAGAGAAAATCGCGTTTAAAGATGTCAAATGTGTCATTTATAAAATTCTTTTGAAAGAAAACAAGTGAAGATAGGGGACAAACTCATATGATATTTTTAACTTATTTTTAAAAGCACTAAAGCCTGATATCATTAAAATTTCGCACTCCGGCTCAACCGGAAAATACCGGAAGTCATCTTTAGTAGCAATTTACTGCAATAATTTTAATGGAATGCCCTATAACTAATTGGAAATTCGGATTCTACAAACAATTTCGAATCATTATTATGTACACTTCCCTATACCCAAAGTTCATAGTTTTTGAGATATAATATTTTATTTAAAAAAAATAAATAATAAATTTAAAAAAATGCAACATCATCCATAAATTAAATGTTCAAATTGTCCACCATTCATTTGATGACATAAATGAATCCTGTTTTTCAAATTCCCTTAACACATTTTCCATTTGAGCAGGAGTAATATTGTTCACCGCTCTTGTAATCCGGTCGCGGAGATCTTGTAAATCAGTACGCTGTGTTCTGTACACTGCTTCTTTAATGTGACCCCAATAGAAAAAAATCCAAGAGAGTGATATCGCAGGACCTAGTTAAAATCATAAAGGACCTACGCTGGCCATCTACGTAAACTAATAAACACTACCACCAAACGTTGTAAACAGGTAAGAATTAATTGTCAAATTAAGCAACAATGAAGAAACTGACGTTTAAAAACAAAAGCCTGTGATAGCGCCTACCTATATTAAAATTTTTTGGCACCTCTGATAGATGCATTGGCTGATTCTATCGTTTTATATTTATGCATCGTTCATAATGACATTCGACATTAAACATTTAATATCTCAAAAACTATGAACTTTGGGTATAGGGAAGTGTACATAAGAAATGATTTGAAATTGTTTGTAGAATTCAAATTTATAATTAGTTATAGGGCATTCCATTAAAATTATTGCAGTAAATTGCTACTAAAGATGACTTCTGGTATTTTCCGGTTGAGCCGGAAGTGCGAAATTTTAATGATATCAGGCTTAGTGCTTCCAAAATAAGTTAAAGATATCATATGAGTTTGTCCCTATCTTCTACTTGTTTTCTTTCAAAAGAATTTTATAAATGACACATTTGACATCTTTAAACGCGATTTTCTCGGAAACTGTCAAAGATAGGTATAGGACATGATACATGTTTTAGTCTTAATTTTTCAGTAGAATTAAAAAAAATTATAATGTACAGGGTATTCCATATAACATAACAAAGTTTAGGGCATTTCCGGTCAAACAGGAAGTGATGATCAGTCGTTTTTGTAACTAAGTTTTGCATTCCATTCAATGATATACATTCCCAAAATTTGAAATCGATATATTTTTGTGCCTCAGCTAGAGCCTGGGTAGTAATCTCGTGGTCACCCGGTATAGTATATTTTCACATAAAAGTAATGAGTAGAGAACGATCTTCCTTCTGATAAAATCATGCATGAGACAGCTAACACTGGAAAAAATGTAGATATCCATTGTGGAGCCCAAATTATATTGCTAGAGACTCAGATATTTGACAAAACACATATTGGTTACATTTTTTTTAGAAACCTAATGTAACCTCACTTTTATCACAGTCTTAAGTGAAATGAGAAACTGATCATGGGATTTTTAATTTCAGTAGGGGTAGTGGGGAACTAATATTCTCAAAATGAGATGCATAACAAAACACTCATTTTTGAACTGAACTGAATTTGCAATAACAGAAAAATCTAGAGATTGCTTGACAAAACTAGAAAATAAATAACAAGACTGTTTGTAATGTCTGGCGGGAATCAACACATTTTGTCGCATACTCAAGTATAAAGAATACAATATTAATCGATCATCATCGGCGTTCTGATGATTGGTACGCCTACAATCGGTGTTATTCAAATTGTATTTTTCACATTACAGTTGATTAGCGCGCCCAGTGGACAGAAGAACCGTTGATGTTTATATACATTGGTGGCCAATAAAATAAGAGTGCCAAACAAAGTTCACCAAAATTCAATTAATTTGGTGAGTTATTGATCAGATAAAATTAATTAATCCACTTCTTGTGCACACACCTTTAGGCTTCATTGATGGAGTATTTTAAACCAATTTCATGTTTCTTATTTCCGAACACAAAAAACTTGTTTACTGTTTGAGCCAAATTCCACTGGACAAAAAAATAAGAGTGTTTTATGTCCATTGCTATTCGCATGACAATTTCATGAAGAATACACTAAAGATTAGACAATTTGACACTTGGTACTCGAGAGTTATAGTGAATAATAGGTCGCGCAAAGCATTGTACACCTGAAGAAAGGCGTCTAATCTTACAATTAAGAAGTCAAAACAAGACTTTCAAGTCAAAAGGTTTTCATTGCTAACGCACTGAAACGATCACCATGTGTTGTTGCAAAAAGTTTTAAAAGAACAAAATGTAACAGAAAAAGCACCAGAAAGGAGAGGCCGTCCGAGAAAAACAACACGAAAACTTGATAATCGTATAGCACGTGAAGTTGGTAAAGATCCCTTTTCGACATCTGTGACTATAAAAACGAGATTGTGCTTAAACGTCAGTACCCGGACCCTAAAAAGATGCTTAGAAGAAAGAAAATTGTATGGTAGAGTTGCCAGAAAAGTTCCATTCCTAAGTAAGAGAAATATACAGCAAAGATTGAAATTTGCTCGAGACAATTGTAACTAATTGAAACAAAAATAAATATCTTTTGATCTGATGGAAGATTGTATGTACGAAGACGTAAGAATGAGGAATTTAACCCAAGAAATACTATTGGTACAGTTAAACATGGCGGACGAAATGTTAAAGTGTGGGGCTGCTTTTTTTATAATGGAGTAGGCCCTATATTTAGGATTAAAGAAACTATGACTAAAGAAATTGTTTTGCACATCTTGCAAACAGTTATGCTACCCTATGCGGAAGAACATATGCCGTTAATATGGGTGTACCGTAAGATAATGACCCCAAAACATACGGCACGCACAATTAAGCAGTGGTTTACAAGCAATCAAATATCAGTTTTAGAGTGGCCTCGCAGTCAGACTTAAATCCTATTGAGAATATTTGGAAAGAGTTAAAAAACCGAACTGCTTGTAAAAAATCGGCAAGCAAAAATATGCTGTGGAAAGAAGTTAAGAAAGCATGGTAGGTAAAGCATGGTAGGAAAGCATGGTAGGAAAGCATGGTAGGAAAGCATCCCTGTAGAAACTTGCAGAAAATTGATAGATTCTATGCCAAGGAGATGCGAATCTGTTCTTAAAAACAACGACCATTCTACAAAGTACTAATGTAGTAATAATGTAGTGACAATATTATCAGGATTTGTAACAGTAATTTTTATTCGCTGCTTTCTTTGTACAATACTCTTTATTTTTTTGTCCATGTTTAATATCCATTGAAATGTATTATGGATTTATATCTTTGAATAAAATAATCACTAAATGCGTTTTTTCCTTTAGAGATTGGTATTATAAACTAAAAATATATATTTAATTTTTTAAATGTCCTGAACATTAACTCTTATTTTTTTGACCACTACTGTATGTTTTTACGTGACACTATTTCGATGGTACTGACCAATGAAATTATATGTCATATGGTAAGATTGTGAACTGATTCAGACACGTGTATTATGTTTGACAGTATACGAGCAGGTTTCTTGAGCAGTATCTAGATATATAATATGTTTGAGAGATGAATGCAAAGTCGTTTTTTTAGCACGTCTCCTTGAACATAGCAACAGTAGATATGATAACAACGTTTAACACTTCTTTGTCGGCTTTTCTTTTTTAATACCACTGCTCTTAAACGGGACTAATATTGAATTTTTATTAAAATTAAACAGGTAGCAGGGAATTCTGACTCATCGTGTCTTGTTAACAATGCTATCGATAGTAATATACAGATACCATAATATTCCAACTGAATTATTAATCTGATGAGTGCTATGTTTCTGAAGATGTTTAGATTATTTCTCATTTTCATCACAATCTGTCAAATTGATAATAATAATAATAATAATACTCACCCTATAATTAATTACTCGAAGAGTAACCTCAGAGGGTCCTCTCAGGGATCTGTGCGGGGAAGGGGTGGCTATTATTATTATTTGCCATGGCGCACTGGGAGCGACTTAAGATTATTTCGGTAACGCATTTGCTTTACAGTTCTGAGGAAACCCAGAAAACTCAGAACATGCAAATCTGAATGTGTGGTTGGATTGGCATCTATGCATCCACACCTATACACTAGTGTGTGAGTGGTTGCATATAACCCTGACGGAGAAAGCGAGACAATTAAAAATCGCCACCCCCAGCCAGGATTCGAACAACGCGCACAGGAATATGACTGGAAAGAGGCGCTGTAACCCACTCGGCTACCCGTGCCCCTAATCCAACTTAATTAATAATCCAACTGGATTATCAAAAGAAACTGTTGAGAATGTTTTATATACTTTTATGTATTGTTCCTAATGTTAAAAGTTGGCTAGACTGTATGGTAACTTTCCCATTATATAGGTTGGTTGTACTGTTAAATGTCAGTTGTCAAAATAACAAATGTCAATGTAAGACGTAATCTTTAGCGTGTGTTTATGTGTTTTATAAATCAACATTAAAGAGTCGTTTTTTTGCTTTTCTACCACAAATTGTCTATTTACTCCAGTCGAGTGTACTCCCATAAAAGAAACAACACTTGATAACAATATAATATCGATATATCGACTTTGTGTGTATCATGTTGAGCAAAGATAACCAAGATTTTAAAATATACTGACGACGAGTAAACGAAATACATTCTTATCACAGGAAATATTAAACATAATAATAGTTTTTGATTGATCAAATTGTGAAAGTGCTTTTAAAGCTGCATATAGATATCAGTAGTATTCCGAGCCGCGATCAGTGTTACGGTAGCGATAATTTTCGTCACAAATGCGAGATAGACGTTTATTTAGACGATATCTGATTTGTGAGAAATGACGCTAGACGATATTTGAATTTATCTTTCTTCTCAGATTTCCGTTAAAGAAATTAAAATTTGAAAAGTGGCGTTCTTAAGTCTAACTGCAAATTAGATATTTCATTTAAACGCAAGTAATATCAAATGTTTTTAAATTTCAAGGTTATAATCATTAATTAAAGTTACGGTTTTGGTTTATGTTTCATTTTTATTGTTTATTTTTATGTTGTTTCCAATGCAGAAATAACAGTTTTGTTTAATAGCAATTGTTTTCCACGCGTGCTTGCGGTTAAAATAGACCACAGCTTTACAATGAATCATCTACGTGGTTTGAAGCGTCTATACAGAATTAGGAACCGAATCAAAAAGAAAATAAATGGAGGTGAATTTATGGGAAATTAAATAAATCCGATTTCTGCCAGGTGGAAACCAAACAGTATATCCAGTCGTTTACATTGTCTATAGTATTATTTTTTTAATACAACATAAAAATATAGTAGATTAGTAAAAATGTAGCAGTTAAAAATTTAGCAAATAGATAGCAGTTATTCTTCAGAAGATTCGTATTTTTTATGGGTTATGTATGGTATATTCGCATAGTATGAGGTATTTGCAGAGTTAAATTACAGAGCCTCATTCAGGTACTCCTAACTAGGAAAACTGAAATATAGTGTTTTCAAATAATGGGTAAAATTCATAAAATCGTCACTGACTTTTTTCGGGAAAGTCGCTCGAACACATCAAAAGTACGTACATATGAAATGCAGTTTTTTGATACGGGTATTGATTTTTTTGGCCACTTGTCAAAAGGCTTGACTTCATAAATATTTTTTAACATAAAGCACATTAAGGAAAATGACTATGGTTAAAAACTATGTTTATTAGAAATGGAAGAAAATGAACAAAAATAACTAATTACAATCTTTATACTTTAACTATACTGTTACTGTTCGTTTTGGATAATATCGTTAAAAGTAGTTTTTTTCTTTACTTAAAGCTCTTTATAGGATTACATCGATTTTATCTAAGTCAATATCTATTACATTGTTAGCTATTCTATTATTACCTTAACTTATTAGCCAACTAAAAGAGAGTTTGGTTTGGGTCCAATTTAGTATCGTCCAATCAGTAGCGTACTTATGGAATAAAGCCAACGATACGAAGAATGCAACCTATAAATTATGATGCCGTCGTTGCCATCTCTCACAGTTCCTAATAGAAAATTCATACTACTGTGGCGAAAGCATCAGTAGCATGAACAGAAACTAAGAGAAAATGGTAGTAACCTGCAACAGAAACTAGAGGAAACATCTGGAAACTTAAGAGGGCTGGAGCAAAAACTTATAGAAAACTCTACTAATCTGGAGCAAAAATTGTTGGAAAACTCGGAAAAAATTAGAACAAAAGTTAATTGAAAATTTGGATCAGAAACTACAAGAAAATTCTAGTTGCCTCCAGAAACAAATGGGTGAATATGTGGACGAAAAATTTGGGGAAATGGAAAATAAGTTAGTTACCGTAGAAGAAGAATTCCAGAATAAGTTTCTAGAAATGGAAAGGAAATTTGCAACGCTGGGTTTAGAAGGTGGGTAACAACAACGCATGGTCGCGACAACCTGGTAGCGACATCGACAGGTTGAGTAAACCCGAGTTGAGCAGTCACGTGGAAATTTCGAAAATTCGCATGAAACCAACACAGTTTGATGGTAAGAGCTCCTGGGTCAATTATCTACGACAATTTGAGGCTGCAGCGAAGGCAAATGGTTGGTCGCTGGCAGAGAAGGCTACAGCGCTGACGTTGGCGCTACATGGTGACGCCACATATATATTACAGACGCTTTCTCTTGCAGAACAAGATGATTACCATCAAGTAGTCAAACACCTCGAAATGCGTTATGATCAGTCCCACCTCAGGCATGTCTACCATTCGCAGTTGAAGAACCGCTGTCAGAAAATATCGAATCACTGAAGGAATTTAAAGCGGACATAGCGCAGTTAGTTCGTTTGGCATATTCATCTACGCCGGAGAACGTCATGGAACGACTAGCCCTGCAGGCGTTTTTAGTTGGCCTGCGTGATACTGAGATCCGTCAAGCTCTGACTCTCGCTCGTCCCAGCAAGTTGGTGGATACTTTGGCGCGAGCTTTGGAATTCGAAGCCGCTAAGCAAAGTTGCAGAGGTCAAGCTAAGGTCCGCAAGATGGAGGAAAATGTTGAAGAAGGGACATGTAATGAAGCAGAGATTAGGCGAGTCGTCGAGGAGATATTGGATAAGAGGCCAATTCGCCGTTGGACTGGTGTTGAGGTACGTCACACTCGGGGTCGCTGTCTGAAAAGGATGTCATCTGAAAAGGATGTCATAATACGCAGACTAACGGTGGTGAATGATGATTGGCAGAGGGATGAACTTCTGAAAGATCAAGGAGCACCGAATTTGAAACCAATTGTGAATTGGTAGAAAGAAGATCGGAAACCTACTTGGGAAGAGATATCACGGTACTCGCCAACTGTAAAGTCATATTGATATCAGTGGAATTCCATCGTCTTAAGCGATGTGTTCTAAAACGCGTTCTGGAGAAATCAGATGGTACCGAAGAGCGAAAACAACTGATAGTCCCCAGAAACAGAGTGCCCGAGGTATTGAAGGAAATCCACAATGGAAGCACTGGCGGACAACTAGGAGCAACGAAGACGCTGGGAAAAGTTAGGGAGCGTTTCTATTGGGTGAACTGCACTACTGACGTGAAGGAATGGTGCAATAAATGTGTGGTGTGCGCTGCAAGTAATGGTCCGCAACTGCACCCGGAAGGCTCCAATGCGTCAATACAACGTGGGTGGTCCGTTTGAAAGAATTGCCATCGATGTAGCAGGTCCGTTTCCGGAAACAGATAATGGAAATAAATACATCGTCGTCGTGATGGATTATATCAGTAAATGGGTAGAAGCGTATGCCCTTCCAAACCAAGAGGCTTTTACTGTGGCAGACGTTCTCATCAAGGAATGTATTTGTCGATTTGGTGTACCCTTGGAAGTACACTCGGACCAAGGAAGAAATTTCGAGTCGACTCTGTTTCAGAATGCTTGCCGCACACTAACAACTGTAAGACGACGACAACTGCACTGCACCCGCAGTCGGATGGAATGGTGGAGCGAATGAATAGGACCATCAACCGGTACTTATTCAAAGTAGTCTCCGACCATCAGAGGGACTGGGACCAGTTTCTCCACCTGTACCTGCTAGCCTACCGGTCATCAGTCCATGAAACATCGGGGCAAACACCTGCAAGCATTGTCATGGGCCGTGAACTGCGTCTACCCTGCCACCTGAAATTCGGCTGTACACCAGGGGACGACGTGGCTGGGGAGGATTACGTCAGTACTCTACGCCAGAGAATGGACGACATCCACAAAAGAGTCCGTTCCAAGATCCAGGGTGCCAGCGACCGCATGAAGGAGACCTACGACATCAACGCCAACGATGGGAGGTACCAGCCTGGTAATCAAGTCTGGTTATATAATCCACAGCGTACACGTGGGTTATCTCCAAAACTACAAAGTTTTTGGGAAGGTCCATATGAGGTCATCACACAAATAAATGATGTAGTCTACCGAATCCAGAAGTTGCCAAGAGGAAAACCCAGGGTTGTCCACTTCAACCGTTTAGCCCCTTTCGCCGGAAGCAATCACGAGCAAGCTGAAGCCAGAGTTCGACACGTCAGCCCGCCAGACAGCGAGCTCTCTTTCGAGGAATTTATGTTGCTTCCTTTTAACGGCCAGAAAGCTCGTTACAGTGTAACGCGAGAAGAACCACGTGACCTGTTCCAGGTTCCTGCTGACTTCTGTCTTGCCCACTGCGTAGCAGCAGATCTCCGAATGTCCCGAGGGATTGCACTTACCTTCAAGAAGGCGTTTGGACAGTTGGAGGAGTTAGGCAGACAAAGACCAGAGGTTGGACGAGTCCTTCAAATCACGGTAGCCCAGCAAGAGAAAGAGAGGTCCGTCTTCTATTTGGTGACCAAGAAGCTTTCGCACCACAAACCAACTTATCAAAATGTCTGGGACACACTAATCGAACTGAGGAATGTGCTTTTGTCCTTAGAATATAAGCAGTTTCGCGATACCGAAGATAGCCAGCGGTCTAGATGGCCTGGATTGGGGGGTGATAAGAAGTATTCTGGAAGTCCTTTTCCAGTTTACTGGAATCGAAATCCTGGTATGCTGCTACAACCCCAGAGGTCGAGGATGGTGGTACAATTCAGGACGAAATGTCTTTAAGGAGGGGGGCAGTGTGGCGTGAAAGCACCAGTAGCTTGCGTCGCCGGCCGGTCGACCGTGCAGCGGCACAGGTATTATTCAACGAGACATCACCGCGATGCACATAAGCTCTCGAGGACATTCCACAAGCGTCGAGCGTAAGCGAGCGGGCTCTGATCGCGCTGGTGAAGTCTTCACCGTTCGAGAGGATCGCATCGAGAAGGCCCGCTCGCTGTGAATAAATAAACACCCGGGACTCGGCTAGAGTCGCCAGTCTATGCTTAGAGAAAAATTACGCTTGGTCGCGGTCTTCGTACAAAATATCGAATATAAATTGTATAAAATAAATTAGTGTAGTGTAAGTGTTTAATCCGTATTTGTACTTAGTTTAATAAATAGTGTTAGTTGATAGTGCGAGTTTAATTTTTCACACCTTACGAACCTGTAGTGAACAAAACGTTACACTACTATGTAAATAAAAGTTTAAATATTATTCAAAATATATTAAATTAAAATAAATGAACGTACACATATTTTATTAAATACGTGCATATATTCGAGAGGAACTGCCTAGCGGGCACAGTGGGCAAACATCCTCGGCCGTGATTCGATCCGAGACAGAGCGATCTGCATAAGCAAACATATGAAAATAATAATAATAAATCGACTTCAACATGGTCTATACATAAAACGGATATACAAAATATATCTTAAAAGATAATGATGAAAGGGCATAGTTCAGCGTACAGCTTTTTGACTTAACCAGAACTTGACAATTTGGAAAATAAAGGAAAATTAACACACAAAAAAATAATGAAAGTAACATAATGTCTATAATTTATTGATTTCTCATTAGAATAATTTAAATCGCTGTTATCAGAATCAGGTAACAATTATTTATACCATAAATCACCACCTTTTCAACATTATTCTAAAAAATATATATTTCAAGTTTTTTTAAATTGACTTATTTTTTAGATGCGGTTTTTGAATAACTTCTTCTGAAAATTGTTTTGGAGTGTTTAGGTATTACAAGTACATGGTTTGTTACGAGTGAATACATTATTATAAGACTTAAAAAATATCAATTTATTATACAGATATTTAAGTTCTTTGTTTTTAAGTACTTTGTGTGTGAGAGTAAGTACGAGAACCCTGCGAAGAGTATCTAATTTGAGCCAACCACTTGTAGTCGGTTGGCATTTACGTTTAACATCGCAGGTCCAATAGGATAGTTTGTATGTGTCACAATATGATAGTTTCGATATAATAAGATTTTCACGAAGTCTTAATTTTATTTGGTTGGAAAGAATATGTCTATGCCTTAGTGTGAAAAACGAGGATTTACTTAAGGAACTAACATGTCTGCAAAATCGTAAATCCGAATTCATTCCGAAACTTTTACATTAATTTACAATATGAATAGATTCTCCAGTCATTGCTTTCTTAAGTTGTCACCTTCTGCACTTCTTTTTTCCATGCCGTTGAAACACCATTAGCTGACAATTTTTTTGGATTTAATTTTAAATAATGTGCATAATGGTGGATGGTGCTATGTTAGAAGGAATATGGAAATCTGACGTGTACGGAGAAAACAATATAGGTCCAAGTATGTAACCTTGAGGAACTCCTTGAATAATTTGATGTCGATCAGATGTTTACCGTCAAGTAAACCACTCTGCGTGCAATCTCGTAAGTAAGCCGATGGAAACTTATTTGATGAGATGCAGTGTTTATGGTATGAGTAAAAATGATCAAATCATTTTTCACCTATTAATAGCAGCAATTTAAGCGATACATTGTCAGATCGGATAGCATTGCTTTTGATGCGATTTATACATTTTAGGACTTCGTTTGAGTTAACTATATGAAAGTTAAACCGAGGAATAATTGCTGTTCAGTAGGTTGTGTGTTTGTGTTTGGGGTGTTTGTTCAGTAGGTTTAACTGATTTTATCTGATCTGTTTGGGTTATCTGTGTTAATAAAATAGTTACTTATTTGATAAACGTTCTTTAAAGTTCAGGATTATGTTTGCTTCGCAATAATCCCATAGATCTTAAAGTATTCCAGATGCAGATCGAAGGTTCTTGTAGGTGTTGAGGCGGTAAAAGATTTACTAAGTCTGTAGTTTTTTTCAGCTTTATCTCTTAATTTGATCATTTGCCTAATATTGTTTGTCAACTAAGAAGCTGGTGGTTTAGTTACTCGAAGAGTGCTAGTAGGTGCATGTACATTGTACAGTTCAATTATATTGTTATTTATAAAAATTACCATATCATCAATGTCTATCATATTGTATACTTTGTATTGAGTTTCAATTTATGTCATGTATGTCTGTATAAAAATCGTTCATATTAAAACTGGAGAAATATTTGTGAGTAACGAATTTCGGTATATGTTTGCTCTTAAATGATTTTATTTTACCCATTAGCAGTTAATGATCCGAGATACCCTGAACATCATCACCATTTCAAAAGTCAACATTTAAATCACCTCTAAAGTGAAATATATCACACAGTAGCAGAAATATATCACACAGTAGTACACAGTAGCAGTAAATTAATAAATTGTTTCTATATAAGACACTGAAGTGATTTTGCTTCAGGTGGACGATATAGGATGCCATCTACTCCAAATTTGCACTAATTTAAGAGGATGACTTATACTATATATTATATTCTATATAAAATCCTACACTTCCTCCTCTGCTATCCATGTCTACAGGTATTATATATAGTATATTATTATGAACTGTGAGCTTATATTCAAAAAAAGTAATGTTTCTGTTAAACCTAAATTAGCCTTGCTTCCATTTTTTACAAAATCTGTAGTTACATATCTATATTTTTTACAAAAATAAGCTATATCTATTAATTTTGTTTAAGAGAGTGGTAAACAGGGGGCATTGATCCTCTTTTTTGTAAAAAAGAACATCACTAAGTTTGTCAGGTCAAACAGTAGTAAATGATACCATCCAAAATGATAACACAGCCACACACATAAAAAATATGTGTACTATATGTTTTTGGGGTCGCTGAATCCGAATCCGGGGTCAGTTTCATCCCAGCACGTGTGGGTTCGGCCATAACCTTAAAAACACCCTCAAATTAGATATATCCGTTAAAACCACAAACCCTATAATACAAATAACCAACTGACCCCACAACCTAATAACTCCATAACCCCATAGCCACATAACCACATAACCCCATAATCACGTAACCCCATAACCCTAAAATCCGGTAAAAAAGTTTCTGACGTGGGGGGTCTCACTATATGTACTGTATGTTTTTGTTGTCGCTGAATCTGCATCCGGGGTCAGTTTTATCCCATCACGTTAGAGTTCGACCATAACCTCAAAAAACACTCTGAAATTCACCATATTCGTAAAACCACAAACCATATGGTTCTTAATCCTCATGATACTATAATACAATAACCCAATAACCTCACAGCCACATAACCACATAGCCACATAACTACATAACCCTATAACTCGGTGCTGTAATCATGTAACGCAATCTCTCACAATGAAACTGATTTTACAGTTCTCAAGCAAATATACACCATAAAAAAATCTATAAATAAATAAATCTGTAAATAAATTAATGAATCTGGGAATGCCAGAACTCCGACTGTATAATGTACATGTACATGCCGTAATCCAAGGTAATGTACAACCATGGGGTTATTGTATTATAGGATTATGAGGTTTCGGAGCCATAGGGTTCGTGGTTTTAACGGATATAGCAATTTCTTCTTGTTTGTCGGTATAGTCAAACGTTTTCTTCAAAAAAAATTACAGATCTTTTTGTGTACAGGGTACAAATACGAAAAAAATGCCGACAAATTTATTTTATTTATTACCGACGGCGCAAACTATGGGAAAGAGGTTGGGCGACGGTACAAAATAAATATACATTTTTACCTCGTCAACGCTTTGCATTGGATAGCAGAAACCATGCGGTAATGTCACACCAAAGTATATACACTAATTGCAAGTGTCAAACAAGTAAGTGTCCAAGAAAGCCCATGAGAGAATATAATAATTAATTCGCCGAATTTTACCACAAACAGAACTACCCTCTAGACCGATTGTGATGCGATGTGGTATATGGTTGGAGGTAGTTTCTTATTATTTCATTAATTTGAAAGAACTAAATCAAGTATTTCAACAATAGGATAGTACTACCTCTGTGGCAATAGTTAACGCACAGGAGGCTGCCACATTACTAGGAGGTTTGCAATAAATCCACATTTGTAACTCTCAAATTCCTCTTGCAATACGACAACTGAAACGACATCCAACTTCTCTCTAACTGATCAAGTGAACATTGCTTGTTTACGATTTGCGCCGATATATTTCACAGCTTTCTGACTCTGCAGCATGCGTGAAACAGAAATTGGACAATCCAATCTGGGAATTTAATACCCTTTGTTACATTGGAAAATTGTTACGGCACCAGAAAGACTTTTTTGCTTTTGATATATGATTTGCCAATACCTTCGTAAATACACATTGTTCCAATATGCCACCATTACGTCAGTAGATGACGAACGGACATTTTCAGTGTTAAAATGGGTATTGTCAGATAGATGGGGTAGTTTTCTCCAGTTCATCTGGAGCAAATTTTAGTGATACATAACTACAATAGTGCAAAAGAACGCACATATTAAGGAGTGTGTTGTCCATTGTGCTGTATATTGAAATCATAGTGTGATAATCTGCAGCTTTCTACAACTTGAAAATTATGTAGTTACCAGTTTCATCATCTGTATTGCGTTCAGTGATCTTCAGTCATCTCCATCTATGACAGATACGTTACTATTTCACCATACCTAAACGTCCCAGGTCGTCATCAACCAATTTTTGTAACAATACCAGCTCCAGGCCGACCCTATCTTGCAACCGCATCGCCAGCCACTATTTACAAGAAAAAACGAACAACAAGTGCAATGAGAAGAAAATTTCAAGTTATTCATTATGTTGAATATGCATTTGGCAATATAATTACTTATTAAGTGGACGGCTTTGAAGAGGCCTCATTGTTGTATTTTTTGTTTGTTTGAAATAGCGGAGGAAGCTAGTAAAAACAAATTCACAAACACACTGCTATTCACAATATTCACTGATACAAATTCACAAATATCTCAGCATCATCAGATGATTAAAACTCAATTTCAATTAATATTTATTTTTTATCATCTCTTGATGATCGTTAGCGAAATACACGCGTTGAGTGCAAAACAGCATTTCGGTGGTAAACGGAAAACTATTCAAATGCGAATTTGTTTGAAATGTTAAACTGTTCATTATAAACACTGTTGTTATAAAAAAAAACGTGATTTGTGTTACTGATGTTGTGGATAAATAATTTCATTAATAAAATTGTTTCCTTCTATCGAAGTAAGTACGTTAAGTACTGGAAAATATATGCACCTACAGTACAACCAGAATATATTTAGCTGTTATAAATTACATTCATGGCGCACAATGAAAGTAGTATGACCATACCTCAAAGATATAAGAGATGCCCAGAAACAAACAATCACAGCCTGTAGTTCTCGAAGCGTTCACGGCTGTAGCCACAAAAGAAATGAACACAATTTCAGGTTTTGTCGACTACGGTCAAGGGCAAAGTTGCTGTTGTCGCACTGTAAATATCTCAGAAACGCTTTGTCATCAACAATTTGTATGACATATTTGACTCAGTGTGGCGTACTTTTTTATGTCAGTTTTTTATCAGGACCTTAGGGTTTTGTGGAAAAAGTGTTTTAAGTAAAAACGTTGATATGAACATAGGTCCCGAAACTCTTTGTTTTCGACATACCTAGATGATAAAGTTTGTTTTTTTCTTATTTTTTTTTCTGTATGCTTATTAACGGTGAGCTGTTCTGTTTGCTTAATACGAGGTTCTAATTTTACAAGTGAAGTAGTCTAACGAAAATCATCGATAAAAAAACTTTTTAATTATAGATTCAGTTGCGTGCGTACGGTGGTTCGGTGTCCCCTGTAATATCCGAATTTCTATGCTACGTAACAAGACGGTCTGTGCTACGGTCTGTGCTACGGTCGACATGTCAGACGCTACGGTCTGTGCTACGTAACAAGAAAAATCTCGCTGGTAGCAGGTTCTCCCAATATATAATTAGAGTCGATCAAACCACAAAACAGGAAGAGCATCTGAAAAAACTACGTGAAGAACTAGAACAGCGGCAGGAATCCGGTGAAAATGGCATCACTATACGCTACAATTATGAAGAAAGATGAAAAAACTAAGACGCTCGATTACTGAAATTACCATCGCCTATACAAACATTGCTTCTCTTCATGCCAAACTAAACGAATTTTATCTATTTGTACAGCAGCACTCCCCTTCCTGCATAGTGTTGACGGAGACTAGGCTCACCAGTGGCGTTCCAGACTCAATAATCAAGATCAGGGGCTACAGCGTCTACAGGGATGACAGGATTGCCAGGCGCGGATGTGGTGTTTGCATTTACCTACGAACTGCGACTTTTAAAAACTACAACTATACATCGCCCACCCCCCTCCCCAATTAACCTCCGCCCGTCCCTTTTTTTTTTTTACCCTTGCTGGTGTGTATAGGCCCCCAGACTGCTGCCGTGAGAGCGATGATCTGCTCATCAGTTTGCTGGAGGAAGTGAGCGACATGCACTCTAACCTTGTATTTGCTGGAGATTTTAACCACCCATCCATAGATTGGCAGTGTCTCTCTTTGTCCAATTCCAACAGTCCTGCATCACAGTTCTCCAACATGGTAGCAGGGAGTAATCTCACCCAACTGATTATCGAACCGACCAGATTCAAACATGGACAGCGCCCCTCCCTAGTTGACCTGGTGCTTAATAGCGACGAGAATCTGATAACTGCTGTAGATCTTCTTCATCCTATTGGTTGTTCTGACCATGCTGCTATAATCCTCAAAATTCAGGCCATCATTAGTGGGATACCAAGAAATACTACATCCAAGTTTGTCAAGGTTGACTACGAAAACGTGCGCGAGCTGCTTGCTAATATATCCTGGCAAACTTTGTACAGTGCTGTCGACGTGGAAGAAAAGTGGTATATTTTCCATGACACAATCACTAGCGCCGTTCAGGCTAGCAGTGTTACCAATGCCCGCATTAGCAACTCACGAAAGCCATATATAACTGGTGAACTTATTGAGCGCTGCAGGGTGAAACGCAGGCTATGGCAGAGATATAGAGGAACGTTGTCTGACGACGACTACCAGCAACACCGAGACTTCTCCAATTGTCTGTCACAAGACATTCGTGACGTCAGAAATCGCTATGAGACTCAACTTTTGGAAAGGGGTCCTAAGGCAATCTTCAAATACACTACGAGCCAGCAATCTTCTGTTGTTTCTAGGCCTCTGATACGCGGTGCCGATGGTTCCATATGTGAAAATGACAGGGACGCTGCGGAGGTCTTTGCCAAGAATTTCTCAGATGTTTACACCATTGAGCCCACTACCCACCCTGTCTTCCCCCAGGACTCATATCACTCTTGAAGAGATAGAATTCAAGGAGGAGAGTGTGCTGTACGAATTATCTCATCTGTCCACTGACTCTTCCCGGGACCAGACTGCGTAACAGCCTTCGTTTTGAAAAGCTGCAGACATTCCTTGGTAAAACCCCTGCTCAACATAATACAAACGTCGTCAGTCCTGCCAACCGTCTGGCTGTTTGCCCTGGTAACATATATATACAAAAGTGGTGACAAACTCGATCCTACCAACTACAGACCCATAAGTCTCGTCTCAATATGTGCCAAAGTAATGAAAATAATCATCACCAAACATATTTTAGATTTTCTTTTTGCGAACAGAATAGTGCCAGACACACAGCATGGATTTTTGCCAGGCAGATCGATTACTACAAACCTCCTAACCTGCCTTAACGACTGGACTGCGAGCCTAGAGAGGAGGCAACCTGTGGATGTCCTGTATTTTGACTTTTCTAAGGCATTCGACCGTGTGTGACATCGCAGACTGCTGTACAAGCTGGAGCATTTTGGTATCCGCGGATATCTTCGTAAATGGATCGAGGCATTTCTCTCCAACAGGACATGTTCAGTGCGAGTCGGCCAACATAAATCTGTTCTTCGTGTAGTGACATCAGGCGTCCCGCAGGGCACTGTTCTTGGCCCCGTGTTATTCCTAGTATACACGGCGGATTTATCAACACCACTGGGCTGCAAACACGCCTTCTACGCTGATGACTTGAAAATCCACGGAAACCCTCTAGCCGAAGCAGATCTGTTGAACAGCGACTTGGCCGCGGTAACGGAATGGTCCAGAACTTGGCTAATACCACTAAACAAAGAGAAATGCTCGGTATTATACCTTGGCAGCAACAACCCAGAATCGCCTTACCATTTTCCAGACAACCAACGTGTACATCCTGTGCCGACTCAGCGCGACCTGGGCATAATTATAAAAAGAGACTTGAGTTGGTCTGAATAGGTTGCTTCGGTGGTTAAGAGGGCAAATTGCGCCTCTTACATCCTTGCAAAATCATTCCAGGCCCGCGAAAGTGAGCTGTGGCTAAGACTTTTCAAGTCATATGTGCGCCCTTTGCTGGAGTACGGAACTGTAGTCTGGAGTCCAAACCTCATTAAGGATATCGAGCTGATAGAGTCTGTGCAGCGACGATCCACCAAATGAATACATGGTCTTTCTCAGCTTGAGTACCACCAACGCCTCGAGTGTTTACACCTGGATAGCCTCAGTGACAGGCGCTCACGAAATGATCTCATAGAGGCATACCGCATTCTCTCAGAGTCATACACAACAGATATGAGCTCTCTATTTCAACTAAATGAGAATGAAAGGCTATGAGGACACAGTCTCAAACTGTCGCGAGAAAACTTTCATATCTCTGCCAGGTAGCATTTCATTACTAACAGGGTGTTTCATAGATGGAACTCACTTCCTCAGAATGTCATAGACGCCTCAACTGTGGCCACCTTCAAGAGCAGACTTGACACTTACAACTCCTCTCGACTGCGACTGCTGTGGTGATGGTGCGGAAGTGTTGCGTGTACGGGCATGACCTGTTTCGCCTCAGTGTTCTACGCACGCAGCTGATGGTGCCGCGGAGACTTCCACGATCCTACTGTTCGTGCCCTGTCTGCCTGTCTCGATTAACTCTGCTTGTAACCGCATTGCATATATTTTTTTCCTATTATTTGTATAATTTGCGCTACATACATTTTTTGTTTTTGGGCATGATAGGTGTTACCTCTGCCCTTATTTTTGTTTAGTAAAATACTGAACTAGAATAGGGCGATATAGAAGGTCTAATTATTTCGTCATCTAAAAGTTTTTTTACCTGTTTTTGAATTTCTGTTTTTAAATGATAAGGATATCTAAAATTGTTGACATAAATAGGGTCATTATATTTGGTTCTTATGTGATGACGTACAGCGTTACACTTGCTTAGTTTTTCATTAGGATTATAAAATGTGTGATGAAACTGTTTGCATACTTGTGTGATTTTAAAAACTTCTTCCTGAATCATATGATCGGTACGAATCGCATTTTCAATTTTAAAAGGTGTAATTTTTAATGGCTGGATATTTTCCAGTTCTACAAATTCTTCGAAGTTACTTTAATAATTCGTTTCTCTATACAAGTATTTATTTCATTAGGTATTATAATTTTTGAATTTTCGATAACGCAAAAAGATTCTGAAATATATCTCCGTCTTTTAAAATTATTTCTGGAAACAAAGCAAGACCGTTTTTAAAATTTTCAGCAGTTAAAGAGTTAACTTCTTCTAAAAAAAGAGAATTCTGAATATTTTATCAATTTGTTTTTGAAATATAGAGAACAATTTAATTTAGTTAAATCATTAAAGCTTAATAGACAATCGTATTTCTTATGCCAGGGATGTACTAGAAATTTTAACGGTTCATAGATATTAAATTCTTGTAAAAGCGGAATATTTAAAGCATGCGTACCTTTATGAGTTACATTACACGCTGTTATTTCAAAATCGTAAGGATAAATATATTTTGAAAAATATTTGTATGCAATTTCTGAATTCATAATGCTAGTCGATGCACCAGAATCTAGTAAAATTTTTATTTTATACTTAGAGGAATAAATATATGGCAATTTAGGAAAATTTTGAGCATTATTTAAATCTAAGTTATAGTTTCTTTCGAGGTTATGGCTTGACAATTTTCGTTAACCGCATTAGTGTCCATAGGTTCAGGTACATAAGTATTATGAGTACATGTACATATTTTGATTAGATGCATTATTAAAGTTTCGATTTTCCTGCGAAGTGCGCATTGTTTGAGTCCTAAAATTATGTGATTTATTCCATCATTGATTTATATGCCGATTATCGTTAGGATGGGTGAATTGGTAATTGTTATGATTCCAAGGAACTCTATAATTATTACTTTGCGTTGCAAAATGAGGAGTAAAAGAATTTTGATGTCGTCTGTTATTATGAAAATTTTGAGGATTATTTCTGTTAACGGGAGGGCGTGAATTATGTGTATTCGTTTGATGAGAACGTGAAGAATTGTTATTACTAGAGTTAAAAATATTACGCTGGGGATTTATATATCGTGTGCGCATAAAATCCAAGTATTCGCCTTGTTGTTGCAAATTATCATAAATTCTACATTGGTTTATGTAATCCAATAAGGTAGCGGGTTGCAAATGAATAATATAACTTCTATAAGGTTCTCTTAGACCTGCTATAAAAGTATTTTTTGCTTGCTCATCGAACATTGTATTTTTAATATTAACAATATTTTAATCATCTTTATTTAATTGACTGTTTTCTTTCAGCTTTTGAAGTCTTAGATTTATTTCTTGTGCGTAAGATTCAAAATTTTGAAATGGTAATTGAAAACATGAAGTTAATGATGTTAGAAGTGCTCTGAACGTGTGTGTTTATATATATTCAATAACAAAGTTTTTAATTCATCATAATTATTTGGTTTATTTAAAATAATTAAATCCCGAGCTTCACCTTTAATTTGTGAAATTACATATTGAAAAAAATGATTTCGTTAGATGAGGATCTTGTATTTGTAATGAATCTAAAAATTCTTTTGACTGGGCGAGAAAATAAAATAAATCTTTTGAACCTCCCCTATGTATATTCGGGAACAATATGTTCTGCTAAATTAAATCTAACTAGAATATCTGCATGTGTAAGTTCATGTGCCATATTTTCGTTTCTAGTTACAGGTGAACGATCAAGAAATTAGCTCATCAGTTGATTTTGCACAGTTAAAAAAAATCAAAAGTACTTAGGAACTAAAGGAAACTCACAAAAGCATTTTCTCCTGTTGCTGAAGTCGAACAAATACTTCACAAACTTTATTAGTCTAAAGGAAGAGATGTTACAGCTTCTAAAGTTAAAACCCGAATGTATTCAGTCTTATCAAAAGGCAATCTTCTGTGCCTGCCTTTCCCACAATAATAAATATGTCATCGTAATTTTGAAGGGATGGTTTACATAAAGTGCTTATCTTTATCTCTAAGGTTATTAAATTAAATGGTAAACTAAACAATAAACAATTTTAAGTAACGTGTGAAATAATATCTTAAATACTAAAAAAGGGCACTCTGCCTAACTAAATAATAAACAACTATACGTAATGCGAAATAATGATAACTACCAACAAAGGGCAGATTCCATAACTATAAATATTTTAAATTTAAAACTTAAAAAAGTATGAAACAAGAAAACGATACGCATATTACATTACATTATTATATTTGGATATGGCCTTTATGACCTCTATGGCATTTATTACCTGTATGGTCTTGGTAACCTTTGATCATATGATCTTTATGCCTAATATGACCTTTATGACCTTCTTAATAGTTTCTAATTTAAAGATTAGAATAGAGACTAGTAGTATCATTTGATTTTTTTTCTACTTCAAAAATCTATAAAACGCCATGACAGGAATATATCATAACAAAAAATATCATAAGGCAAATGAAGATAAATTCAGTATTTGATTTGGCCACACGTTTTCACAGAATTTTAATATTCTATATTTATACTTATACTCTTAATATACGCAGGTTGGTGTATTTGGTTAAACTACTTAACTTTTTGAAATCCGTGGATATGAATTAATAAAAATGAAGTCGTATATCATAAATACATACAAATGTACTCCATATACGTATAACTACCCCTCAGAAAAATTGTGTAGGGCTAAAAGCATTCTGTTTTGCCAACGGTAGGCTTCATTTACGTTTTGAATATAATATAGACTTGAAATTTGAGAGTACTTTGTTCAAATAGGCTTTAGAATAATCCTGTTTTGCTCACGGGCAGCGTTTTTTATTTAATATTAGTCAGTGGGAATTATCCTTCGTGTTTACGTTCCATATACGGTTGTTTAACTTCCTCCTTTCACATACATATTAAAGTAGATGGGAATATTGCGCTGAGGTCGAAATCTCGGGCACGAGGTAATGTTTTATTTACGATTTACGATACATATGTGATTTACGTACCCCAACGTAACTGTGATTTCTGATTGCATTTGTAGCGTACCTACATACAGTGCGCGCATAAAATATGGAATAAATTCAGTAAATGTGAAACAAAAAATGTTTCACACAAATGTTTCAACAGGTCGATTTTGTTTAATAATAACACACATTTTTGAGGGAACGTCTATTTTCAGATGTCATTTGTTTTTGAGTAATGACGTCATCAACTTATTTTTCAAATGGCAACTCTCCATTTTTAAATTTAGTCAGATGTGGAAATAAGACCAGAACTGAGCAGGAGGTATGCAATTTATTTAATGCAACATATCCAGATAACCCTATCACCCAATCCACAGTTAGTAAGATTGAGTTTCAAATTTAGAGACTATGATGAATCTTTGTCAAAAAAATCCTAATTTACACCAGCAAATACTTTTTCCAATGAAGCCACGTTTTGTCTAAACGTCACAGTGAACCGTCAAAATTGCAGGTATTGGAGGCGGACGAATCCTCATTGGATCATCGAAGCACATACTCAACATCCGCAGTAATTAAATGTGTGGGCCGGAATAGTCGCAATCACAATAATAGGGCCTTTCTTCTTTGAAGAAACTCTCAGAGGAGAAAGGTATATGGAGTTCTTGCAAAATGATCTAGATCCAGCGCTTGCAGTAATTCCTTGCAGTAGTTTCCAAACAAGAATGATCCTGACATTCCAGATAACACACTCTGGTTTCAGCAAGACGGAGCACCCCGCATTGTGCGCACTCGGTTTGTGAATATTTAGACGTCATCTTTGTAATTTGCGCGAAATAAATCGATTATTTTCAACTGTGATTGCAGTTACACATAAAATCTTCTGAAAATTTAAAATGTCTGTTCCTTTAGGCGCTTTATCCATTTTTTAACTCAAAAATAGCGTGAATCAAGGATCAAGCCAATTTAGGGCGGATTTAGGGAGTCATTGCACATTTTATTGCCGAAATTTTATAGTTCAGCCGAGAAATGAAAAAAATCTAACATTTTGGTCTCTTGTTTTTTTTTATACAACTAACTGTTTTCGAGGAAATCGTTGGTGAACCAAGGTGTTATTAAAATATCCTGGTGGTGTTATTAAAATATCAAAGTAGAAATAGAAAACGTAATAGGCTGTGACAGCTTATTTTGTTAATGTTTATTAACTTACTGCCTAAAGGAACAGGAGCTTGGAAATTTTCATTCAAGAAATTTGATGTCTAGGTAACTGTGGTCACAAATCAAAATAATCGATTTCCGAGCAACTTACGATGGCTGTAGCTCAGGGAGGTGCATTTTAGGACATACATCTGTAGGAAAATAAGTTTTATTTTTAACTCAAAAATACGCCCTGAAAATCTTTTTAGTGAAATTGGGAACACCCTGTATAATCAGTAACCCTGTATTATGTGTATCCTGTATATGGATGTATCTGAGGTACTGATGTTTATTTTAAATGCAGTTAAGAATACCACACACCAACGCAAAAAATCAGTGATAAACTGACAAATATTCCGCGTAGGTCCATGGGATCCTTTAGTTGGATCTTTATTAGTAACACAGTTCACGTGGGTATATGATTTCAGCGTTTAACGTTCCAAGCACGTTTCCAATTATTAGTTAATTTTAATTTAACCAACATAATTACCTACTACTTACATCTCGAAAGTAAAACGAATGCAGGCGAATTTTTTTTTTTTGTAGACTTTTAGATGTTTTACTATATTAGTTTACTACATTATTATCATTAGTTTGTTAATATCGAAAATATATTTATTTGGAAACATTTATGTTTTGTGGGAAATACTAATCCTCATACTTATTACGTCCAAACCCACGCAGTGGTCAAGTATTCATTAAAAATCTTTTAAAAAAATTGTGTTCACTAAATGGGCATTAAATTTAAGTGTATAAATAAATTAAACGTGTACAGGGAGTCAAGAAAAAGATCATGAAAAAAGGTTGACAAAAGGGAGGCGATTACTTTGATTAAAATAAGAAAAAAACGTTCCTATGAACATGTGCCGGAAATTTACGTTTTGAAAAAGTAATCACAGACAAAACATCTTAAAACAAATAGCAAATTAGTTTGACAGATCTGTCTCGGACAGATGCAGAGGTTGCAGAGGTTGCTCTTTTTATTTTTCATAGCTTAGCATTTTCGGAAAACCCTGTTTTTCTCGAAAACAGTGCGTCGTACGAAAATTAAACGAGACATTTTTTAGAAAATGGATGAGAAAATCCGAATTTAAAAAAAAATCAAAAACCTACTCTCAATATCAAATATTACCCCTTAAATAAGTCGACTATAGTACGTCCCCACCACCTAATTAAGGTATAGTTTTTTTATCACCAGTAAATTCAGCTTTAAAAAATTACCCCAGATGTAAATTTTAGTAAATTTGTCTTAACTAGTTACTAAAATAATTGAAAAGGGCCTCTTGAATTTCATCTTCAGGGGGATATAGTTTCCTTAAGAAACATTTCCGGACACATATGAACTTTTCTTCTTATTTTAATCTAAGGATGTATCTCCTGGATCTTTAAAGAGTTTTTTCGGTTACCCGTATAAACTGATTAATGGCTTGGCTAATGGCCAAACCATTTTTTTTTTATTTTCAATTGGTTGAAAATAGTATTTGTTGTAGATAACACTGGAGGAGGGGTGACGTAGGGTTCTATTTTAATGTGAAATAAAAATATTCATGCGGCATGTCGTGTAGTAGGTTTTAAGGTGGTATAATTCAAATTTCACATTATTATATCTCTCTTCTGATTCTACCTCCATATCCATGTAGTGGAGTTCATTGGGCCACTGCGGTCAATGTAGAGTGTATGTTATCATTGGGGTCAATGGGATAGTTGAAGTCATGGGATATTTGGTGTTATGGGATCATTGGGGTCATGGAATCATTGGGGTCAAAGGAATTATTGAGGTCATGGTATCATTGGATCATGAAATTATTGAGATGAATGGATTATTGGTGTCATGGGATCATCGGGGTCGTAGAATCATTGTGTCATAGGTTATTGGGTTAATCGAATCAGTCGGGTCATGGGATCAGTGGGATCATAGCATCATTGTAGTCATGGGATTGTTGGGGTCATGGGATCACTGGGGCCAGTGGGATCATTGGTATCAATGAGATCATTAATGAAAATGAGATCAGTCGGATTCTTAGGATCAATGAGGTTATCTCAGGGTATGACTCTTGTGGGTTGTTCAGTGGGGTCATGGGATTATGGGGGCATGGGATCATTTATGTCAATGGAATAATTGGGGGGTCAGAGCGATCATTGGAGTCAATGGGATCATGGAGGTAATGGTATTTTGTGGGTTGTTCAGTGAGATCATGGAATCATTGGGGTCATGAGATTATTGGTGTCAATGTAGTAATTGGGGTCAATGGGTTTATTGTGGTCAGGCGATCATTGGAGTCAATGGAATATGAGAGTAATGAAATATATTGGTATCAGTGGGATCATAGGGGCCAATAAGATCATTGGAGACATGGACATTTTGATGAAATGATTTTACTGTTAAGGGCGATATTTGTCCTTTACAAACAAAATAATTTTTCAATACCTTTAAAAGACAGCAATTTCAAATAATATAAAGTAAAAAAGATCCCATTAGCGCCTAACTTTATCATTTTTTTTATATTTAAATTATTGGTAACGGGTATGTTGCGCCCTTTTTGCCCCAAATCAGCGCCTATGGGTAAGGTGCCCATAAATAACGGCCGTCTGGCGTAAAATCTCTAAACTACTTAGAGATAAGCGTTAGGGCAGGCAGCAAAACTAGTACATATGTGACTCTTATACACACAACAACACAAGCACGCTAAAAATATCTCATTTTCCCATAACATAACATATATCAAGAAACATTGTAAACTATTTAGAATAAGTGAACAGTGAATATATCACATAAAACACGGTGTTGTGTAATTATTTTCGCACATACTCATTTGCTCACATCGCATAAATCACATATCATATCATACATCAAGAGCATCTGATAAAGTCTGGCTCTCAAATTCGCCGAGAAAAGCCTTGGCAAACTCCATGGTCCTTCGAGCCACGATATCCATCGGAAAACTGGTCATACCTGTGGAAAAAGGAAAAATCAAAACAGCATAATATATACGTATCAGTGAACGTAGCGAAAGCAGCGGACGGCCGAACGGACGCCGACCGGCACTCACACCCAGCACGAAACGGCATCGACGCATCTTTAGCAGGTACCTAGCGAGACGGAAACAATAACAACGCAGAACGCATCATTCAGTAAGTCCTACCTTTATAATTCCATAAACAGTTGTTTAAACATTCATCCTATTCAAAATCGATTATATAATAGAAGTAAAAGAATAGTATTAGCACAGTAGATTCTGATCATAAACTAAATAAATAATTCCATTAAATAGCGCATTTAAAAGCAACAAAATGTCAATGCAAACAGATCTAAAAGATTTACAGGTTCGCAGACGCATTTTAAAAGCACAGTTGACTAGATTCCAGACATTTTTAAATGAACTAAGTGTAGACGAAGTAAAAAAGGGTAAATTACCTGCGCGTTTGGACAAATTGTCATTAGTTTGGACAGGGGTTTGACGAAATACAAACGCAAATTGAACTTTTGGACAGTGAGTCACCGGAAACAAAAGAACGCGAAGAATTTGAAAACAAATATTTCGACATAATAGATCAAGCAGAAACTATAACGAAAAGCACGTCGAACATCCCACAATCCGGTACTAATACACAGCCTCCAGGTGTACAGTTTGATATTAAGTTACCGCAAATAAAAATACCTGAATTTTCCGGCGCATATGATAAGTGGTTTCAATTCCGCGATACATTCAGTACCTTAATTCATAAAAATACAACCTTGACGGATATTCAAAAATATTTTTATTTACAGTCAGCATTGCAGGGTGAGGCAGTTCAGCTAATCAGCGCGCTTGAAGTGTCCGAGGCGAATTACACAGTAGCGTGGAAATTGCTGACAGCTCGATTTGAAAACAAAAAAGTTATCATGCGCATGCATCTAAAAAATATATTTGAATTATCCAATGTTGCATCAAATTCATAACGGCCTTGCGACAATTTTTAGACAACTTTTTAAAGCATTTTCGAGCATTAGAAAACTTAGAATTACCGGTTAATAATTGGGACGCAATTTTAATTTACTTGTTAATGACAAAGCTTGACTTTGTAACCAAAAAAGAGTGGGAAAGCAAAACAGGAGATGTGGAAATACCCACCATCGAACAATTTGTTGAATTCATAACAACCAGATGTCAATTATTAGAATCTATTAACGCAAAAGGTCAAAATCGATTTATGGCAAAAAAAGGGACAAGTTCAACAATCTCATATTACTGCCAGTGGCGTAGCGTGCAACTTTTGTAAGGGCAATCATTATATTTTTGCTTGTAAACAATTTCTCGAATTAGACAAACCCACGCGACTAACAAAATTAAAAAACAAACGGTTATGTACAAACTGCCTAAGACATGGGCACAGCAATTTGGAATGTAGATCTAGTGGTTGCAAAATCTGTAATAAAAGGCACAACTCACTATTACATATCGAAAGGCAAAATAATGCATCGGTTTCAAATAACTCCGGAAAGAACACCAGTCCCAAAAAATCCGCTTCTACAAGTTCATCCCAAGAACAAATCAACTCAACAACGAAAGATAGCAAAGATGTAACAATTTCCACTCATTGCAATCAACATAAGTTTGAAAATTTTGTATTACTATCAACCGCTGTAATTTCCATATTTGACAGTCAAAATAAACCAATCAAATGCCGCGCTCTCCTTGACAGTGGATCTCAATCAAACTTCATAACGCAAGAATTGTTTGAAAAATTAAATTTACCCTCAACTAAAGTAGATATACCTGTACAAGGAATAAACTCAGCGACTGTTAAAATATCTCAAAAAACTTTAGCTACTTTCAAATCACTATGTAATAATTATAAAGCACAAACTTCGTTTTGATATTAAATAAAATCACAGGCAACGTTCCGCAGCATACAATTAATTGTTCAAATTTAAATATTCCGGAAAACTTAAAGTTAGCAGATCCCGACTTTCACAAAAGTCAATCTATTGACATACTAATTGGTTCAAGCATTTTTTATGAACTTTTGAGCATTGGTCAAATTAAATTAGGACATGGCAAACCAGTTCTGCAAAAAATCGGTACTAGGATGGCTCATATCAGGCCCTATTCCAGTGTATCCAATTTACTCAAATCTTGTTACAAAACCTCAATACAATTTAGCAACCGTAGATATCAGCAAACAATTAGAAAAATTTTGGTTAATTGAGGAGATCCCACAACAAAAAATGTACTCAAGTGAAGAAAGTGAATGCGAACGCGAATTCATAAACAATGTTCAGCGTGATAAAATAACTGGTCGATTTACAGTAACATTACCTTTAAAAGACAACTACAAAAAATTTAGGAGACTCTCTTACATCAAGCATCCGAAGATTTTATTCTCTCGAAACAAAATTGTTAAAGAATCCATCTCTTCGCGAATCATATGTAAATTTCATGAACGAATATGAATCATTAGGTCACATGTCGCGCATTGATCCCGAAAATGACAAAAGCCAGACAACGTTTTATCTTCCACATCATTGTGTAACAAACGAATCCTCAATTACAACAAAACTGCGAGTAGTTTTTGATGGTTCCACAAAATCTTCAACCAATCTCTCATTAAATGATGTTCTCAAGGTTGTACCCATTGTTCAAGATGATCTATTCGAGATTTTGATTCGATTTAGAAAACATAACGTTGTACTAATAGCGGATATTGCCAAAATGTACCGCCAGATAGAAATACATCCGTCGCAACGCTCTCTTCAGCGAATAGTGTGGCGAGCAGATCCTGCACAACCTTTAGATCATTATAATTTAAATACCATCACATATGGAACATCTTCAGCTTCATTCTTATCAACTAGATGTTTAGTCCAATTGGCGCGTGAAAATAAAACTACATATCCAATCGCATCTCAGACATTCGAAAATGACTTTTATGTAGATGATTTAATCACAGGAACTCCAGATATTGCCTCAGCAACAAACTTGTTTAACGAATTAAACACAATAATGCAAAGCGCATGTCTAGAACTACGAAAATGGGTATCAAACAAACCCGAGGTTTTAGAAAATGCAACCGTTCAAAATAATACAGACTCCAATTTCATAATAACTAGTGATCAAAGCTGCAAAACATTGGGCTTACTGTGTACTGTTGTACTTACTTACTCCAACAAACGATCAATTTCAATATATAAGGTCAAGTAAATCTCAACCCAATATTCATGTCACAAAGCGCGTAATTTTATCAGTTCTATCGCAAATCTTTGACCCGCTCGGTCTCGTTGGTCCGGTGGTTGTAAAGGCAAAATTACTTCTGCAAAATCTCTGGATATTAAAGCTAGAATGGGATGAATCAATACCGGTTACTTTAAATACCGAATGGCAACAATTCTGTGAACAATAATTACCTACATTAATGGAGTTAAAAATTCCCAGACAAATAACCTTACATTCATATGACAATGTACAAATGCATGCATTCTGTGATGCCTCTCAATTAGAATACGGTACATGCATATATTTGAGAACTCAGTCAAAAGCAGGTAGCGTTTTAGTGCGACTTGTAACAGCAAAATCACGCGTAGCTCCCTTGAAAACGCTCACGATACCAAGATTGGAGCTTAGCGGTGCTCTTCTCATGACACGGTTGGTAAAAAAGGTGGTTACTGCTTTGAAAATGGACATTCATGACATATTTTATTGGTGCGCTTCAACAATAGTTCTGGCTTGGTTGCACACCGAACCTAGCAAATTAAAAACATTTGTATCAAACCGCGTATCCGAAATCCAGCAAACATCTAACATTTCAAAATGGCGACACGTTATCTCAAATGAAAATCCCGCGGATTTAATATCCCGAGGATCGGATACCTTAAGTTTATCTAAAAATTCCTTATGGTGGGAAGGTCCATCATGGCTCAAATCCGATGAAACACGGTGGCCAAACAATTATACTCCAGAAACGCAGTTACCTGAAGTAAAACAACTTACAATATCTAATGTATGTGTAGACCCGAACGTAACTAATATTTTCTCCAAATATTCCTCGTTTAGCAAATTGCAACGTATTACTAGTTATTGTATTCGTTTCATGCAAAATGCTAAAAAACAAAAATCTGACAGAAATGTGGGTTCCTTAAATATTGAGGATATAACAAAAGGTACTAATGCGTTATTAAAGCTCGCTCAGTCACAAGAATTCACACATGAAATAAATTTATTACAGCGAGGGAAGGAAATTGCACATCATAGCAAAATTGCATCACTTGACCCCTTCTCGATGAGAATGGAATCTTAAGAGTGGGAGGTCGGTTGAAAAAATCAAACTTAACTTTTAATCAAAAAACACCCAGTTATCTTACCCGCAAATCATAAGTTGACGCAGCTCATAGTACAACATGTACATACATGTAAAAAATTTGCACTCAGGCGTACAGGCAACTCTGAGTTTTCTTAGACAGGAATATTGGCCGCTAAATGCTAAATCAACCGTTAAACAAATCATACGAAAATGCGTGCCCTGTTTTTCGGGTCCGACCTACAAGCCTATCACAAAAAATGGGCGACTTACCTGCATCAAGGGTCACAGCAGCCCGTCCGTTCAATTTGTGGCGTTGATTTTGCCGGCCCTTATCAAATAAAGGACGGAAAATTCAGGAATCGTAAGATTATAAAAGCATATCTTTGCATTTTTGTGTGCTTTTTGTCAAAAGCATTCCACCTGGAAGTTGCTACTGACCTCACCAAAGAAAGTTTCTTAAACTCACTAAAAAGGTTTATTTCACATCGAGGAATATGCACACAAATTTATTCAGACAATGCTACTAATTTCGTAGCAGCAAATAAAAGAGCTTCAACAAATCTCAGATTTTCAATCAGACAGCAAAATTCAAAACTTTCTGAATGAAAACAAAATCTCTTGGAACTTCATTCCAGCCAGGTCTCCTCATATGGGAGGACTCTGGGAAAGCGCTGTGAAATCTGCTAAACAGCATTTAAAACATGTACTAAATTATATTTTTCCCACGTATGAAGAGTTTTATACTCTTACCACTCAAATAGAATCGATTTTGAATTCGAGACCTTTGTACCTTTCCTTTGTCTACCTTGATACCTAAAGACTATACTTCCCTCACTCGGGGACATTTTCTGGTGAGAGAAGCACTAAATTGCATACCGCAAGAGTGCCATGCAATCGAGGGTACTCATCTATTTCGATATGAGCATTTCCAACGCATCATTCACCATTTTTCGAAATGTTGGTCCCACGACTATCTCCATCTTCTGCAGCAGCGTACGAAATGGCGTTTCGTGAAGCATGTTCCAGCCCTAGATGGATCTATTGTTCTACTCAAGGAGGACAACACCCCACCTCAGGCGTGGCCTATGGGCCGAATCATCGACGTTCACTCCGGCTCAGATGGATTATTGCGTGTGGTGTCAGTGAAAACTCGTCACGGCGTGGTGAAACGTGCAGTGGTAAAAGTGTGTTTACTGCCCGTAGAATAAGACACGTTTTAACCTAGCATCTATGTTGGACAGATTGAACTGTATTAGATTTAAGTTAATTATTAATTGTCTATTTGTATATAATTATTATTTTTATTTGTACATTTGTATATTTTTCTCTTGAAAGACATGGTCATTTCAAAGGCGGGGGTATGTTGCGCCCTTTTTGCCCCAAATCAGCGCCTATGGGTAAGGTGCCCATAAATAACGGCCGTCTGGCGTAAAATCCCTAAACTACTTAGAGATAAGCGTTAGGGCAGGCAGCAAAAACTAGTACATATGTGACTCTTATACGCACAACAACACAAGCACGCTAAAAATATCTTCTCATTTTCCCATAACATTATATATCAAGAAACAAATTGTAAAATACTTAGAATAAGTGAACAGTGAATATATCACATAAAACACAGTGTTGTGTAATTATTTTCGTACACATACTCATTTGCTCACATCGCATAAATCACATATCATATCATACATCAAGAGCATCTGATAAAGTCTGGCTCTCAAATTCGCCGAGAAAAGCCTTGGCAAACTCCAGGGTAAAATCTATCGGTGAATCTTTGTTTGACTTAGTGAATCCCTTGTAAATGAGTGAAGAGCGGAATAGATGTAGGATGGATCTGTTAAAGAATATATTATATGTATTTGTATTATGTATTTTACTTCCACATCTAGATAGTGGAGTATTCTTGGAAAAAAAAGCAATTATTTTATTGGCTAAATAAGCCTAAAATGTTCTGAAACGTCAATATTTTAAATTTAAGTGAAAACTTTTTCTATCTGTCTGTCGGTCTGTCTGCTTGTATGTTAATCTTTTTTGTGTACACGATAACTCGAGAACGCTTTAAGATATGAACTTACAGAGACTTACAAAGTATGTCTGGATTAATCAGTTTCTGAATCGTAGGTGCTGAAGTCACTGCTATCATCTCCAGTAGTTATATAATCAAAGGGGGAACGTCTGGTCGATCAAGTATATACCATGTTATTATTTCATATTATGTGAAATATGTGAACATAATATATTGCATGAGATACTTCCTGAGAGCTACAGTTCCTAAAACTCACTTTTAAACATTAAAGTTCAAAACTTTATGTTATTATTATTTAATCAATCTTGAATTGCAGCTTTGGTCCATCATCCATTTGGTATTGTATTTAATAATAATGTGCTACGATAAGGAGCGCTGTTCATAATAATTAAACATGGTTCAGTCAAGTTCCTTAATAATTGATTTTCTAACCATTTCCGAAAAGTTATATATAACCTCGATAAAACCATCTTCATTGCTTCCATCATCATGTAAAATGGTACCTTTATGCATAAGTATAAAAATACAAAATTTTTCATACAGTATGAAAATTTTGTATTTTCATACTTATGCATAATTATAATTGTGTAACTTACCTTTTACTATCAAGTTTAGTAGTTTTTACGCTCTTTGTATTATTGTGTTGTTATGAATAAACTATTGTACCTTTTCAAAAAATCTCTGGGTGCGGCATACTCTGTCGATGTGTTTTTCTTTATATCCGTTTATCTTTATATACCCAGAGAGCAAGAGTAGAACAACAACCAACAACGTATGCTTGCCTACCCTATGTCGCAGGAGTGACAGATAAACTCAAGAAAACACTGTCGACAAAGAATATTGGTGTACGATTTCGCACAGTAAAAAAAATACAGCAGGTGCTTCCCTCAAATAAGGATCCGGTTCCTAGACTTCTGACTAAATGTGTCTACGAGTTCAAATGTACCTGTGGAAAAAGCTACATTGGACCGACGGGAAGAAGTATACAATGTAGGATCAAAGAACATCAACGACATATCAGACTGGGGAATACAGACAAGTCGGCAATAGCGGATCGTGTTCATACCAACGAGAACCACAAAATCGATTATGATAACATCAAAGTGTTAGACAAAACTACAAGATATTACACAAGAATAATTAGAGAATCCCTGGAGATCATGAAAAACAATAATAATTTTAATAGGGAGGACGGGTATCGACTGAGTAATACATGGAGATTAGCGATACCAAAGACCAGTGACCTGGAATGTTATGGTCAACCGAGCTCTACGGATATGCAGCCCAACCATAGCAGAGCCAAGGTATATAACGAGGAGCAAAGACGACCTTTACAAACCTTCTGAAGAAGCTGAGAGCATGGTCAGCGAAACGTCAAGTCAATTTAGACGACCACGGCAAAACCCGGAAGAAATAACTTCACCATTGGATAACAGCAGTGAAAGCCTGCATTCTGCTATATATAGTGTGTCACACTCTCCGCGAAAAGAAATTTACGATCAAAATGGGTCAGAATTTTCTTGGTCGTCCAAAACCGATGTTTTTAAAAATCAAATTACTTACCCATTTTGAAAGTAAAGTGTAACAAACTATACATGTTGGAAAGCGGAAGAATGCAGCTTTTGTTTAGTGTAAACAGATATAGGGTACTGCATTCAAAATAGCGGCAAATTTTAATGTTGAAATCGACCATATTTTAAAAAACACCCTGTAGGACAAGTAACAATGTTTTAACATAGCACGAAAAATATTTTTTTTTTAAATAGTAAAATCGACTGACGAAAACCTCGTCAAATCATTTACCCTTTTTAAAGGTAAAGTGTAACAAACTATACATACATGTTGGAAAGCGGAAGAATACAACTTTTGTTTGGTGTAAACAGATACAGGGTATTGCATTCAAAATAGCGGCGAATCTTAACATTGAAATTGACCATATTTTAAAAACACCCTGTAGGACAAGGAACGATATTTTAACATAGCACGAAAAGCATTTTTTGATATAGTAAATCGACTGACGAAAAGCTCATCCTTGTAAGTTCATTCTGTCAAAAGATATATAATATAATAATAAATCACACCACAGAAATTGACATTTTCCCTCTAAGAGTCATTACGACTGTGCAGAGGGAGAATACACATGGAAAAAGAGCTATGACACACAATCAAACCCTGTGACAGGTGCCAATTGCCACAGGCGGGATTCGAACCCACGCAGATAATAGCTCTCGGAGTAATCGCCACCTTCTCACCTGGCGCTTTACCCACTGAGCTATCGCCGCGGCATTTTTTTTTCAATTTTCTGTTACAATGCAGGTACAATGGTTTAATTCCTAGACGTATCCAACAAAATATTAATTGCCTATATACTGTCAGTGATAACTCACATCCATTAATGCATAGGGTAGATAGAATTTACTCTAGATTTAAAAGAGATATATTCAATTTAGAAATTAAAGTAACACACATAAAAATTAAAAAACTCAAAGATGAAATAACAGATAATTATCAAAAAATATCCTTATTAATTCCAGATAATGTTTACAACACATTTTTAAACATTGCAAAACATAAATAGAATTGTTTAACGTTTAAAAAAGTTAAAATTGTTCATATACGAAAATTAAATCAACTTAAGATAGACAAAGAAATACATAAAGACACAGTCCCAGGAAATTGGCTAGTAAACCTCACAGATGTTACTATTCCAGACGAAGCAAGTAGAATTCTAGCTTATGGACCTAAATTTTCAATAAACCAAGGGCGTAGCAAGCCCCAAATGGTCAAGTAAAAACCAAAATACTCGGGGATTGCGCTTGCCGTTGCCTCCAATGACCTTTTTTTTTGCTTATTTGTTTAATCTGCATTGGGCCGCCCCCCCAAAGAAAAATACTGGCTACGCCCTTGCAGTAAACCACACACAACGGTATTTCCCAATGATTAATATAATAAAAGATGTTGAATATACTATCCAAGATTTACCTGAAAATATCAATAAGAACTCTGTGAGATAGCGTTGCAATAATATCATTACTAACTATGCTAATAAGTTAAAAAACAACAAACATAGTGATGTCATTGAAAAGGATTTTCAAATCACCAAAAAAATTTTAAAAAACTAATAATGAAATTACTGTGACAATGAAATATTATAAAATATCACTTGTTAAAAATTTGAGTACTCAACTCATACATTTACTGAATAATGATCACATACAAATAATCACATATCCAGTAAAAACTGTTTATTTATTTATTGATTTATTCTAAAAATTAAAACCAACCACAAAAGAAAAAGATAAACCTGATGTAGTATATTCAATTCCTTGTTTAGGTTGTGACAAACATTATGTGGGAACTACAAAAAATAAACTTCACCTAAGGTTAAATCGACATAAAAGAGACTGTTATCCTACCAATTCAGATGTAAAAGAAAAAACAGCGTTATCTTTTCATCATTTTTCAACTGGACATTTTGACTTTGCAATTACTAAGGTTAGATGTGAAAAAAATACAGAAAAAGGATTATTTCGGAAATGCTCTACATAAACAAACATCAAACCAAGGTAGTGAATCATAGAACTGATGTCCAAAACTTACGCATTATTTACATTAATCTATTAGAAATGTCCTAAATAACAATAAGAATTAAACAATGTTATTTGATCGTATTATTATATACAGTTTTCTTGAATAAAAGAACATACATACATATTTTCAATTGCTCTATCCCTATGAAAATAAAAATATTTCTACAATTTAAACTATAAAGTTGTGAGTGATCAAGACATATGGCGGTTATTCTAGTCAGTATTAATTATTGTGAAACAAAACCGACCCCATCTAAAGTAAATAGAGCCTAGGTAATTATTCGTGTAGTATGTTTATAAAAACAAAAGAAAGAAATATAACATTATTAAAATATTTAAACACATGTACCTGCAGGTAATATTTTAATTTTTACTTCCAACAAAAAGAATTTTTTTTGTAACATCTTTTTTATTTTTTTTTAATTATTGTTCATGTATATCGAGTAATCTTTATGATATTTAATCTATATACATTTTTTACACACATACATTCATATTGTATTCTATGTAGAGAAAAACATCAAACTTTGGAATGATATAGACCATTATTTTAAAAAACACTAATTGAGAATGTTTTAGATATAATAATTTTATAACTGTAACTGTACAATTTTTGAAAAAATGTTCTTATGCAAGTAAATTGGACGAAACGTCGGCAGAAAATTAGTAGATCGTTATTTGTCCAATATCCCGAAAAATCCTTTGTCAATTGATATTTTATGGACGCAACCGATAACTACCAGTATTTACATATCGTTCCGAAACATCCAGATTTTAAGTTGAAGTGAAATTCGGATCACTTCGAGATACTTGGAAATTATGTAAAATACGCACTTCAGGAATTTAATTGTCGCTTCTAAATTTATTTTGATATGAGATATTTGGAAAAAGCAAAATACGAAATAATTGGTCTATTTCCTAAGTAGAATATTAAGAATTCAGCACGAATATCGACAAATTTTTCCTTAACAACGACTATTGTAAGAAATTTAGGGAGCGTTAGGATAAAAATCAGATCGGTTATTATAAACCAAGAGGAAGATTTCAATATTTTGTAATAAAATGGACAAGTGATTAACGAAATGAACTAAAATGAACGAAAAAATGAATTCCGTATTTTGTTCCTTCATGTGATCTTTCATGGGTGTTTCATTTAAAAAATTTGATTATTGTTGCGTTCAATGACTTTTTGATAAGCCTAAAAGATTCTAGAAAAAAATTACCGACATTTTCACATAAGAAGTTTTTTTTTTCATATTTCGTATAAATAAATTTCGTATAATGTCTTATACTTCTTATATACCTCTACTTTAACTTTTGCTTCGGTAAAATAGGTCAAATAAAATATATTTAATATGTAAAGTGTATCCAATTTTCTGCACTTTTGCGGGATAACACGGTTGTCTTTAAAGATATAAAGTTGCGGTTTGCACATCCCTGTCTATTTTTTTTATGAAACGAAAGATGCAGTAAACATAATTTTCATAGCCCTTTCAGTTTTTAAGATACAGTATGAAACTGAAAATTTGCACTTTTTGGACACCCCATCTAACTCACTCTTATATTATTCGAAAGATAAAAAACGGACTTCCATACAATTTTTATGTAGAAGCAGTGGTGTAGTCAGTTCTTGTTTCCCATCGTCCGTTTTTCCAGAATAAGGCAAACATACGTTTCTTTATATTTTTATTTGAGTATTTTCTAAGCACTTCAGAAATATATCACTTAAGTCATATATCAGTAAGTTTTCTTAATAATATCTCACAAACTGCTAATTTAAATGAAAAAATACAGTTTTTGTAAGTAGACCGTGATGTTAGTAGAGAACACAAAAGTTTGTGTTTGGAGTTGTCAAATTTGTATTAGTTCTTTGTAGTATTTCAAAAAGTATTGTCAAAGAACACCTTTACTTGCTGTGCGTGTTACGATGACTGAAGGTATACCTCATGAAAATTATGAAAAATACGATATGTTAGTTTGCTTCATATACAAAGCAACGAGAACTTGTGTAAACCTTGCGAATTGTATTTCAACAGGTAAGTAACATTTCAAATTCGTTATTAATCCTTTATAAGATTATCTATCAATTTATATAGGTATCCTGAAAGAAAACAGCCTTGTCGACATCTTTATAGAATAGAAATTTATTTGAGCATGGAGCCTTTATAAAGAGGTTAACATGTTAGACTAACATGTTGTAGCAGTGACTGAATTTGTGCAGATGAATTGAAAGAGAAGTTGGTGTGATCAAGTCTCGGGTACACACAATATTAAGAAATATAAATTTCGGCCTTACAAAATGTAAATCGTACAAAATTTGCACCTTGGAGTTGCGGAACGACGTTTAGTTCTTTTTCAACTGGTATCTGGAACGAATCTGAACGGATGTTATCCGCTAATATGGTCCGACGAAGCTTACTTTTCAAATGTCGGCGTTTTTCCTCCATAAAACCATTCAATGGTGTCACGAAAATCACCATCTTACGTTTGAGCGGGAACAACAAGGACGTTTCGTTTTCAGTATTGCTTGTTTTATTTTAGGAAGAAAAATAGTGTATCGCATTTATGAAGGAGACTCTCTGCAAATCGTTATCTTCAAATTTTATAGGATGGTGTGCCTGAGTTGATAGATAACGTTCCTTTAGCTCAATTAAATCATATATATTTTCAGTAGGCTGGAACACCTGCCCACAATAGTCAATTAATAAGACCTTTCCTAGAAAATAACTTCCCTCAAGCATAGATAGCAAATAATGAACCCATAAAATGTCCTCCTCGATCACCTGCCCTCTCTGTTTTAGATTTCTTTTTATGGGGTCTAGTAAAAAACAATTTACAAGACTCGACTCCATGGTGGTACTTCGAGAGGTTATCCATTTGGTATCTCAGTATTCTGGGTACTGGAACCTTCGGCGTAGAAACAAAAAACTGGACGTTTTCCACGAAACACCGAACTACTACACTTTTCTCGACGCGTGTTTCGCCAACCAAGTTGGCATCTTCAGGAGAAGATTAAAACTAAATTCTAGCCTATACACTTGCACTATTTATACCAAATTTGTTGCCACGGTTCACTGAACCGTAACTGTCTTTGTTTATCAGAGCAAACAGTGGACTGGTGGGTATCGGACCATTGTCCTTATTCATACTATTGTTACACTTAATGATTTCTAAACTTTCAAAAGCATCCAACTGTCTACTGTTTGTTACATTTCTAATTAATTTTAAATTATTTATGTCTATCCTATGGTTGTTGTCAAAAAGCGTGTTGGGCAACACAAGATTTTTCTGTTCTGCCATATTTCAAATGAGCCATGTGTTCTTTAAATCTAGTCAATATAGATCTTTTTGTTTGCCCAATATACTTTTGATCACAATCTTTACAACTTATTTCGTATATTCCCGACTTTTCGTTATTGTCGATTTTGTCTTTGGGGTTACCCAAAAGCGTCTGTAGTTTATTTTTAGTTTATTTTTAGTATTATAATCCAAATTAATATTAATATTTTTAAAAATTTTATCTACTCCGATGGTGAATTTGGGTGCATATGGTAACGAAGCAAATTTCGAATTGTCAGTATCTCTACGAAAAGTCGTGGAATTGTACAGGGTTCTCTTAAATTTATGCTTCCTTATTAACTTATTTTCACTCTAACTTATTTTCACTATTTCTAATAACTAATACATCTAAAAATGGTAGCTGTTCAGTACTCAGTATTATCACATAGCTGTTCAAAATCTCAGTATTAACGGGACCGTCCACTAATAATTTTAAAAGCCTTACCAAAGATAAGAAAAGTTTGCGAGTATGCAATTAGAGAAAATGACTATCATTTTCAACACTATTTACGATTAAATAAATAAAGTTATACTAGATATACTTTTGAATTTGCCAAAAAAAATCGTTGTTGTATTAATCACTTTAATCAATAACATTGGCTAGGCATTATTTATAATAATTAACTGTTAAGATATAACTTTAATTACTTTAATAGTAATAACTACTCGTATATAGTAATAAGTAATAACTGTTAAATAATATTTTGATAAATTGGTTCATTGACAAGATTGGAAACTAAAATCTGAAGTCCTGTATACTTATTGTCACATTGGATTGTTTTTAATTTTGAGAATTTAAAGACAAGTTTTGTCAAATATTCATATTTTAAGTAAGAATACTTACAAATATGATATATTTTTGAAATGCTTAGAAAATGCTCAATTCAACCAAAGAAAAATATACAGAGTGTTCCATTAAAAAAAAATGTATGTTTGTTTAATTCTGAGAAAACGGACGATGGGAGATAATAATTAACTACTTCACTGGGTTCTACCTACATAAAATGTATGGAAGTTCGTTTTTACATTTCCAATTAGATAAAAGAAAAGTGACTTCTAACTCATTCTCACACCTCTAACGGGTGTCCGAAAAGTGCAAATTTTGAGTTCCACACTGTATCTTAAAAATTAAAAGGACTGTTAAAATTCTGTTTACTATGATGTACACTATATTATCCTATATATGTATTGTTTTAAATAAGAAGAAAAGTTTCGTTACTTTTGGACAAATTTCGATTTTTTTTGTACAAATTGATATTTTCAGAAAAACCATCGAATATCGGAATATATTCGAATAATCCAAAAAATTGCGAGGCGAATTGTTTTTTTTTTTAATATTTCCATATGACGTCAACTTTTGTGGACATACCATACAAAAATTTTCAGCAAAAATGTTATTTGTCAAAAACGTTTTTTACATTATTTTTAAAATAGATGATAGATTAAAAAAATGAGTGAGTATTCGATTATAAATCTACCTTTTTACCTTGTAAGCTGCCACTGTACGAGGTGTAGAAAACTCTAAATGCATAGAACCCACTCAACCCTGTGCATCTCTTGTAATTGTTCTTACCTACCTAGAAAAAGAGATACTCTACTTTTTATGCAAGAGTTCGCGGACTAATTGTGGAACAGCATGCAGGAGTAAGTATGTTGGGATTGGGAATTTGGGAATTTATTTATATACTATCACATTTCCAAGCGTAAAGAAATCTTAGTTAATAATAATTTCGTATTATTATTTATCCATGTAACTTAGAGATTAGCATGTTTTAGCAGAGCTATTTAATCATTTTCTACTTTTCAATTATAATGAGCTTATATCCGGCTAAATTTAATACCTACTGCTTTAGAAACCGCTAAATGATTTGTCTTTATTAGGTAATTCCATTAATATCGATCTATGGCATGGTTAGGGAATACTTCTGGTCTCTCTAGTGAAATATTTTCCTCCAAAGTAATTTCATAACATCGACTGATCAGGAAATATGGTTTATACATATCATCATAATTTAATTGAATTTGTGAATCCTGGATAATATATCGATGGTCTTGTGCAATAACGAAACAACAAAAAAGTAATAATTTTCAAAAGAATTTAAATAAAATAATTGTTTAAAATAAGTAGATACTCTTTTCACATTATAGTGGAATTCAAATCACATGTTTAAGTCTGTACACTAATTATTATGTTTCGGTATAATCTATAAAATTGTGAGGAAATTTTGTGTGGAATGTTTTTTGTATTAATGGATCAAAATCAAATAAAATTACAGATATTTATGAAAAATTTACTAAAATTAGGAATGTCCTAAACACTATGAAATGCCCATGGATTTTTTTTAATGTTCGGACACTACTTTGAACATTTATTAACATGCTCTAATTGTATTGTTATCTGATTTTTTTTTGTATTCAATGATATAAATTCTTATAAATTAGAAGTTACGACTTACATGTGTTACAGCTCTACTTGCCTAAAGAATCTTGGCGCTAAATTCGAGTAAATGATTTTAATTTCGTTAAAACCACTCTTTAAACCCTCCAACTTTTATCTAAAGCAAATGTTTTTCTAAATTTAACAGTATCAACTACATAACATAACAGTATCAACTACAGTAAATAAATAAGTCCACCCCCTCGGATTTTAATGACACATAGAATGTAAAAAGGCAAATGTAGTACCTTGATATAGGGTAACATTCGAGTATGGCCTCTCCTAGCGTTAAAGTGTGTATTAAGTGTGCAAGTAAAATATGTACAAATTCATATACGATACAATGCAGTCAGTACAAACTTTGGTTACACAAAGACTGTGCCAACCTTTCTATAGAAGTACAAAAAAAAAACGCTGCCTAAGGAATCTCTACTTCTATATCCAATTTTCCCATATTTAATTAGACGAATTGTATTCAATAAGTGCGATTTTTGTGTATTGCCTATATAACAGTTATAACCAATATGATCTTTAGCACAAAAATAGCCTATTTGACCGATATAACATTAATATTCATATAACATATAGATACATCATATAACATATAACAAATAGATACAACAAAACAACCGCCTTTCCTCCCCTCTGTTTAGAAACACTATCAGTCAAATGAACATAACTTCAAGATTTGGTTTAGCCACACATATGTTTACACAAATTTTTAATATTTTCATTATATTTCCTTACATTCCTGTTTTTCCCCTCTCCGCCGTACTCCGTGATGGCCCCCATTCACATCTTCCAACCAGTGTTTGATAAACATGCACCCTTATAAACCATATACATGAATTAATTATAAAGCTCTTAGAACATACTATAGAATTAGAACTAAATCAGATAGAAAATATTATGTGCAATTGAAAAACTGATTAGCAGTTGCTTAGAGTAACCGATAAGCAGTATAGCGAAAATACGCTTACATGCAATTTTAAATCAATAAATTGAACAACGACACTAAACAAATGTGTACAGAATGTAAGCAATGGGGATTACACAATCAAAATAATATGAATTTGCCGAGACATCTGCAGGATCCAACAAATATAAGTAGATCTGTCAATGATAATAGTCAATATATTAAACCTATTAGTAACTACTTTTTCATACTACTCTATATAACTTCACAAATACATAGGTACTTAATTAATACCTTTAAAATAAAATATAAATAGAAAATTAGAAATGATCAAATCGCTATCCCAATGTGAATGAACTAAATTAGATAAGATTAATATTGTATGTAGTTTTGTATTTTTTATGGTACTGATATACCGTAAACATGTTATATATTTAATATATTATGTTAATCGTAGTGTATCTGTATTATCTTCCACTTCCATGTAGTGGTGTAGAAGTATCAAGATTTTAAGTGTAGCGAAAACAAAATACAATTAATAAACTTGAATACTCGAGAACTTTGAACTTAATCGGTTAAAGGGTTGGGGCGTAAATGGGGTAATACACTTTTTGCTTGTCTATAGGTAATTCCCAAACGAGGCAAAATAACATAACGGAGAGCACAGGGCAAATATAAAGGTTTTTAAATTATTAGTTTGGAGGGTTGAGGGGGTAAATATTCAATGTGGGTGAATTTTTTTACATACATTTTAATAACCACACAGTGACAGGAGCTGTATACCTGTAAAAATCTATTGCTCTTCTTACCTTCCCCTCTTCGGAGAACGGGAGGGGGAACTAGAATAAAATATGGGGAAACTATTACAAATTTGTGAAAACTTATGTGTAGTCAAATCAAATGAGAGGAGGGGATGGTTGTTTTGACGGTTATACGAGTATCTTATATGTGTGAATTAATAGAGAAATTCATATGACGTATAGGCTTTTGAGGTAGAAGAATTCAAATGTGACATTATTATCTCTACTCGCATTGTTTTTCACTTTAATATCCATATCCAAAACAGATCATATGGATAAAGGTTATGCAGGTTATCAAGGTCATCTAATAAAGGATAATGTGATAAAAAATGTAAGTCATTAAGTTCATTGTAGGTCATAAGGTCAATAATATGGCTCACAAATATCATATGGGTTATAAAGGTCAAATAAGTCATAAATGTCATAACGGTCATATCGGTCACAGATGTCATAAAAACCATAAAGAGCATATCAAAATGTCACAATTTTTAACTAACCTAGAAAAAAATATTGTTCGACCATTAAAATAAAATATATTTTAATTTTTTACCTCGAGCGTGAATAGCCAAAAACACATTTTGTTTTAGTTATTTTTTTTATCAAACCATTTGAAAACGACGGCCTAACTCAGCTCACGCTGATTTTGAGTTTGGAGGCACGCAAAAATAAAAAAATCGTGATTGATAAACATTGGAAATAAAATTCATCTTTCTTATTATCTCCATTAAATGTGTTAATTTACTGTTCTAAATTGTTCAAATTTAGTGTGGAAATTCAATAGCAGCATTTTTTCGAGGGTATTTTTTATGAAAGTGGTAGTATTTTCCGACTAAGCAGGCCTGTCCATAACCTGAACCTCATGTGTAAACAAACCCTCAACCGTTTGTTAATTTACTGGTACACCACGTTATTATCGTGCAAAAAAATCACTTTATTGGCATCTCCTCATTTGTATAAGGCAGCATAACTTTATCTAGGATATAACGTAACTTTTGTCGTCCATTGTTTGTTGTATTTGAAATAGAGAACCGGTGATCGCTAATAGGAAAAAGAACCCCAAACAACAAGCGTTGCTCCTCCATGCTGTAGTCTTTTTGACATATTTGGAACATATCGGGTCGACAAGATCAGAAAATGCCGCATGCTACCAAATATTATGTAATATTATTTCTGTAAACTATGCGAAGTATCAACTAGAATTACATACATATGTAGCTATTTATGCTCTTGGTAACTTATAGCACAAATCTCAATTATCCATTTCATCTTTTCAATTGAATATCCGAACTTTTCCGTTCCGTGAAATTCCACATTTCCGAACTCTCTTAACCTCGGGATAACCGAACTGAACTGAACGCTGGCGCATGCGCAAAGGGTTTTTCTGGCTCATTCTATGTACTTTTCTTTGTTTTTAGAGGTTTTTATGCAAATGTAATACATACATGTGTACATGTTAATAAAAGAACGTTTTTTAAACAACAAAAAAAAAAAACGTTGCCAGGTGCAAAGGAGAGAGTGATGTAGGTAATTATTTTGTGATTCAAAGCAAAGGTTTGTTTTATTGAACATTTTGTTGACGTAATCTATAATATTTGACATTTAATATGATTTAATTTGATATTTAATATGAGAAAATATGTATTTTTAAGAAAACCGTAATACAAAACAAACATAATTGTACTGTTTATTTGCAGAGAAAAGAGCCTGCTAAGAGGCTAACCTTGGAGCAAAAGCTGGAACTGATAAATCACGCAAAAAATGGTGTTAAAAATGTTGAACTATGTAAGATGTACAATATTTGTAAATCGTCAGTGGCAACAATTCTTGGAAAAAAAATAAATTTACTTGTCGGAATTTGAAAAAAAGATGAAAATTTAGTGGACGGATTGACACAAAAAAGTGCGCCGGTACTTATGATACGCCATTTGAAAGAAGTGTTTTTCACTGGTTGTACAAAGAAGAACTCTTGGAGAACCTGTCTCAGGTGTGCTGCTGAGGGAGGGCGATTTCCTCTTTTGCTGAATTCTGCGACAATCGAAATGTTTGATAACAATCGCATTATAGTGTTTACAGTTTTTTTCTCGTTTAAATTTCGCGGTTTTTTGTCGGCAACCAATCAGCACAAGTTCGGTTGTGTGGAAGTACAAGTACGGAAATATCGTGGGAAAAAGTTCGGAAGTATCGTGAGTTTGGATATGTCGATGTCGAGTGTACTCGTATATTATTTTACCAACTCATTTTTATCTAGATACCTACTTACTTTGTTTAATAAACTAAATACATATACATATATTATGAACAAATAATTTATAAAATCCTAACTCAGACTCCTCTTTCTGATAAACAATAATTTGTCTGGCGGTTACCAAAAAATTTATGCATAAGTCGGCTCAGTAAAGTAGTGAATTTCATTAAATCTTTTGTTATGGACATGGACCTATAGTATAATTCATATGGACGTACTCAGTCAATCGTTATTTACTATTTGATAACGTGGCCTTCTTCTGTAGGAGCTTAACAGGATGCAGGAAAGTGAAGCGAATCATAATAAGCAGTTACAATTTTTTCTCTCAATAGTTAGTTCTTCTGTCGATTTATAATATAACGTTTTGTTCACTACAGGTTCGTAAGGTGTGAAAAATTAAACTCGCACTTTCAGCTAACACTTTAACTAAGAACACAAATACGGATTAAACACTTACTACTAACACTAATTTATTTTATACAATTTATATTCGATAGTTATACGAAGACCGGGACCGCGCATAATATTTATCTCCAAGGATATACTAAACTCCCACGTCCTCAAAATCAACTGCGGACATTCATCATTTTTTCGAATAAGACAAATATTGAATCAAACTAAATTAATTTTCGACAAATTACATTTCAATTGAGAAAATCAATTATTTATTATTTTTAGAGAACTACACAAAAAAGTAATAAGAAAACCAGATGACATATTTGGATTCAGAATGATATAGGGAACCTATCCAAATATAAAGAATGTTCTATAAAAAATACTTTTATATATACTCCCTGTGTATACAGTGTGTCCCCACGTAAGGTCTATCCATCCTTCTAACATCGTTATTTATAAAATTAACTACCAAGGCCTTTTTGGCTACATTAAACTTTTGTTGAAAGATGGGATAAGCCCTCTAATATTTATTCAGATAATGGCTTAAATTTTATTGGCCCTAACAATGAATTATTGAAGGTTTCAATTTTTTTAGAAAATGTGTCAAATAACTAATGAGCACGCGATAGACAACATCAGACACTTTATTCCGGCTCGTTCTCCTACCTTTGGTGGCCTCTCGAAAATTTGAGTAAAAAAGGGTAAATATCATTTAAAAAGAGTTATAGGGAATATTAGCTTGACATTTGAAGACTTTAATATCGTTTTGACCTAGATTTAAGCCATCCTAAATTCCCGACCACTCTGTCATCTTTCTAGTGATCCTAATAATTCTAGTAATAAGTTTAAAACTATATGTATTTAACATTTGTAAAAAAAACTGTATTTAAAATTGAAAAGGTAATTGAAGACGAACCTGACCATTCCCTTCCAGATGCAAGCGGCGTCCAGTTACATCATCAAGTTATAAATATTACTAACCTGTAACCATATGATAAGGTGCTTATTAATCATGTTTGTTTAGAGAGCGCATTTGCTGTTAAATTGTACAATTTAGAGAAAAATAGTAAAACAAATGACTATTAAATAAATACAGTCCAATTTTAACAAACAATTCAAGATCAAACATATGCTTTGACCTTGAAACGACCTTCAAAAATGATCTTAAAATTAAGGTCACTGTGAAATTCTTGACCTCAGTCGCAAGGTTCGGAATTCAAAATTTCCTTGTAACAGAATTTGTGATTGCATTGTTTATTCTTTAATTGCTGAAAAGTCGTATTTGGATCACGTCCGGAGAATGGTACTATTATGAGTTTATATCAACATCATAAGAACTACAAAATAGGTATTTGAAATTTTGTGGATTTTACCGAAACCAAATTTGCACAAGATACGTGCGGGGTTCTTTTTTTCTGACAAACAAGCGATTATTTCTTTAAGAAATCAAAGAATCATATTTACTGATTTTACGCATATTTTATGTCAAGAAATTTCTTTGGACTAAAAAAATATTTCTTTGAGCTGAATTTGGTTGTGCGAACGAATATTTTTTTCTGTGTGGGTACATACAGTATGAAGCACCCTTATGGGTACATTGCAGAATAAAGGGGAACTGATAAGTAAAGCCAGCAGATCCGGGTGGCGGGCCATCTCAACGGGCCATATCTGAACGTAAATAACAGGGTAAGTTTAACACATCTCTTTCTACACACTTTCTTCACAGTTTATTGTTTTCATGAATTTTGATTTTGCACATACAAGTTAGTAAGTAGTATGACGCGTATGGTAATGGCCCGCCGCCCGGATCTGCCGGCTTTACTGATAAGATAACTTTTATCTTGAATATATGTCACCACCACCTAAACAAGAGATGGGAACCAATCGCGAAATATTTATCAGATTTCCGACAAAGTTCAAATAATTAAATGGTATTTTGGTGATCGGTCTGTAACCTTCGGATCAGACATTAAAGTCATTTTAACGAACAATTTCCCAATAGGCCTTCTCTGACGATATCAACGATTAATCGGATTATTACAAATTTCGAAAAACAAGGCTACATTACACCTAGATCTCATTGAAAAAATGCAGTCCCGGTAAATATTGTCATTTATCAATGCTTTTACGTACTTATGTAAGCTAAAACACATACGCTAGTACATCCTCCTCAAACAACTATCCACATAATACTAAACTAACCATTCTAACAAAACGACGACAAACATCTAGTCCCCGAGCGCTGGCGCAGTGTTTTTGGATGCTTGTTTTCGACATGCGCATATGCTATTAACGTGGATGTAGGGGTTGCGTATGTTGTCTTTCGGCGAGTCGCAACAGAGTCGAACTCAGGTCGCTATTATTACAAAACGATAGTTCACCGAAAATATATCAAATACAATAATGAATACTCAAATAAACGCACTAAGGGGCTAACTATTACATGATGGAGCCGTATTTAGGTGTGGTAACTGGTCACTGTGGTCACGAAGCATGCCACTTAAAAGGACTTATCCACAAAGCCCATAAAATTTGAGTTTAAAACGCGAAGATAATTTATTCACGAGTTATAAAGTTGCAATGATTACCAGTTATAAAAGTTGGTCATACAGTATCGGTATTGTTACCATAGATCACAAGTCTGTGATAGCAGTATACTAGAAAAATTAGTTGGTAATGTCCTTACAGTTGTACAAGCAAATATAGGTTCGCTAGTACGTAAGATAAACTGATTACTTGGTAAATCTTTGATTTAAAGGTAAAATCACTTGTTAAATTTTAATTCCTATCAAACAGGTATTTGGAACAGGTGTATGCCCATTGGCTCTTGGAATATGAACACATCATACCTGTTTTCATAAAATTCTGGATATCTCAACGTAGCGTCGATATCTAGAATTTTACGATAAGGTATGATGTGTTCCTGTTTTAAGAGTATACCTCTTCCAAAGACATGTTCCTAAAATACCTGTTTTGAGACAAGTAGACAAGACTAATATTTCGTCAGATTAAAGATAAAATTCATTTAGTAACAGAATTAGCCACCGGTGGATTTTGACATGCTCGTATTTCCGTAAGGAGGCATATGACTCATACCATATTTTAGGGGGTGGTTACTTGAAATAAGTAGAATGGCAAAAAATCTTCAGGGAAAACTTGCGAAAATTTTTCTAAAATTCTTATTTTGCTTAAAGATACAACTGTTGTAAAATCTCAAAGACGAAATGTTGGGATGAAATAAAAATTCAAATTGCCAATTTTTTTTGCAGATCTCAAAATTTCGAGAAAATCACAAATATAAAAAGACTGTTTTTACGCGGTGGTTATGAAAAAAATATTTCGCAAATATTTTGCGAGCTGTTTCCAAGATCTTCCCGGAGACAGCCATTTTTGGGAAAATGACTGGCATTTTTGGAATATGAGCATGTCAAATTCCATCGGCCGCCACTGGAATTAGTTGTAATAAAACTGCAACTGTTTAACAAGAGACGAAAAAAGTTGCAAACATATGCTCTGCAAAAGATCATACGCTAGTTAAAAAGTAATATTTCTTTTTGTATTAAACATTTTATGAGTTTTTGTAGGTAAGTCCTTTTAAGTTTCATTTTTTGTGACATTACCACACCTAAATACCACTCCGTCATGTAATAGTTAACCTCCTAGTTTATTCGAATCTTCACAATTGTATTGTAATGCGAACTATCACTTTGCAATAATAGTGACCTGAGTCCGACTCTGTTTTAACTCGCCGAAACTTTGACTCTACCCAGTATCAGCGAACCGTTCTGTCTTGTGTTGCTGTTGTCACATCAACATCAGTACCTATCTATGATTTAGAGTCGACAGTCGACAGAACGTTGCACGTTCGAATCGTAGAGTTTGTAAACGCCGATTTTTAGTAGTAATAGTGAGTGTTATATTGTAAAAATTTGTCAGAATACGCACAAAAGACTATTCTAGAGTGTAGTACACTCAACTTGATGTGAAATTGTGTTGTTGTGGTTAACTAATTGGAACAAGTATTGGCCACGAAGGGATATATAAAATAAATTCACTTATCAGTAGTGATAAAGACTGGAGGTTTTTGCTGAAATAAAATAAAATAAAATTCTGACCTGGTGGATAAAGCTGTGATCAACGTGTTACATCTGTAATGACTAAATCGTCGCCATGGCTGACTGTGCCGTCTGTTTAACAAAAATAAAATCCAATGAATCATCAGTTTATTGTGCTGGAATGTGTAAAAAAACGTTTCATGGAAAATGTGTCGATATGAAAGCTGCTCACTGTAAGATAATTGAAGAGTATCCTAGCTTAAAATGGTTTTGCAAAAACTGTTTAGTTTTTGTTGACATTGTTGCACACATACAATCGGAATTAGAAAATTTTAAGAAAGAAATAAAAAACGAAGTAAATACATTAGTAGAAGGAGTTAAAAATAGAAATTATGATGAAAGTCAGGCTAAAAGTTATGCTAATGCTACAAAAGAAGCTGTTGTAATTAAACCTAAAATAAAACAAGGGAGTACCAAAACTAAAGAGTCAATTAAAGAGAGCATTAATCCTGTTGAGCTGAAAGTTGGAATATCAGAAATTAGAAATATTCAAGAAGGCGGTATTATAATAAAATGTGACACCAAGGAAGAGGCCGAAAAAATTAAGAGTGCTGCTAATGAAAAACTGAGTGAAAACTATAATATAAATACTCCTAAATCCAAGAACCCATGTGTAAAAATTTTGGATATTGATGTAGAACTTGGTGAAGAAGACTTAATAAAAAACATGAAAAACCAAAATGACTATTTAAATAATGAAAATGTGATGTTAAAAGTTGTTACTATGAAAAGAATGAAGAAAAATTTTTTGGCCATAATTGAATGCGACCCAAATACTTACTTTAAATTAATTAATGAAGGAAAAATATATATGAATTGGTCAAGATGTCGTGTTTTCGAATATGTCAGCATCTACAGGTGTTATCGTTGCGGTGGCTTCAACCATGGTGCGAATAAATGCAGTGAAAAAAGTGATCGATGTTTAAAGTGTGCAAGCAAAAAATCATAAAAAAGAAGAATGCAACAGTGACTCTCCAAAATGTGTAAACTGTTTAGATGTCAATCAAAAATCTCAATCTAAACTTGACGTAAACCATTCTTGTTTCGATATATTATGTTGTCCAATACTTCAGAAAAAAATTGAAAATGAAAAACAAAAAATTTGCTATATTACTTCTGAAAAATAGCAATTAAAGTCTGAAAATAGTAATAGTACCGGGATTGAGCTTAGAATTTTGCAGTTAAACGTTCAATGTATCAAAAATAAAATTGAACAACTGGAATTATGTTTACATGAATATAACGTAGATATTTTTTGTGTAACCGAACATTGGCTATATTCTACAGATATTTCCTGTATAAAAATTAATGGGTATATTATGGCAACGGTTTTTTGTAGACAACAGTATAAAAATGGAGGAGTTGCCATATTTGTCAGTAAAAAACTGTGGCCACACATAAAAGAGATTAATATGAAACCTTTTTTGTACTGAAAAATTAATAGAAATTGTCGGTGTTGAGTTAAAAATTCGCCATGATATTATAAATATTGTAACTATATATAAATCACCAAATGAACGTATTGACATGTTTTTACAAAAATTTGATCATATGCTAAGCCAGATTTGCTCAAGGCGTGCAAAATTAATTTTATGTGGTGATTTAAATATTGATTTTTCCATAGACTCGGCTCAAAAAAACGATCTCCTAAATGTTATGTCGTCTTACAATTTAAATAATTTAGTAAATGAATCCACAAGAGTAACGGCAAACTCTGCTACGACTATAGATTACATGTGTGTTAATTTCGAAAATATTTGTAATGTGTCTTGTCAAGTTATTCACAATAGTATTTCAGATCACTCTGCACAAATATTAACAATTACAAATATACAGCCAAATTCCCTTAAATACGTAACAAAAAAGGTTATTTAACAACATCAATCATCAAACTTTTTTTGTCTTTAATAAGTAGGGAAGACTGGAGTACTATTTATTTATGTAATGATGTAAACGAAGCATTTGAAACTTTCTCGGGTATTATGTCATACTACTTAAATGTGAGTTTTCCGTTTAAAAAAAATTAAAATACATATTCAAAAAAAAATCGAAGCCTTGGCTAACTCAAGGTATAAAAACATCTTCGCAACAACTAAAAATTTTACACAAAAAAATGTTGCAAACTAATTTAGAAAGTGATAAATGTAAATATAAAAAGTATAAAACAATTTATAGACAAGTACTTGAGAAGGCAAAACTGTTGTATAACGACAAATTTTATATAAGTTCTAGTAATAAGTCCCAGGCTGCTAGGAGAATTATTAATGACACTGTGCCTAGCAAAAAAGAACATTCTAATTACATAAATGAAATAGTTATAGATAATAAAGCTGAAAGTAATCCTTCAGTAATAGCTAATATGTTTAATGATTTTTTCATAAATATCCCTAAACATTTAAATTATCAATTAAAAAATGAGTCGAAATATGTCCCTTTGGTAAATACTCAATATACAACTTTTTATCTGGATGAAGTCACTGAGATCGAAGTATTTAATGTTATTAGCTCATTGAAAACATCAAATTCTTCGGGATTTGATAACATTTCATCTAACCTTCTCAAAGAATATGTTTATTTTTTTGTTAGACCATTAACTTACTTAATTAATTTATCATTAATTAAAGGCATCTTCCCTGACTTGTTAAAAGTTGCAAAAATTATACCCCTATACAAAAAAGGAGATAAAAACAAAATGGATAACTATAGGCCAATTTCACTGCTATCTACCATCTCAAAAGTATTGGAAAAAATCATATTTAATAGACTTGTAAAGTTTCTCTCTCAGCATAATATTCTTTCGAGTTGTCAATTCGGGTTTCAAAAAAAACAAGTCAACGAAGTCTGCTATTACAAATTTCTTAATGTGTCTTTTCGAAAATTTAAATAACAAAAATAAATGTGTTGGTATTTTTTTTGGATCTAAGTAAAGCTTTCGATCTAGTTGACCATGAATTATTATTAGATAAATTGTATATGTATGGTTTAAGAGGTATTATTTATGACTGGATAAAATCGTATCTATCAGGAAGGAGTCAGTTTGTTGACGTACATGGTTCTCACTCAGAAAAACAAAATATTGAATGCGGCGTACCTCAGGGCTCAGTACTTGGACCATTGCTCTTTATCCTTTTTACAAATGAGTTATCAAATGTTGTCAACAGGAAAAATTTAACTCTATTTGCTGATGATACGTCTTTTATTTGCTCAGCTCAATACCAATATGAGGTCATGAAACAGAGTCAAAATATTTTAAACATATTTGTTGAATGGTTTAACAAAAATAAACTTTTCTTAAATATTTCTAAGACAGAATTTATGCTGTTTAAAACAAAAACTTCTCCAGTTGTTGAAAGTCATCTATTGAGAATTAATGAATCTTCAATAAAACAAGTTGACAATGTTAAGTTTTTGGGTGTTAGTATAAATCAATTCTTAAATTGGGATAATCATATAAAAGAATTATGTACTAAATTGTCATCAGTGTGTTATGTGCTTTATAGATTAAAAAAATTAACAAGTTCTAAAAATAATATTGTCTTACTACTACGCACATTTCTATTCCAGAGTTAATTATAGTATTTTGTTTTGGGGATCATCGTCTCAAATGTTAAAAATATTTAGACTGCAAAAAAGAGCTTTACGTAATATGGCAGGGGTACATAAATATCATTCATGTAGACTTTTATTTAAAGAATTTAAAATATTAACCGTACCATGCATCTTTATATATGAAGTATTAATTTTTGTTAAAAGTAATTACTCCTCGTTTTTGACAAACAACTTCAATCACGATTACAATACAAGAAATGCTATGGCCTTTGTTATTCCAAGACACAACTTGTCTATTTATGAATCTAATCCAGTCTATATAGGTATAAAATTCTGGAATAAACTTCCAGCATATATAAGAAATTTAGGCAATTTTAAAAAAATTCAAGAAAAGTCTATTATTTTTTTTAATTGAAAATAGTTTTTATGATGTTGATGAATATTTATGTTTTAATTAGATGATTCTATTTAAGGTTTCTTTCGTGTTTCGTCGTTTTTAATGGGTTTTGTTAAATGTACTAGTTTAATTTTTTTGTAAAAGTACCTGACTAGTCCAGTGCCGTATGTACTTTTGTATTGGTATTTTTTTTTTGGACAATAAAGATTATTATTATTATTATTATTATTATTATTATTAACATACTATTAATATTAGCTCTTTTAAAATACTAATTTAACACAACTGTTTAAAATTGTTTCACAGTAGTTAAGTTGAAGAAAGATAACAGTAAACGTTATTATACGCAACACAGTCAGAAAATGATTTTTATAAATGTAGGGTTTTTATAAGCACCTATTATTCAGAGTTATAGTTGGATCTGGAAACGTTGCTCAGTAGATATAATAGATTTTCGATAAGAGGTGGGCTGGGTTGTATGTAAGTAAATTCGCCTAACTTTGGCATAAAAAAGTACCATTTAATATCCACTTACATATGTACGCAGTATCGTATCTCACTTAATTATATTTACTGTATAATTACTAATTACAAACTGAAAATTATTTCAGTTAAAGAAAAGATTGTGCTTTTTGAAGTTAAAACAAACCTGGTAATAAAACGACAGGTGTATATTAATTATCTTCAAGGTTAGCTATATTAGTAGAGATCACTAATTATCTACAGGTAATTTTCTATGGGTATGTACTAAGGTATGTAGATAACCATCAACAAAATTAAGCATAACATTAAATGCAGCAAAAATCAATATATTCACTTCTGCCATCTGTGGCCTATAGATAGAAAAGCATTTCAAAGGACAGGATATATGTAAGTTCAGATTGGATGGATGGAGTCTGCGAAGATTATGGCTGTCAGTGTTTGTGTTAGAGGATGGATGCGCCCTTATAGATTAACCGCCTGTTTCAGCTACCGATTTCTATTTTCTGTGTAATCAGTGATTTCAGGCAAGCAATTAATTACCGATGACCCTCGTGTTCACGAAACTCTTGAATGCCAATACAGAAATCAATGAAGTGGCAATAATTAGAACGTTCGTGACAAAACATTGTGTTCTTTATTACACTATAAATATTGATCTATAGAAAAATAAAATGTGTGAATGGAAATATACATACATATGTATGTATATAAGGAAGAACCATAGAGAAAAATAATATTTACAACAGAATAATACTATTATTTTAAAATATTTCATTAGATATAACTTTTTTTACATACATTGGCAAAAATAAAAAGACATTTAACAGAAAAAATTGAAAATGCGCCATTAAACAATTCCATGTTTTTATCGGATACGAGCGAAACAGAGATAATAGAAGTAATAAATACCTTAAAAAACAAAAAAATCACCTGGAATCGATAACATCAAATTCTAAAGTTTTAAACTTTCGAATTTGATGTTATTTGAGCCATCAAAAAAAAACGTCATCAAAGTTGTCCGAGAAAAAAAGACGTATTTCTATTCTTAATCGAATTTATAACTTTATTTACTTGTCAAGACTGTCACATCATATAACAACCATTGTTTATTTTACAAATTGTGACAGTCACTTGTCAAAATGTTGACATAACTGAAAAGCTTAGACATGACCGCTATTTCCATCTCTCTCGTTCATAGCCAGAGTTGATGATGTTTTTTTGGATGTCTCTATATATTTAATAAATTGGTCATTTCAAAGTGGCGTTTTTCCAGAGGTACTAAAAGTGGCAGTAATTAAACCCCTGTATAAAGCTGGTGACAAACTGGATGTGTCAAACTATAGGCCAATCTCACTTCTTTCGAGCCTTTCGAGAAAGTCCTAAAAAAGAGAATATTAAGTTTCTTAAATAGATATAACATAATTTCAAGTCAACAATACGGTTTTAGGGAGCACTCTATAAATCATCAGACAATAGAATACCTACTCTTTGTATTTTTGTAGATTTGAAGAAAGCCTTTGACACAGTTAGTCACTGCCAGCTTCCAGAGATTTGCGAGATGATAGGTTGCAACACCTTTCCTTTGCTCAATTGGCCAAGCTGATAGGAAAGCTATTGACCGTAGCTCCGGCAGCACAGCGGTCAAGGGGTAGGTTCCCCTGGTTATGTAAAACTTTGATTGTGGCTTTGGGCGCCAGATATTTTTATATAAAAATACCAAAATGTAGTATAAAATAACTAAAGATTTGAAAACTTTCTTGATATACCCTTAGAAAGAATAAAAGTCCAAATTAAAACAATAACAACTATATTAAAATAAAAAAAATTATACAATCTGTTAAATTGACCCACTAGGTTAAATAAAAATTTGAAGCACTGATTTTACAATATTACTTGGACCGGCAGGGTACAACGAAACGGTCATACGTAAGCCCAGAGGAGAGTGGCTTCCGGGGGTAGAGAGGATGTTCCTGGAGTTGCTACCAGCAGTACTGCGGTGACTTTTAGACTTTCCTCCTCCTTGTACGCCACAGGTCGAGGTGTTCGTTCCCTGGTTGATGGCCGTTTGTCCAGAAGTTGTTACATACAAAAGTGAAACAAACAGAATCAGTGTTGTTCTACTGAGAGTTCGAAAACAGTGGGTATCTGTTAATTTGAAGTTATATAAACCAAAGCATAATTAATACTACTCAATTCCAGGACTCAGGTAAATTAATTAATCTAAATTTTGCAACAATATGACCCAAAAGAAAAGTTAACAAAAACAAAACCCCCTAATTAAGCTGCGACTTCAAGTTTCAGCCACGCCACTGTTTGCGTTAAGTAGAGCAATTAAAATTTAAGAAAAGTCATAAAAAAATCAGACAGTTAACACTTGCTGCTTCACGGTACGGCAAACTAAAGGAAAACTTAAAGAAAAAATTAGCACTTTCGTCAGCGATGAACAGCGACAGCTGTGGGCACCTGTAGATACCAAATTGAACGAGCGGCAATTGCTCGAGGTCCGTGAGGTTTCAACAAATTATTACTACTAAATAGAAAATTAAAACTCACTTACCTCGAGCAAAATTTTGCAGGTGCAGGTTGCCACGCTCGTTCGTCCCCTTTTACAGTGTCAAATCAAATTTGGTCAACGACCACGAAAACTCGTCCTTCGACTGCAGAAAAGGTTTGGTAGGGTCTCTATTTAATTTGCCACACAGCTATCTTCTCCCAAGCTGGGAATACCTAAAACATACAGAAACCACAGGGTCTGCTTTCTAACAAAACGATAATTTCGATTCCTTACTGGAATCGATTGATAAATTCCAGGGTAGGTGAATCTAACCTATCCTGGACACACGTGCTATTTTCCTTAATAAACCAAAAAATTACTTTACGGAATGCAAAAATACGCATTCAGCAACGATAACTGAAATATTAGAATATATAAATTAAGCAGCAAACATTAAATGCAAAAGTGATTGCAAAGATATAAACAAATTTAATTAATGAATTGCTCCACTTACCACACGTGGACTAAACTGAAGTCTCGCTTATCACAACCGCTAAGTTAAGAAGATAGGTCAAGAAGAAGGGACGCTCCTTCTGTCGATCCGTATTTATTCGTTTACAATAACACAAAAAATTATCGAATATCTGTCAACCGGTCACCACTGATATCGTAGAACGGCATTAGTTATTAGTTGCGTTTGTTTAACATTCTGCGAGGTGCGTTCGTTTCACTTAGGGGTCAACTGGTTAAGGTGTGATTTCACCAAGTATTGACATAAAAATAAGAATGTGACGGGATTTAAAATAAATACCGTTACAAGGTATAGGGGGTACTCCGCATAAACTATTACATAGCTACTTAACAAACAGAAAACAATGTGCTAAAATAGATGACACTTCTAGTGATTTTAAGATAGTAGAATACGGAGTAGCCCAAGGCACAGTTTTGGGACCAATCCTTTTTAATATATTCTTAAACGATCTCTTTAAAATAAAGACAGAGGGACACATAATAAGTTTTGCTGATGACACAATAATAGTTTATAGGGCTGACACCTGGAAAAATGTAAAGCTAAAGGCCGAACGTGACTTTAGCAATATAATTAAATGGTTTAATAACAGATTATTGACTATAAATTTCAGCAAAACTTATTTTGTTTCCTTCACGTCTTACAAGAATAAACTACCAAGTTTCGAAACATTAATTGTAAAGGTACATAATACACAAAATCAAATTATATTATTTGTATTTATTTTTGTAGGTATTTATTTAGACTCCCATTTAAAATGAGACATTCAAATTAATAATTTAGTAAAAAAACTTAGAATACTAAAAATACTATATTATGCATTAGTGGAACCCCATATATTATATGGAATTATTGCCTGGGGAGCAGCTACAAATAACCACATGCGAAGCCTAGAAATAATACAAAAATATATAATAAAAATATTATATCAAAAAAGTTATACTTACCCAACTAACCTCTTATTTACAGAGAGTAGACTATTTGATATAAGACAACTATATTGTTATTCCATGCTAGTGAGCAACAAAATAAACAGGAACTTGAAACTATTGACCATCATTATGTTCATATGTATCATCATATACTCGGTATAAATGTAATGTAACATCAAAAGTTCCTAAAGCTGAAAAAAACAATACAACAGCGCTCATTTATGTACTTAAGCCCTAAAATTTACATTAAAATACCAACAGAGTTTAAATTTATAAATAACGGAAACTTATTTAAAAAAAAAAAAGAAATGGGTGATAGAGAAACCTAGGTCAGATATACACGAGCTAATCGACTTGAAAAATAAGTAAAAAAATAAATAAATGAAGAAAATAAAAATTAAACAAAATAAAGATAAAATAATAATAACAAAGAATATAATATAACTAATACACACAAGCAAAATGTATAAGAAAATGACATAATATTATTTTAAAAAAATACTCCTAAAAAATAGTGTTACTAAAGTTATTACTTACCTGTTTTCACTGTACCACTTATATTTGTACTTACATAATTACGGAGCCCAAACTTGGCCCAATGTTTTTTTTGGTAAGGCTTTAAACAAAACTTATACTATGGATACAACTATTATCCTTTATTGGCAATTTGTAGGATAAATAATATAATAAATAATATGATATATAATGTAATAAAGGATAATTGTCGTATCCATACTATGAAGTCTTTTGTTTCAGAAATCTTACCAAAAATAACATTGGGCAAAGATATGATTCTGGGCTCGTATATATTTTTATAGTATTAGAACATACTTGCTTAATTTTTATAACCCTATAAATTAATTGCACATAGTTAATGTCTGTACTCACCGATCCTGAAATAAATATTTTGATTGTACTATAGTTATTAAGTCACCTTGGGGGTAGTAAAGGTGAAAGGTTGTTTTTTAATGGTGTTTTCGAAAATTTTTGTTTAGGAAACGAATAATCGTAGCGGGATGAGGTTTTTTTGCAAATGAAAGGTCTTATTTTTCTTCAACTTAGAAAATGTTATTCGGAGGTCCCCCTTCCCCCCACTCCCCACTTGGGAAGTACACATTCGAGTACTCCCACTGGAGACTTTTGCGGTGGACAGGATTGTTGCGCCGTTGTTTGTTTGATCTTTATTTCCATTAGATTTTGAGTACAAAGTATAAGTTAAGTCAATATTTTTGGTAAAATACAAAAGTATACGTATTAATATAAGTTAAAAGAATAAAATGTAAATATAAAATAGCACTAATAGCACATCCACCAATAGTTACATACATGCAATTATAACATATACACTTATTCGCACATATTACTACATTGTAAATATTCTGATATTGAATAAAAATCATATTTTAATATCATTTTTCGTGCCCTGTTTTAAATAGTGATATTGTCTTCAAGGACATTCATTGTCTTCAAGGACACTGGAAGCTTATTAAACAATTTTATTGACATTATAGTCGGTCCATTTGCAGATAGAGTTAATGTGTGGTGAGGTATATCCAATTTATGAGTCTTAAGTAATGAGTAATAATTGTTTTCGGTTCTATAACTACAGAATTTATTTGGATTTGACTTAATATAGCAGATACAACTAAGGATATATAAGCAAGTAATTGTTAAAATGCCTAATTCTGGAAAAAGTTTTCTGCATGAATGGTGTGAGGTTTTAAATACCATAGTTCTTATTATTTTCTTCTGTGATACAAAAAGGTCATTTATATTAGGACCATTGCCCCAACACAGTCTACAGTAGCTTAGTCTTGACCAGTGGCGGTGCGTGATATTTCAGTTAGCCATATCTTGAAAACGACGCATGGGACCCACTTCACTTTTTTAGGTGATGACTATACACCTCTTACAGAAAGGATTTATAGTGAAAAAATCGTCAGCAAAGTTTGCGAAAAATTTTTCAAAAACACTGGAGTACTCCCTAGGTTCTCAGTAACGCTCTGTGGAATATTTGCAGTATATTTTTTTTCATAATCTAGAAACAAATATAAGGAGACGTTTTTCGATTTGTTACAAAATATTTTTTGTTTCAAAAAAGTTATGGCCATTTTAATTTTGGGAAACAAAATGTTCCTATAAAATTAAAATTAATATGGCCATAACTTTTTGAAACAAAAATATTTTGTAACAAATCGAAAAAGGTCTCCTTATATTTGTTTCTAGATTATGAAAAAAAAAATATACTGCAAATATCCCACAGAGCGTTACTGAGAACCCAGAGTGCTCCAGTGTTTTTGAAATTTTTTTCGCAAACTTTGCTGACGGTTTTTTCACTATAAATCCTTTCTGTAAGAGGTGTATAGTCTCACTTAAAGGAAGGGGTCCCATGCGTCGTTTTCAAGATATGGCTAACTGAAATATCACGCACCGCCACTGGTCTTGACTGAACACACCGAAGTAATAAGTTTTTAATACATCTAAGCTAACAAATGTTCTTAATTGCCAAATACAAAAGCAGCTGACGTCTTTGTTAATTAGATAGTCTATGTGATTTCTCAAGATAACCTGCCAATTGTACTCCCAAGAATTTTACGTATTCATTTTTTCTTTAATACTCCTACCATTAACACGGACAAGCAGACTTTCGTTAATTGTTTTTGTCGAAAACAAAATTAGGTTAGTCTTCAAGGTGTTTAAAGCCAGACCATTATCAATACAATACTGTTGCATAAATTACAGTTTTTTGTGCATCAGTTTTCAGATCACATATTTTTTTTCCACAAATGGATGAAGTATCATCGGCAAATATATTAAAGAAACAAGTTATATTAGATTTTTTTCCTAATGATATCAATGTCATTGATAAAAACTAAAAATAATATAGGTCCCAGTACGCTACCTTGTGGGACGCACGGATGTTACACTTGTGGAAGATTTATAGATTTTGTTTTCATAAGTGAGAATAACTTGTTGAGTTCTGTCAGAGTAAATAAGTCTTTAACTAATCTAATGACTGCCCCTCTTACGCCATATTTATATAGCTTATCAATTAACAAGTCATGGTTGACCGTGTCTTCACGATCAAATACACGAGTTAAATCGAACAATAAGGTACTTGTCTTATTCTTTCAATTCACAATTTCCAGGGAACAATATTGCATCCTGTGTGGCTAACCCTTTCCCTAAATCCAAACTGATTATTAATAAATATGTTTTCGTTAACAAAAAACTTAACAAGTCGGTGGCAATATGCTTTTTCGTATAGTTTAGAAAACACTGATAGAAGAACGATACCTCTATAATTCAAAAATAAAGTTTTATCACACTTTTTGTGAATAGGTATCACAACTGAACGTTTTAAGATACTAGGAAAAATTCCATCACTAAATGAGGCATTTATTAGTAAAGAGAGTGGTTCACAAATAAAGTCCATCACGTTATATAATAACGACCCAGGTATTCCATCGAATCCAGCCGAATCTTTTACTGAAATATATTTTATAATATAGATAGATTTTATAACTTCATCTTCAGTAATAGGAAATAAAAAAGGCGAATTACTATTAAATTCTACATTATGTGCACTTTCTGAGACATTCATGTTGTTCGTAATTACTGAGTAGATTGTAAGAAAAAAATATTGAAATATTCCGCTATACAATTGAAGTCTGATATAATCTTACCTTGTGAATCTGTGAAAGTGCGAGGTAGATTACTCTTAGTATAATTTTTACCTTTAATAATATTCCAAGCAGTTTTGGACACATTGCTAGAATTCTGAAATTTCGAATTATAATAAGCTTTTTTTTTGCTTCCTTGATTCGCTTTTGATGAGATTTTTTTGAGTACTTTGTACCTGACGAGAATCTGGTCATCATGCGTCTCCTTATATAGCTGGAACACGTCTCGGAGAAATATCCCTTCATTTATAATTTCATTATTATCATAGTCTTTCTTTTCATTACGATTTTTCTTAAATTTGCGTAGTTCAAGAGGAAATGAAGTACCTATAGCTGCACAAAAAATATAAAAAAACTTACTGAACTTTGTGTCACTGTTTTCATTACTGACTAAAAACTCCCAGTTCTCTGAAGACAACAAATATCTGAACTGCTGCAATTTATTTTCGTCCTTAAAATACATAACATATTTATAAGTATGAACATTTAAGTCATCATTAATCTTTCCACAAACAAAATTAACAATTTGTGCATAATGATCAGAAAGATCACAACAGATAGTTTGATAATGTAAGAGTGATTTATCAGTATTGGTGAATATATTGTCTATAATTGTTTGGCTGTTTTCAGAAACCCTAGTATACTCATATACCGATTACGAAAATGCGGATCTTGGCATCTGGTTATAATGTGCCGCTCTCGTCACCAGTAGCAATTAAGTACGGACAGCGCGCGCATTGTTTGTCTCGTACTGGATTCATATTGAATAATTCTGAATTCTGAATCAGTAACTTGTCGCCGACGTAGGAGCGAGCTTCTCCCTATGCGCGAAGATAACATTAACGTAATTGTTTTATTTACAAAATACATTTCTGATACCCTCAATCTGTTGTATTGACCGTATCAGAAATTTATAGGATGGGGTCATTTGCATTCTTTATTACCAACTGGTTAAAAAATAAACAAATGATTCTCATAAAAAAAATAGAAATTCTTTGACATGTTATTTAAAAACTAAATAAAAATAAAAAACAAATTCTAAAAGTAAAAAGTGCTTTTGATATGTTATTTAAAAACAAAATAAAAATGAAATTCAGATTCTAAAAGTAAAAAGTGCTATAACAAAACAACGTTAGTTTAGAACCTATTTAATAAGAGGTTCAAAAATACCACCGGACTGAGCTAGGCAATAACCTAGCCGGTCATAAAAACTACGCCTCACTTGTTGGAGTGTCTGTGGGGTTATGGTTTCAAAAGTAGCCATAATTTTTGCATTAAGCTCCTCTAATGTTCTAGCTTGTTCGTGGATATGTTTATAAACAAGCGTTTTCACATAACCCCACAGAAAAAAATCGCAAGGTGTAAGGTCAGGCGACCTTGCTGGCCACAAAATGGAACTTCTGCCTGCTATAATACGATCAGAAAATGTTTCGCGAAGGAACTCCATTACTCTCATCGTATTATGAGCAGGACAACCATCCTGCTGAAACCAAATTTCATCGAAATTGATGTTGAGTTCGCGGACAGCAGGAATAACTTGTTGTCGTAACAAATACAAATACCGGTCAGCATTTAGGATACCATTAATGACAAAAGGTCCAATAATATGGTCACCTAACACTCCCGCCCAAATATTAAATTTTTGGGGATATTGGGTCCGGTTGCTTACATAAAAATGCTTATTTTCCCGAGACCAATATCGGACGATTGAATGGAAAAGTCATTTGTTTTTTGACATTTCTCGCAATATGCAACAACACACCCGTATTTGACGGAATTGGTCAAATGACGGAATTGGTCGATTTTCAAAGGCTACAATAAATAAATTTACGGTATCTTGTGCAGAGTTTCCGGCAAAATACCATTTAATTATCTGCACCTTTTCTTCTGTTGTATAAACTAAAAATTGTATTATTATCACACTTACGAATTCGAAATACTTAAATGTCTACTAAAAGACATGAAATCATTTGTTTAATTTTAATTGCACGTGTTCGCAATTATTGCAGTTGGATGTCAACTGACTAGACCTAGACTCTAGACTCGCAAAATGCGCCTCTGCCGAACGTGCGGCGATATAGACGACGGAGTTTAGCGAAGAGGCACATACATATTATGTAGGGAGCGGCAATTTACATCGTATATACTTTAAGATTTCCAATGCAAGGATTCACTTTTACGCATTCTGTATACATTTTTCAAACCCATAAGTTTTTAGGAGGTTACATAAATTCTTCATGCATCGATGTTTACACATTGCTCATCGAAGTTGGTATTAAAATCTCCGCAAAAAAATGTAGCCGTATTTAGTTTACAAACACTATTTAACAACAGGTCAAGATTTGTAAGAAATATGTACATTAAAATCACTGACTGGTGCTCGATAGAAGCAGCCCACTAAGATAACCTCACCTTTAAATTCCAATTCAGTTATACAGTACTCAAAATTTGAATCTGATTTTTCAATATTACATTTTTTGTTCTTATAATTAATATTGTCCCTGACGAATATAGCAACGCCACCCCCTTTTGACGTATTTCGACAATAAAAATCAGTTAACACATACTTATTTAATTGCACAAGTTTTATTTCGTTTGTTTACCTGAAACCAAAAATCAATATGCCATTTTAAACATTAGAATAGTGATTTGTCTGTGACAGATCCTTTTTTTGAAATCGCATTTCTCACAAAATGCGGAGTTCGGACGTTTTCACTAAAAACTTTCAGAACGTAAAAATGCAGATATCGAAAAAAGGATCCGCCACAGACAAGTTTATACCTTAAGCTAAAAAGAAAAAAAACAAGAATATCGGTCTATTGGACTCTTGTCCACCACAAGAGAAATCTTGTCCACCGGTAGACAACGCGATTTTGAGAAAAACACGTTTAAAGTTTTTTAAAAATTTTGCATTAACATATTTTTTTAAGACATACACAATCGTCGATTCCGGGACCATAGTACTGATTCTCCGCAAGGTTTTCCACATCATTTTTTTTATTTGGCCAATCTCCGCGCGACGCGAGCTTCCCGCGACGCATGGTCCACTCGGATCTCCGGCAGGCTGCAGCGCCTCGAATTGCTTAAAGACGCGAATTGAATCGCATTTCGCCCAATTGTTAAATCCATAATCGTCATAATTCTAAGGAGAGATGTTGCACTTTCGTTGAACATTCCGACGGCTATGAAAGAGGTGGTTTCGATGATCTCAGCACTGGCGTTGACGGTTTAGGGGGGCCACTCATTCACAACGCCCGTACGTTAATATTCTATAGAATGGAATGTTTGGGGATTCTTCTTAAAAGAGTCCGACCGGTCCCCGACGCTCACACTTGCTCGCTATTCACGGAAGCGGCTGCTAGACGCCGCTTCCGTGAATAGCGGCTTCCGAGCGTTTCCGAAGCGCTCGGACGCCGCTTCGTTGAAGCGCCGTAACTTCGAGAAATTTTCGACTTTCGCATTGCCGCTTTACATATACATTCTTGAAGGTTTTATCTAACGAATTACGCAAAAAGAAAAAAATCAATTTTTTTGAAGCCAAACAACTTTACTGCTCCCTTAAATGGAATTCTTATTTATTTACTTATGTTTTATTTTTAATATAAATTGAAATGTAGTATTTGGTAAATAAATTATGTTATATTAGTCATTATTTTTTTGTATGCATGCCTTGAGATTCAATAATATAACACAATAGTGCATTCTTATCCAATATAAATATTGGTAAACATAAGATTTAAGATAGAAAAACTTAAACAATATATATATAGGTATAGAAAAAGCTTTTCAAAAAGGAAAAGAGCATTTTTTTATTTATAGTGTTATTACATGAATTTACTATGCCTTATATTATCCAAGTTTTCGAGTTCATAATAAAGTAACCCGATTTTTCTTGTTATAATTGCTGTTATTCGCGAGTCTCTGTTGGTAAGTAGTTTTCTTCTTAAGGATGTTTATTGGTTAAGGCAAAGATTTTGATATCAGTAGACCTCTCCCACCTCGTCGTCGAGCTAAGTAAAATTTGATTACTGACCAGTTCGTATGTAAGTGTCTAAACTTATTTTAAATGCCTTTTGGTAAACCGCTCGAGCTCTTCCAGCACAGTAATGGATCATTTAACGATTCCGAACGAGTATTCCAGTACAGGGTCGTCCACAAACGGCTCAAGGAAATTGTAATATGCAGAAAGTATTATTTTCCTACCACCCCAGAGGAGAATTTGATTAGATGGTAGGAACATAACTTTTTGCAGATATCATTTAGCCGTTTACGAATAAAATGGGGTGGTAAAGATAAAACAATCACCGTGTTCAACTGGAGTCCACGGATATAATTTATATAATTTTTAGAAGTTCTAAAATATGATAATAATCTGTATAATAAACAGAGAATAATGGAAATATTTATTAGGATACTACTGTGGCGCCATCTCCACTGTGAAAATCTAACTTCACCCCTTGCTATTTACGGCAGTCAGATGTAGAGATCTGCATCGAATAGCTGAGAAACCCACCTAGCCCATATTTGCTTCCTTTCCTCTACACAGCTTTAATGACCGCTGCCTTCACTACATAGAATCACTACTTCCACTTCTAATTTTTTCATATTAAGTGACTAAATTTTCAAAAACATTAGTTTATTCTATTAGATATTTTTAAAAGTGTGAGATATGGATACAACCTATGTGATTTGTGTGACCTGAATAAAGTTTATGACCTTTATTACTTATGTGAATTCTTTGACATCTATGGCCAATTTGACCTTTGCTACCCATACAACCTGTATGATCCTTATGGCTTTTATGGTCCCTTATAAAAGCTTTATGGCCCATATGAACCTTATGATTTTTGTGATCTTTATGACCAATATGATTGTTTTATACATTACGGAGATGTCTATACTCCGATATTTTTAATATTTACTTATTTTATAGTCGGGCTAAGCTTATATCTTGTAAAACGAATTAGCGGATTTCTTTGAAATTCAGGGCATTCATACTAGAATTAATTTCTATCGAAATTACGGAAAAATCCAACATGATCGACTTCCGGTTTTCTTCGAAATTGGCACTACATCCAGTTTTAAAAACAGAAACCCCCGGTATAATTTTGCATATTTGGATTCTACGCATCAGAGTACACGCAATCCAAGCGTTAAATTTTTGATAGTGGAAAACTTTTTTCAATTTTTTGTCAAAACGTTCTTTAAATTTTCTATATTTATTTCACAAGGTAACAACGACTTTATATACGTCGTTTAAATTATTTTTAAATCAACAATTTAAAACAAGAATTGTTCATTAGATTTTTCACATGAACTAAATGAGTTATCCTTAAAAAACATACAGAAAACTGATATACCTTCATTTGATCTCCAATAAATTGAAAATAGATTATGTTATAGAGAAAATTATTTTTTATGGATAATATCAGATTCTTCTTGATTACTTAGAACTGCGTCGCAATCACCTACATCGAATATAAATATTAACAAGAAATCGCTACCAAAATGACAATTGGCACGTGGGTTGTATGTATTCTGACCCGTAGAATTCGAATATCTTCGATTTTTTCATCATATGGTTGAAAATTAGGCAATTCTAGTATAAACGCCACACAATTTTTTAATTGTGGGTAAAAAAAAAAACGTTAATTATTGGTTTTCAAGATGTAAGCTTGGCCCGACCTCCTGAGCCACCTGGTATATGGATAAAAATATCTTTAAGTTTAATACCTTATATTTTAGACTTTAGCGCTCCAAGACGACCGCTATCTTATACATAAATCCAAATTGTTAGTTAAAATAATTGAACCTATCTCTTTGTTCCAGGACATAGATTACGAAGGATTCCACAAATTTCTGGATACATTTTTGGAAGTCAGAACTCCGGAGGAGCTGTGTCGACATCTTTTCTTGTCTTTCGTCAGGAAAGGGGTGAAAGTCGAAGGTAAAGCCTTCACGGAAATGACAGTGCTTAGTTCAACAACAGCTTGTGCTCCCATAACGTCCCATAACAAAGGTTGCTTTATTATTTCATAACATTTTACATCACACTAAAACACTAACATTCTCAACAGCACTTATGATAATAGAACAACTGTACACAAATGATAATTTGTGCCATTTAGAAACCACGAATATACAGGGTGTGGCTAACGATGACGTTTGTAATAATGGTGTTAGTTTTCAAGTGCATTGCGTCAATCTTTTGGTTACTTTTCCCCTATTAGTAATTTATGCAAGTTGCTCGCAAACTTTTTTGGTACTTTACCGCTCTGTTCAAATATATGCTAAATTTTAGAAATTGGTTGCAATAGCAACAACATTTGTGTTTTTTTATGTTACTCTGGAATATGTAGCTTCACAGAAATTCACCAACTACAAATTATGATCTGCCAGATTAAATGTTAGTTTGATTCAGTCTTACAAAAAATTAAAAAAAAGTTTCTTTGTCCTTGGTTGTGAGTATATAAAATATCGTATGTATGTAACTTGCTGGAAACAACACCATCACACTCGTGTGATTTACGCATTCGGCTGACGCCTCGTACGCGAAACTGGACACTCGTATGTTAGACTTTCCATGCTCGTTATGTAATATACTGTTTCATAGTAATGTTTGTTGATAGTTGATATTCAAGAGGATATCGCGCTTTTAACAGAGCGTCTGAAAACTTAGAAAAACAAACATTAGATCCATAAGCCTTTTGGCAGCATGGACGCGATGTACTTACATACATAATGTGGTAACTAAGCAAGACATCCACGTTGTATGTCCCAGTGGTCCCAATATACTTAGTCCTACATCTACTTACAATTAGACAAATATTATGTCGAAAATAGTTTGCTATAGAAATAAATGTTAAACACAAAAGTTATTTTATTAAAAAAATGCATATAACCGTGTCATTATCAAATACATCTTCAAAAATACTACAGGTTACGCAACGTTATTAATTGAAATGAACACCTCATATATTTATTCTGCATTAACTTTTGAACAAATTTTGTGTATACATTTTTGTATACAATACAATAACTCGTAATGAGATAATGGTACCTTAATATATTCTGTTTTGGACTTAATACCTTTACGGATAAAGGCAATGATGTACGTATTTTTACCTACTTAATTATACAGGGTGTTTTTAAATAATGTAACATAAGGGATACCAGTGAATCTGGAAGTCAAAACAAGTTGAATAAACTAAATATACATTAGTTCAATGTTGCAGCAGGGGCTGAGATACTGAGTTTCTAATTCCAAGTCAACATAATGTATGTTTTTATTAATAAATAAACCATGCAAAATCGTATTGTTTACACTTGGTATGACTGCATTGATAGAAGCAGTTAGTATTTCAAGGTGAAAACAAGTATATTTTGTCCATAGGGGATGCCACAGTTCACAACATAGCTATTTTTCCTGAAACTTTTTTACTTACTGTGCATGTCACAGATCCATTTTTGTGAAATTTAGATACACGGCTTGAAAAATATTTGCGAAATATTTTTCCATAATCACCAAGTAAAAAATAGTCTTTTTATACCTGTGTTTTTTTTAGAAATTCTGAGATCTGTAAAAGATATGGTAAATTTTGAATTAGCATAATTATGAATTATTTCATCCCACCATTTCATTTTTGAAATTTTCCAATAGCTGTATCTTTAAGCAAAATTAAAATAACATATTCTATTTTGCGAAATTTGAATACATCTGTTTAAGGTATGACATTAAATGTATTATTTAATGCTACGGTTTTTGAAATAAATGCATAAGCCTTTTTCGAAAACCGTAGCATAAAATAATAAATTGACACTACCATCTCTCTTGCTTGAGGTGTCAATATTGATGTGTTTTAAATCATCCAGGATATTGTATAGTTACAGTTAACAATACAAAATCCGGCATTTTCTAATATTGCAGTAGCCCTGATGTATTTTAAAAAATGAAACAAACAAGATATAAATACACAATTTACTTAAATATATAACACATCATCCTATGATATTTAAAATAAAGTTATCGCTCCCGGCAAGGAAGATAGTTGTGGTATAATAACTAGGGATTAATTTCTAAATCCGTACTAAAAAAAAATTGATATTTTAAGGGGTGAGTCTAGTGATTACTAGACGTGAGTACAAGACTGTAATAGCAAAAAAAACTTTAAATGAAACTTATTATTATTTCGCTTAAACTTTAAGCGAAAAAAATAAAATAAAACAAAAACGTCTTAATCACAAGATGATCTTGGAAACGGCTTTCAAATTTTTTCCATATATAATCACCAAGTAAATACTGTCTTTTTTACCCTTGTTATTTTTTTTAAACTTTGAGATCTACGAATTCACCAGATGATCTTGGAAACGGCTTGCAAAATATTTTTTTCCATATAGGTACATATAATCACCAAAAATACACACAAAGTAAATACAAATAGTCTTTTTATATCCTTGTTTTTTTTTTTTTTAGAAATTTTGAGATCTGCGAGATAGTAATTTGAATTATTTCATCTCAGCATTTAATTTTTAAAATTTTCCAACAGCTGTAGCTTTAATCAAAACGAAAATTTTGCAAATAGCACGGGAATAAAGTTTTTATATCCACGTGGTCATTTTGGAAAAAAAAATCGCTGGTGAGGTAGACGTTTTTTTAGTTTTTTTTTTCGCAAGGTCCATTTGCTTTTTTTGCCATAATGGCCTTCTACTTAGGTCTAGTAATCACCCTCTAAAATATGATGTGAGTCCCATGCTTCCTTACGAAAATACGAGAATCTCTAATTCCACCAGCCGTCACTTCATGTGACTCCCTTCAAGTAGATTATTCTTCATCAAATATCAATAGGTCAAATCCAAAGGACGCTGTATATTAATTTTTTTTGAAATGTTTATTACAGTTTTCTATTACAAATGATAGGAACCTTATGAAAATTCCGTAAATATCACATGCAATGTGCTTCGGTATTTCAAAATAATCAACAAAAATATATTAGTATGGGCCCACCGTGGTGGGTCCAGACCGGGACACCCTGTGTATACCGTACATAAAAATAAATAAAAGCATTTCCCGAGAAGATATTGTTAATTTATTAAAAACTGATATGACATTTTTCAAAAAAAACTTCGACATCGATGTTTTGATTTATGTTAGAATGGCACATAATAGTGTTATGAACAATGCTTATTAGTGACTATTATTTGCTTTCACAACACAATTCATGCCTTTAACCTTTACTATAGTTATCCATAAACTGACATTAATTAGTCTAGCAGATAAACTTAAGCTTGATGGTGTTACTAACATTATTAACAAAACCACTCATTTAACAAGAAAATGTAACAAATTTAATACAGATAAATTTACATGGTTATTGTTTATAATTTAACACCTACCTACGTACGTCTATTATACGAAAAAGAAATATAATTCTTACGTGAGTTTTAGCAAAGTTTTTATATTATCTTTTAGGCTTATCAAAATTAACAATTGAATATCGAAAAGTGACAACACGAAACAAACAATTTTTTTAAATTGAACACGCTTTATACTTTTCACTTATTTTTTTATAGTGATTGCATAAAGTACACTTTATTAATATTGCTGACAAAAGTAGTGAAAATTATTGTAATTTAATAATGATATTGAACTGTTGGCTCTAGTTTGCCATGAAGAAACAACTAACTACATACAAATAATAATTTGACGTTTATATGTATATAACTCTATTCGTAAGCACTCTTTTGTTATTCTAAATGGCCTAAATGATTTTAATTCTTGATTCGAACATTTTTATATTTCTACGTGGAATATAACCATGGAATGTACATATATAATATTTCAGAATAATAATTTGTTTATTGTATTCCCATAATAGTAAAACATCTACAGTTATGCACAATATTCAGCTCTTCCTCTTAGTTTCTATCTGCTGTCTGGTTTTTCTCCTAACGCTTTTGGATTCCGTAAACTTAACAATAGTATATTGCAGGGATGGTCAATTTCTGTTATGAGATCGACTTCTTTTTTGCTTGAAAACGTCGTGATCTACGAAAATCTAGACATTTAACACACTTAAACTTGTCTTGTGTACTAATAAGTGACACTCGAGGAGGCATGTTAAACCAACGACTAAGTTGCGTTCGCGTGTTGAAATTGTCTGATGTCGACATTGTGATCAACTAAAAACCGTTTCGCGATCGACGGGTCGATTGCGATCGATTTGTTGGCCATTCCTGGATTACATCGTGTATCTAGTAGGAAAGATAATATATTATCCCTCGTTATAGGCCCCCGTTTACATCGTCGGCCGAGAATGTGATTCTAAGGCCCACCGTAGACGACCGACTATCGTCACCTACAATTTTGTCTGTATGAATGCAACGTATATGTTTAAATGAGACACCGCAGACGACAGACTAAAAAGATGGCCCGACTAAAAAGTTGTATTGGTCTGTCACCACACGGTGTCTTACTTCAAAATAGTCGGTGACCGACAGTCTGTCGTGTGCGGTGCGGTACATATTATTTTTTTTTGCGATCTGAAATGAATAACAATAAATAAAAAGTACCTAATACATTCGACTAAAAAATATACCCCTGTTTCTTTTCGGCAACCATACCGGTTGCTTAATAATGACAGTAAATACTGGAATTTGGCATTTTGCGACGTCGAAATTTGCCAGAAAAAGGTCAATTTTTGAACACCAAAGAAAAATTTGTTTTGTTTTTTTGTCTCTTTGTGTACTACAATCTGTCGCCTTTTCTGGGACATTGAATAGTAGGTTTATTGGGGTCTGTCATGACATGCTCGGTATGTGACCTGTGTCACATCCTACTTTATATTACAAGGATTTAAATAAATCCTGGGTAATTTTCCGTTTCAGTCTATGAGTCGTCTGGGTTTCCTCCATTAAGGCTTTCGCTAAGCGGTTCGGGTGGTTTAAGATCCTCTCCTTATATGTCTTTGTGTGTCGCGTAATTGCTTGTCTGACTGTAATAACTTGTAGATCATGATGTAACTGTTCATTTGTGACTCACTAAGGAGCGTTGGTTACCATCCTCAACATTTTGTTCTGAAATCTCTGTACTATTTCGATGTTGGAATGAGAGGCTGTTCCCCATAATTGGATACCGTAGGTCCAGATTGGTTTAAGTATAGCCTTGTACAGGAGAAGTTTGTTGCTTAGCGACAACTGTGACCGGCGACCAATTAACCAGTATAATTTCCGATTTGCAGTCCCAATTGTTTGCGCTTGGTAAAGATGTGTTTTGCCATGTAAGCCGCTTGTCCAGGTGCAAGCCTAAGTATTTCACATGATCTGTTTGGGGAATCTTGAGGTTGTTAAGCTTTACTGGTGGGCAGGTACCCCTTTTCCAGGTGAACGTAACATTGGCTGATTTAGTTTCGTTTGCCTTGATTCGCCACTTCCTGAGCCAACACGAAATATCATTTAGTCCGACTTGTAGGATTTTGACGCCTCTATAGGGTCCTGGTGGGAAGCCAATATCGCAGTATCATCAGCAAAGGTACCAGTAGTTATGCTATCTGAGGTTGGTAGGTCGGAGGTGTATATCAGGTAGAGTAGCGGGCCCAGCACACTGCCTTGTGGGACTCCTGCATTAAAACTACAAAGGCCTGACAGTGCCTCACCGTTTTGAACAAAAAAGTATCTATTCTCTATGAATGATTTGAGTACTTCATAGGCAATATTATGTAACACAATATAATAGATATTTGTTTTGTTTTGTTTTTTTTTTTTTATGGAAATCTAAATCTCGACAGTTCATTTTTATAGAAATGGCAATAAACTATACATTTTTTAAATCAGGGATATGGGTTCTTGTAGAAAGCAAAACAAAAAATACAGGGAATTCAAAAAAACGATGTTTGTTTCGTTTTGTGACTTTTCGATGTACAATTATTAGTTCTAATAAGCGAAAAGGTGACATAGTACATTTGTTAAAATTCTTATATCAAAAATATCAAAAGTTTTTTCTCTGTTATAATAAATTAATCTCGTATAATTGTGTAAACCCTGTATAAACCTATAACCCTGTGGGTAGGTATATAAATGTAAGCGAAAACCATGTACATGCATGTTTATTGTGGATAATATCATATTATCTTTTAGGGTCTACACCAAATGTCAATTCAGTTGGTGAAGCAGTTGACAAAACTCACGGAAATGAGAAACCTGCCACGTATGGCGAAATACTTGTGGAAAAAATTCATGGTTTGGGAGAGAAATTACTGGGCCATCATAGATCAGATAGTGACTGTTCAACGCGTGGTAAAACAGGTTATTATATATTTCAATATACTATTATTTTTTATTTATTTTTTTAAATTTCGTTATGGATGTTAATCAAATACAAGAAAAGGGCAATACGATTAACATGTACCGTATATTTATGTCCTTATACATGTTATCCTGTCCCTGCTTTAAACAATAACATTAATCTAGCTAAATTAATAGTTAATCAAGCTCTAGTTAATTAAAGCTCTATTGAATTCTTTGCATTCAACTTTAAGGTTATTTCATTTTCAATAAATGCTAATTTCTGTAGTTCCAGCTACAGATGTAGACGCAAACAGTTGTGTACTGACCATTACGCAAAGACATGTATATTTAGGGAAGTATAAGATGGGACTATTTTTCATTTCATCTTTGTCTTCATTCTAATCTCATATTGGACAAGGACATATTAATAATGGACGACTCTTAAGAGATTTTAAACTCCATCAATGGAAACAACAAGAGATCACCAACATTTCGTTTGAGGACGGAAATGACTTTATTCATGATGTATCAGTTTTTTTAATTAAAAGTCTGATAACAACTTTCCGTATATATGTGTATATACAGGGTGCGTCACAGTGAGTGGCCTATTAAACGTTTTAGGAGAACTATAAATAATATGGAGCTGAAAATTTGTATCTTGGAGTTTTCAGATATGCCCTACACCTGTAAAATAATAGCGACTTTCTGGATTTTCCGGATATACCGGAAGTGAATACTAACTTCGGTATTTTAAATGGTATGGCTGTATTTTTTGCGACATATTTGGTTTCTACTCATTACTTCTACATCTACATTAAATCTACAGGGTGTTTAAAATGGAGGGTCAAACGTGAACAGTCTTGTCCTTAATTAAAGACGTACCTACTGTATTTTATTTTATGATTTCTTTCACTTTCTTACTCTATCCCCCTTTCAGTACATACTAATATTCCCTATACCCAAAATGTGTCGTTTTCAAGTTATTTCATATTGTTTTAACAAAGTGTATTTTTTCTTCCTTCCCTCTTTGTGTACATCCTCTTTCTATAAATATTAGTATTCCCTATACCTATAACTGTATAATTTTTGAATTATCTCAAGGTGTTGATCGCGTTTGTGGACTGTAACGGTTTTTTCACTTCTGTCGCTTATTAAACAAATGAAACGAGTTGTTACGTTTTACAACAGTGCCGGTTTATTGATGTTCTCTTGCCTGGGTATACATAAGAACTGCTAGTGACCCATCGCCACTTCCGCCCTCACAGGGGCGCTATGAGAGCTGACGAGGGTGTTGCCAACTTCCAAAAATTATAAAACCTAGTAATGGGCGGGATTTCCAAAATAAGCGTTAACATGTCCCCGCCCTTGAAAGGACATAACTTTCAAACACAATACAGAAATGTCTTATTGTTCAGCTATTCTTAAACTTACAACTAATTTGATTGGTCTGTAAATTGCCACAAACAAAAAAACGAAAAAACTCTCACTACACCTGCTGCAATTGCTGGATGCGCTGGAAGTGGGATAACCTGGCTTCTGGTATCTCCGTCAAATCAGGATCAGCTGCGGTCGTTAGTGGTCGACCGATGATGAGGTGAGGGGGCGTTAATGGTGTGGAATCTGACGGGTCTGAGGAAAGAGGGAGACAAGGGACAGGAATTGAAGACGGCCTCGATCTGAACGAGTAGCGTATTTAGCTCTTCGAATGTCAAACGCGCTTACCTGCTACCCGTTGCAAGTGATGTTTTAGCGATTTTATACCTGCCTCCCACAAACCACCGAAATGAGGAGATAGGGCAGGTATAAAGGACCAAGCGATACCTATGTGTTCAATTGTGCCAGTCAAATCTTTGTCATATTCTTTAAGAATTTTCCAAGTTTTTGTAAGTCTAAGTTAGCGCCGACAAAATTTGTCCCATTGTCTGATACCATTTTTGCCGGTTTACTCCGCATGTACGGCTCGAGTTAAGAAACACACAAATAGGGCTATATGACATTTTTGTTTTCGCAATGCGACCGACTCTATCCTTTACGAGAAATGCTGCGCAATAGTCAACCCCTGTGGTGTAAAATGGAGGCGCCGGGTTTAAGCGTTGACTCGGTAAATTGCCCATGATGGGCGTGACAGTGCGCGGTTTGGCTTTTGAAACACTTGATGCAAATATACACAGTTTTCCTTGCTAAGTTTCGTCCACCTAAAGGCCAAAAATTGTCTCTAATAGATGCAAGTAAATGTGGCCAGGCGTGTAGAAAGTTTCTATGTTCCCGAGTCAAAATTAGTTTAGTAAGATGAGATTTTGCTGACAGCAAATTGGGTGTTTTTTGTTGAACGAGAATTTCGAATTGGCTAGTCTGCCACCAACCCTTATGATGCCTGACTCGTCCGGAAATGGATTTAATTTCGCGATTTTATTTGTATGCTCTACTTGACCGTGTTTACTGAGCGCTATGATTTAAGCGGAAAATGATTCGCGCTGCGAGATCTTTACGAGGTACAAAGATGCGAGTTTAACTTCTTTGGACGTTAACGCGCCAAATGTTCTCTCTGTTGCGGACCTACAGCAATTGGACGAAAATCGACAACAATAGGCAACAATGCGCTCTAATTTGCTCAAATTTGAATATAAATTGATATTGATGACCGGTTGTTCAGTTGTTATCTTATGCGATTGGAGCGTCATTTTCACTTCGGGTAACTCTCCTTGATGAATTTGCAAGCCTAGCCAATCAGAATAGTTTTTCCGTAGCCAATGGGGACCATGCCAAAATATATGTAGAAATTGTAACATGCTAGGCCTAACACCGCGTGACAGGTGATCAGCAGGATTGTCAGAGGTAGACACGTATCTCCATTCAACGTCCTGCGTTAACTCTTGTATATTGACCACACGATTCGCAACGAAAATTTGCAAGAGATTCGGTGGCATTTTTAACCATCCGAGTACTATAGTTGAGTCATACCAATACGTGATTTTATGAATAGGCATGTTTAAGGCTGTTAAGGGGCGCTATGAGAGCTGACGAGGGTGTTGCCAACTTCCAAAAATTATAAAACCTAGTAATGGGCGGGATTTCCAAAATAAGCGTTAACATGTCCCCGCCCTTGAAAGGACATAACTTTCAAACACAATACAGAAATGTCTTATTGTTCAGCTATTCTTAAACTTACAACTAATTTGATTGGTCTGTAAATTGCCACAAACAAAAAAACGAAAAAAACTCTCACTACACCTGCTGCAATTGCTGGATGCGCTGGAAGTGGGATAACCTGGCTTCTGGTATCTCCGTCAAATCAGGATCAGCTGCGGTCGTTAGTGGTCGACCGATGATGAGGTGAGGGGGCGTTAATGGTGTGGAATCTGACGGGTCTGGAAAGAGGAGACAAGGGACAGGAATTGAAGACGGCCTCGATCTGAACGAGTAGCGTATTTAGCTCTTCGAATGTCAAACGCGCGTTACCTGCTACCCGTTGCAAGTGATGTTTTAGCGATTTTATACCTGCCTCCCACAAACCACCGAAATGAGGAGATGGGCAGGTATAAAGGACCAAGCGATACCTATGTGTTCAATTGTGCCAGTCAAATCTTTGTCATATTCTTTTAAGAATTTTCCAAGTTTTTGTAAGTCTAAGTTAGCGCCGACAAAATTTTTCCCATTGTCTGATACCATTTTTGCCGGTTTACTCCGCATGTACGGCTCGAGTTAAGAAACACACAAATAGGGCTATATGACATTTTTTGTTTTCGCAATGCGACCGACTCTATCCTTTACGAGAAATGCTGCGCAATAGTCAACCCCTGTGGTGTAAAATGGAGGCGCCGGGTTTGCCCTTTTGGGGGGGGGGGGGGTTTTTCTTTTAACACACAAATATACACAGTTTTCCTTGCTAAGTTTCGTCCACCTAAAGGCCAAAAATTGTCTCTAATAGATGCAAGTAAATGTGGCCAGGCGTGTAGAAAGTTTCTATGTTCCCGAGTCAAAATTAGTTTAGTAAGATGAGATTTTGCTGACAGCAAATTGGGTGTTTTTTGTTGAACGAGAATTTCGAATTGGCTAGTCTGCCACCAACCCTTATGATGCCTGACTCGTCCGGAAATGGATTTAATTTCGCGATTTTATTTGTATGCTCTACTTGACCGTGTTTACTGAGCGCTATGATTTAAGCGGAAAATGATTCGCGCTGCGAGATCTTTACGAGGTACAAAGATGCGAGTTTAACTTCTTTGGACGTTAACGCGCCAAATGTTCTCTCTGTTGCGGACCTACAGCAATTGGACGAAAATCGACAACAATAGGCAACAATGCGCTCTAATTTGCTCAAATTTGAATATAAATTGATATTGATGACCGGTTGTTCAGTTGTTATCTTATGCGATTGGAGCGTCATTTTCACTTCGGGTAACTCTCCTTGATGAATTTGCAAGCCTAGCCAATCAGAATAGTTTTTCCGTAGCCAATGGGGACCATGCCAAAATATATGTAGAAATTGTAACATGCTAGGCCTAACACCGCGTGACAGGTGATCAGCAGGATTGTCAGAGGTAGACACGTATCTCCATTCAACGTCCTGCGTTAACTCTTGTATATTGACCACACGATTCGCAACGAAAATTTGCAAGAGATTCGGTGGCATTTTTAACCATCCGAGTACTATAGTTGAGTCATACCAATACGTGATTTTATGAATAGGCATGTTTAAGGCTGTTTTTACCTTATTCCCCAAGCGTGCTAACAACAAGGCGCCCATTAATTATAAGCGAGGGACGGTTTGTGTTTTCGAGGGCGTCACTTTGGCCTTTGCGGAAATAAGCTGAACAAAGCGATCACCGTTTTTGTTTTCCGATCTGGCGTATATGCATGCCCCGTAAGCGCGAGTAGAGGCGTCCGAAAACCCGTGAAACTCTACCTTTACTGGATCGGTACAGGTAATGTGTCGTCGAATGGTGATATCATTTAACGAAGTTAATTTATTAAGAAAATGAAGCCATTTTGTATGCAAATGAGTAGGTAAGGATTCGTCCCAAGATAGTTTCTTAGACCATAGTTCTTGAAGAATAATTTTGGCAATGATAGTGCAAGGGCTCAAAAGACTTAGAGGGTCAAAGATCTGTGAGGTATCTGACAAAATGGATCGCTTTGTGACACGCTTGCTAAAACTAGTGTTTATTTTAAACATAAAACAGTCCTTATTACCATTCCAAATTAGACCAAGAGTTTTCGTGCTGTCATTGACCCCAAAGTCAATCGAGGTCATATCATCCTTTGAGGATATGCCTTGCATTATTTCAGGGCTGTTGGACACCCACTTGCGCAGCGTGAAAACCCCACTCTTGAGTATCCGCGATACCTCATTTGCAATAAAAATTACTTCTTCGACACTACTACCGCCAGTCAGCATGTCGTCTACATAAAATTTATTTTTAATTATGTCTGAAATTAAGGGAAGTTCTGAACTACATTCAACACCTAATTGATAAAGACATCTAACGGCGAGATATGCAGTTGATGCCGTGCCATACGTCACAGTAGTTAATTCGTATCGGATAGGGACAGTTTGGCGCGGCCTATTTGGCGCAGGAAGTTAGTCGCGGCCGGTTTGACGCTAGGACAATTAGCCGCATCACAGTTTGGTGCTAGCATATTTGGCGAAATTAAGTTCCTTTGCTTAAGATCGGCAATCAGCAGTGCACATAGTGTATTTCTATTGCGTTAAGCAAATTCATTTCTTTATTTATACTCACCTGCTCTACACTCACGCGTATTTGTTGATAATGGTTATAATTTAGCATAAGAGCATAATTACATATTTATCAAATACTAGAGTTGTAACTTATGCCACGGAGGTACTATATTATTTTCTCTGAAACGCATAACGATATGTTTTATACGGTTATCAACTTCAATAAACGTTTAACCAACGTTTAAATAATGTTTAACTGTAGCGCTGTTTCACGGTCACACGTCCACAAGTTAAATGGTAGCGAGCATCATACTGCGCAACTGCAACTACAAACATACTTGCGCCAAACTATCATGCGGCTGATAGTCCTAACGCCAAACCGGCCGCGCCTAACTTCCTGCGCCAAATAGGCCGCGCCAAAGTATCCTAGATGCAATTCATATGTCTTTATGGGTTGGTCGGGATTATCACGCCAAAGTATGCACTGTAGTGGCGTTTGCTTTGGATTTACCAAACACATACGATACATCTTCTCGATATCGCCAGCTAAAACGAATTTATGTTTTCTGTGATGAATGAGAAGTGCTAAGAGATCTGATTGAATTACCGGACCTACTATCTGCAAATCATTGAGTGAATAACCGGTGTTTGTACAACACGACGCGTCAAAAACTACCCGTAGCTTCGTTGTTGAACTGCTTTCCTTGAAAACTCCGTAGTGTGGCATGTAATACGAAAATTGATGGTCATTTGTGTTCACTACTTCAAATATGTGATCTAGTTTTTTGTATTCGTCGATGGATTCCGCGTAGTGTTTTTTAAGTTCGGGATTTTTTTGTAAATTTCCGTTCTAAAGACAAGAATCGATTTTTGGCAGTTTCGTATGAATCGCCCAATTTGTTTCAAGCTTTCTTTTAGGGGTATCGTTACCATGAAGCGACCCGTTTCATCGCGCATAAATGTTTCCAAAAAATGATTTTCGCAAGCCTTTTCTTCGACCGACAAAGGTTTAGTTAGTGCCATTTCTTCTACTTCCCAAAAACGAGTGAGTTGTTTTCAAGCTCAATATTTTGTGAAAGGTTACAATGGGAAGTCTGAGCTGTAGAAAAAGGTATGCTACCAGCCACAATCCACCCGAATCTACTCTTTTGCAAGATGGGACCACGATTCGATAAGTTAATTTGCCCCACGCACATAATTTGCCAAAACACGCCAGCTCCGAGTAATATGTCTACCTTGTTCGGCAGATGAAATTTCGGGTCTGCTAAAAGTAATATTTTTGGGGATCTATAACTACTGAAAATTCATTTTGAAATTCGGTAAAACGCTACTAATGTGCAGTAAGTTTGCCCCTTTTGACATGGTCCATTCTATTCGAAACGCTAATATTCGAGAAATCATGGCAATCATGAACATAATATTCCTTTTTGCAGAATATGCAATGAGGTTTCGATGTACAAAAAGGATTTAGTTTTGCCCTCGTATTTTGTTTTGGGATTCCTCTTACTCGTTTTCCTTTGCTCCAGGGCCTCTAAAAGATCAGCGCGATCCTATAGAAAGTCCTTTAGGTTTTGTAGGGATGGATTTTTGTATACTCGTGGGCATTAAATGGAAACTTGGTATAACATTTTCGATTTTATTTTAATTACAGAGTATGGAGCAACTTGTTCTTACGTCGCCGTGCCAAAAATAAAATGAAAGCCTACTACCAAAAAAAAGTTTTGAGTCGGCGGTATGACGGTTTTTCCATACCCTAACATCTGTCATTTTTTTAAACATCAAATATTTCCGAAAGGGCTGGGTTTAGATATGTATTATGGTATATGTTTTCTACTCAAGATTGTGTGCTCTTTCCAAGTTTGTAAAACTCCATTGGGTGTAAACCCTGCAGATTCGTCCATATTTTAAAAGGTGGCATAAAAGGGTGCAAATAACCTCACACACATTTTTTTCTGAAACAACGATTGTATAGACCAAATAGGCGCTAAAACCTCCAATAGAAGAAGGGTGAAAAAAGGAAGCGAACGATATTATAAAAGCTTTGAATTTGAACATTCTGTGCTCTTTCCAAGATTGTACAAGTTCATAGGGTGCAAACCCTGCAGGTTAATCATTATTTTAAAAAGGTGGCATAAAAGGGTGCAAACAACCTCATATATTCCAGCCTGCATTTTTTATGAAACAACGATTGTATAGACCAAACACGCACTAAAACCCCCAAATAGAAGGAGGATGAAAAAAGGAAGCGAATGATATTATAAAATACAGCAAGTTCTATTTGAATTGGACGATTTAACAAAGGATAAAATTGTTCAAATTCAATTCTCTAATCACTTGGACAAATAATACCAAAATCGTCCATTTTAGGTATAGGGAATGTTAGTAAGTCTTGAAAGGGAATATAAAAAAGCAAGCGAAAGGAATCATACATTTACTCCATTACTTAGTACAAAAGATTAGGATAGAGTATGGTTTCGAAAATAGCTAAGTCCACTTATAATGCATTGGATATACAATGTAGTGGTAAAACCATAGTAACATAATGTGTCTTTGGTCAACGAATAAACAAAGATAAAGAATAAACAACGAACTACAACATCGCGACTAAGCAGGGTACAAAGATTTGCTTGTATATGTAAGTTATTTCTATTGCAGAGTGCATGAAAAGCACTCCAAATGCAGCGCTAAAGGCCCTGCTGTATATTTTCCTTTGCAACTAGTTGTGTAGGGGGCAGGGGCAGCCAGGGTGGGACTTTTCAGACTGTAAAACAATTTGAATAACATAAAGGTCAGGACTTATATCCATTAGAAGTATTGTTGATGGTATCATTTTAGACATGAAAATGGACTACATGTCAACCAAAACTGTTCCCAGTCCCAACTATTAGCTTTGTGATACCTCAAAGGAAGGACTGATCTCTTCCTCAGGGCGAGGCCTGGTTTATAGACGGGTTTATGAACTGAGGAAAGGACACGAGCAAGAATATATAGTGAGACAACTAATACAAGATACTCTTTCTCAGTTGGAAAACATACCTCCGTCTTTTAGGCGGAAGTATACGATATCCTACAATGTGCAAGGATAAACAATAAGAGAACTTGCACAAATAGGATAAACATAATAATTGACATAATTATTGGGGTGGAGGAGAGCACAAAAGAGACAAGTTTATATTTTTTTTAAAATGCCGACGTTTTGACGTTTTATTCGACAAACGTCATCAAGACGTCTTTTTCAAGGCTAAAAGTAAAAACACATGAGCTTCTATGAAGTTTCTAAACGAAGTTCTTGATGAGCTTCTATGAAGTTTTTTTTGCACAATTTGTGCAAATAAAAACATTAATCTCAACCAACAAAATTTTAACCTTTTTTTTGGAAGCAGAAACTTGAATATATATTTCCGAAGGATTTAGGTGCGCTGAATTCGAATCTGGCAGCAGAATTGCTCTATCACGTCAGGTTTTTGAGATATCCTAACCTAGAAGTGCAAAAAACACTGTTTTTCGTCATATTTGAGGTTATGTAGTAATGCCATCTTTTTAAAAAAATTAATACATTGATTCTAACAGTACAAGGCTCCCTCCTTTGAATGCCGTTGAGTTTGCTCAAATATCTTTTTTTTTTCGTTGATATATCACATGTTGAAATATTTATGTTTCTCAGTTTCTTAATATGCGAAAATCTACTAAGGATCCCTTAGACATCAAGCAGTCGATTGTAATTCAGAAACTTCCCAGAAACCATCAATACATACCAACTCACACCCACAAACCCACAAACCCCCAAACTCACAAACCGCAAACCCACAAACCTCCAACCCACAGACCCCAATCCAGTGTTTGTGGATTTGGGGTTTGTGAGTTTGAGTTCGTATGTATTGAAGGTTTCTGAGTATGAAGTTCTGAACTGCAATCAACTGTTTGACGTCTAAGGGGTCGTTAGTAGATTTTCGCATATTAAGAAACTGATAAACTTAGAAATTTCAACATGTGATATCACAACGAAAAAAAAAAGATATTTGAGCATACTCAACGGCATTCGAAAGAGGGAGCCTTGTACTTTTTAATTATATGTATTTTTTTTTTGAAAAAGAATAGATGGCATTACTACATAACCTCAAATATGACGAAAAACAGTGTTTTCTGTGCTTTTAAGTTAGGATATCTCAAAAACCTGACGTGATAGAGCAATTCGGCCAGATTCGGATTCAGCGCACCAAAATCCTTCGGGAATGCATATTAGCGTGTCTGCTTCTTGACCCTTGTTGACCTGTGAATTAATAAAACCCACAAATTATTATAAAAGCTACAGCAATAAGAAATTATTATTAAAAGTTATTAAACAAGCTATTAACATAAAAATAGTCACTAACATACACATATTAGTCACTAGCATAAAATACATGTCATTAACCTAAGTTAAAAGTAACTTACCTATTTAAATCAAACAATCTGCATAACATGCTTTTTGATAATTATGATCTATGTACAGGGTGACCGATTTATCAGAGGAAGTGAGTTTTTCTCAGAAACGACTGGGAGAAATTACTTTTTGTGAAAGTCAAATCACTTTTACTTACCTTCACTCAAAATTAAGGCAAGAATAAAAAATGTGTCTTAACGACACTAAGCGTCGCGGCGCGGCGCCTCAAAAAATTTTTTCAGCAACATGCCGTTTTTACTTTACCATTACAAAGGTTTACCATTACAAATTAATTATGAGTTATGTTCGATTTATTGTTGAGTGCATTTAGGACATATGCTAATGCCAATAAGAACTGAGTATTCAATTGTAAAAACTACCAGGATTTAACTCTTGCCTGTTCAGCATTTTATAATTATTGTAAAATGTATTGCGTTTTAAAAATATCTCATTATATTTCAAATTTATTTTCTTGACGCCTCTCTGACTGTTACTTTAGGATAACTGTGAAACTATATGTGAAGATCAGTTTTTGGTTTAGCTTTTTGAAAAAACTTAACAAACGAAAAATTGATGTAATTTTTGATAGCCAGTTATGTACGAACAATCAATATATAAATCAAGGACGTTAACATCACCAATAACATAATACACAAATAAACATAATAACCGATATCCAGGCTGTCCTTGGAGCTCCGAGCAATTGTAAGGTAACATCTAGACTGGTACTGGAATGCCAGGAAGCACTTATACCACGGTCCAAGGACACATAAAAAATGGATCCAAACCCGACATAAGAGACATTGGAGTAATGCTCCAAAACTAGCAAAAAGCAAGGTTATAAAGCATATATTTTGTGCTAAAAGAGCTGGAAGCCTCCTACAATTTAGTAGGAACCAGGTAAACATAGTTACAGGGTATCTAACTGAATATGCCCCAGTTAAAGATCACCTAAACAAAATGTGGACATACCACGGAGATCTGCTGTAGGTTGTGTGGCAATGAGATCGAGACGACTCACTCTCCATATTCTATCAGACTGTGAGGCATTAGCTCGCATGAGATTAGAAGTCTTTGGGGATAAAAAAAATGCATCTGGAGGCAGAGTTCTGTAGACCTGTATCGTCTTTTGAAGGACAACAGGGTACGGGAATGGGTGGAGTAATATAGGAGTTGGATACAATAAAGCTGCAGTGCGTCCGATATTAGGGACGGCTCCAAAAAAGGAAAGCAATGTCTAAAACATAAATGTAGTACTTTTTATTTAAAATAAGCGACTTAATAAAGGACAAAGTTGTTGAAGTTTGATCCTATATTTTGAGCACCCTGTAGAATTTGTCGTTTATCTAGTATATTTGACAGTAAGCTCAGTCTCGCATACTTACTTGTTAAAAAAAATTAACCAGAGAATGTTACTAAGGCGAAAGTTATTATTTTTTTCTCTGGATTTATAATTTCAAATTTCTTTCTTAAAATTGAGATATCTCGAAAACTGTTCATTTTAGAAATAAACAGTGATCATTAAAGTGACTTTAAATTAATAAGTAGAAACCATGCGGTTTAAAATAATGAACTTAGTATTCACTTTCGGTATATCCGAAAGCGAAAGACAGTCGCTGTTATATTAGATGTGTAGAGTATCTCCAATTTGCACCTAGAGGTTTTTACCTATATTTATAGTCCCTCCAAAATGTTTAAAAGGCCACTCACCGTGAAGCACCCTGTATATATTTACGTCAATTTTGATTCACAATGTCCAATTTGCAGGCAGTAATGATATGTATGTATATGTAATATTTTAATAGGTAGGCACCAAGACGGACTTTGGATTTCACTTCCAACAAGTATGATAAATTCAATAATATTTTTAATATACAGTGCGGATTATAATATATATAATATTATAAGATTATAATATATATAATGTGATATTTGGATTATTCTACCTCAAAAACCCATAAAACGATACGTCACATGAATATCTTTATTAATTCACACATATAATTATTGATATTAATTCACATAATAATTATTCACATACAATAAGATACAACAAAACAAACGCTGTGTGCCCTATAAAAAAAAACACCATCAGCCAAATGGATATAAACTGAGTATTTGGTTTGGCTACATATAACTACACTCAAATATCATCACCGTGTTATTTGTTTTGTCCCAAACCCTGGGTAGGGGCAAGGAGCTGTATTTTAATGTGAATTAAGAAATGTATTCGTATGACGTATTGTTTTATAGGTTTTTGAAGTAGATAAATTCACATATTCACATAAGCGTCTATTCTCATTTTTACTATAATGCCCATTTCCAATACAATTATTATGACCTATGTGACAATGAAAGTCGTATAGGTGATACGTCATAAAAATTATAAAGGTCATATGTGTCATAATGGTCCTAATATTTATTAAGGACACATTGGCCACAAAGGTCATAGGAATTATAAATGTCATACAGGTCATATAAGTCATATTGGCCATAAAGGTTATATTGGTCGTAAAGGTCAACGGTCATAAAATTCAGAAAGGCAGGAAGTGATTACAATGATGGGCAATAAGAAAACCAACTACTGAACCATATGCCAGTCAAATAGCATGGTTGAATGTCACAACCGAACCATATGCCACTATTTTTCTAAATTCGTTTCTGAAAATCAATGCGACTAGGACAAATTGGCGCCACTCTTCTTGCTGTCATATTGAAGTTCCCAGCATGAATCAATTGGCTACACTCCATCTATGCTTATCGCTAGAATGGAAATGAAGTTGCCTACTGACCTCTTACTTGGTCACTACCAGAAGAAACTCAAGAGCGATTTCTTCCAGAATTTGTGGAAGACCTGCGAGGGAGAATTAATTCACAAACTTGCCAGACCTTTAACTGATTAGATGAATGTTAATAATACTCACCATAAGGTTTGGTTTGTCGGACCGGCTTAGAAAGGGGCGATTACACTGTTCTGCATTTTGAAATTTTTTGTCGCTCCATGATATTTGTTTTGTTTTTTGTCTACTGTAATGTGCTGAATTCAAATATGAGAAAAAAAAAGCAAAATCGTATTTTTTATGAATTTTACTAAAAGTATTTTTTAGAGCTCCGTCAGCTGTATAATTACTAAAATTAATGCAAAAAATTTATTTGACCTCTTCTGAATAGCTAACCCCTTCAACCCCTCAACCCCCCCTTTAAACCCATACCCCCCCCCCTTCAATCCCTTCAACCCCTCTCCCCTTTAAATTAAAAACATTTACTTTTGCAGACTGTGTTATATTGTACATACGTGTCAAATTTGAAGTGCATATCGTTTGCGAATTATCTGTAGACAAAGAAAAAGTGTATTAACCCCATTTATCCCCCAACCCCCTTAACCGTTTATGCTCAAAATCAGCTCCAGATCTCGTCCTGATATACATATAAGTAAAGCACGGCCCAATGGTCGGCAAAGAGCAACCGTTCTCGAGTTATTTGTAAAATATTTTCACCTTTGATTACTTATTCTTATTGAAAAATAATGTTCTTACTTCTGATTGGATTAATCCCTGTGATGAATTTTTCAGATAACTCGAGAATAACTCGAGAACGGTGGCTCGTTGCCGACCATTGCTCCGGGCTCTTTTAAAACACAATTTATTTAACTTATGTAACTAAACACAAAAGGAAAATTAACTTATAATTAACATTATACTAATTTATATTCAACAATTTATATCTACATATTTATATTAGCGTACGTTTTACACCGCAATCCGCATGCATTTATTTTAAAGACTGGTTTCTCCGTGGTCCCGACGTTGTTTTATATTTCCTGCCGGTTATTCGAGAAGTCTCTGGTGACTGCGAGATCGAGGCTGTTTTAGTACATCCGTGATCTTTCCAGACGACTCCGCTGGCGATCTCGCGGTGACTCAGATTTTACGCCCTCTACAGTGTAAACTACTGCTTCCACGCCACTACGTGTAAAGTATCAAATTTTAAATAGCGCATTAATATGTATAATGTAATAATTCCATTAATGATAATGAATTAATGTATAAAAATTCCACTATTTTGCATATCAAACGAAAACACTATTAGTAGAGCGGAACACATTCCACATAGTGAGTATATTATCGATTATTTTTTTTTCAATATTTGTGGGCTAAAATGTTCTGAAACGTGGAGATTTTATGTTTAAGGAAAACAAAATTTGTCGGTTTGTCCACCTTTTTTTGTGTGCCCGATGTCTCGAAAACGCTTTGAGATATCCACTTTAAAGTTGAAACACTTCTGTGTAATGACCAGATCTGAAGCTTGTTAGATTTTGAGCTTAATCGGCTTAAGGGTGGGGGATAAATGGGGTTGACAAACTTTTCCTTTGTCTACCGGTAATTCGCAAGCGAGACTCGACATGCACTAAAAATTATATACCCATGAACAACGTAACACAGTCTGCAAATGGATATGTTTTTGGTTTAATATTGTGAGGGGTTGAAGGGGGTAACTATTCAAAAAATATCAAATAAATTGAAATAAAATTTAAGTTTATTTGACAGAGGCTAGACATATCAATAAAGGTCATACTTCATAAAGACTACAAAGGTTATAAAGGCCATAACATTTATATCCAAACTTAACACTTGTAAAAATACACAGTAATGTTTTTAGATATTTACTCTGATAACACAGGCCCACAAAAAAAACAGTCTTGTAGTTAAAAGTTGAGATATCATACGGTTTGTTTTTTTGGTGCGCTAAAAATGATTCCGAGGTCAGAACTAGATTTCGACCTTACTTCAAAATCACACTTTACAAATAGGAAGGAAGGGCCCACAATAAAAAAGACCTTACTTATACATATTACGTATTTAGGTGTGCTAAAATAATATCTTACAAATAAAAATGAGTTTTAGTTGTTCACTTTCTCTCAGCACCCCCATTTACCCCCCAGGGGGTTGAAAATTAATTTCTTATAAAAATTCAAAATTAATACTTATTCCTAGGTACTTCGGTGTACTAAAACTGTTAATTTCGATAAACACTGATTTCAACCCCTTAATCGCCCCTAAACCCCAACCCACCAAATACGTTATGAGTTTTAGTGCATTAAAATACCTGGGGATATATATTAATTTTGAATGTTCGCCCCTAAACCCCAACCCCCTAATCACCCCAAATACGTTATGAGTTTTAGTGCATTAAAATATCTGGGGATATATATTAATTTTGAATGTTTATTAGAAATGAATTTTGTGACCCTTTGGGAGGTGTAATAAGGTACTGGGGTAGGTTTAGGGGCGATTAGGGGATTGAAATCAGTTTTCATCGATATTAACAGTTTTAGTGCACCGAAGTCCCTAGGAATATGTATTAATTTTGAATTTTTATAAGAAATGAATTTTCAACCCCGTGGGGGTAAATGGGGGTGCTGGAGGAAAAGAGGACAACCTCTTTTTTATTGTAAGATATTATTATTTTAGCACACTTAAATACGTAATATAAGTAAGGTCTTTTTTTGTGGGCCTTTCTTTTTAACGTATTTGTAAGGGGTGATTTTGAGGTTATGTCAAAATCTAAGGGTGATGGGTGAATTATGACCTCGGATTCGTCACACACCAAAAAACTTTTAGCCAAAAAACATACCGTATTGTACCTCAACTTTTAACTACAAGACTTTGTTTTTTGTTTTTTGGGCCTGTGTAATTTATATTATAGAAGGAAAAATTAGATGTGGAAGTGGTGAACTCTTAGACAGCTGTTTTTAATTATATATTTACGTGTCATAAACTATTTATTTATAACTAAAGCCGGCAGATCCGGGCGGCGGGTCATCTCAACGGGCCATATCTCAACATAAATAACAAGGTAAGTTTAACACATATCTTTCTAAATTGCAACAGTTTATTGTTTTCATGAATTTTGTTTTTGCACATACAAGTAGTAAGTAGTATGACGCGTATGGTTATGGCCCGCCGCCCGGATCTGCCGGCTTTTATTATAGTTTAGGTTATGTGGAATGTGCGAAATACTAAAAAACCGTTTTAAACTCTAAAATTAATTAAATAAATGCTAAAAATTCGAATAAGTTGATCGGTGCATTTCCTGTCGACATATTTTCTTATGTCGCGCGGACAACATTGCTCCGCTCTACTCATTAGTAATCGCATCGCAGATACCAAAAAGTTACCAGATTGAAAATTGAAAAGATACCAAACTGCAACATATTGGTGTAGATTTTTCTTTGAAAATGTATTTTTGTTGACATACTTATTTTTCACATGAATATCCTAACTAACCTAACAGTTATGTGTATATAAAGAAATATTCATATAATTTTCAATGTACCTACATTTATTCCAAATTTAGAACATACCTCATGATGATGTTGACTTATTTATATTTATTTCCTAAATAATAGTGATGCTGATTGTTCACTGTAACGATGCCGATGCCACTATTCCAATTAATACTCGTCACATACGTGCACGATTATATGATTCCAAAGTAATCATTGTAATCGTCAAATCAGTATATTTACTCATACAATACTCGCACGATTCCGTAATTACTCATGTAGGTCTCTGGTAGACACTGAGTATAGTCTATTCATATTTAGGCTATTTACTTCATTTTCGTTTTAATATTCTTTGAGCTGTTTCAGTTCTATTCCCTTTTGTATTATCACAATATCTCTCTGATTGTGAGCAAAATAATCGAATATTTAACCATAAAGCATAACTTATTCAGAATACAGGAATAAAATTTCTATCCAAACTAAACAAATGAATAAACATAATCTCAATAACTAACATGTAGCTAGCGTGTACCTAGTAAATATAAATTTTGCATAATTTATCTTTGCCCGCAAAATACTGCGTCATCATTTTAATGATGTTCCACATAGACATTTTCACGTTTTGTATACATGACAGCAATAGACGGATAACTTGGAGCAGTTGCGGTAGACAGCAAAAATACAGTCCATTTGCTGATGGGTTCAACTGCAAATCGACTGCTCGAACCCGTTACTATGTTTTTACCTTGTTGTTGGTTCGACTGCAAGCCAACTGCTCAAGCCGGTGTCACTATAGGCAAATATTATTCAATAAATTAATTTGCAAGAAACGAGCTGTCGAAAAGGATTGCTTGGGTACGTGTGTCCGTGTGTGTCCGTATGTGGCAAGCCGGCAGCTCTCTGTAGTCGGCAACACGGTGGAACTCGACTGCTTTACGTCCGTATATTGCGAATGTATTGAAACTGTAGATCGCCCAATAGCAACAGCTTGGAGCTGTGGGTTCCAACTGTTCCATCTATTGTCGCCCTTAGGTCGGCAATAGACGGGGTTGACAGCAAAAATGCAGTCGACTTGTTGCTCGGTTCAATTGCAAATCGACTGATTAAAGCTATTATTACGTTTTAAGACGAATGCTTAAAATGTATGTCTATTCAAAAGGTATGAAGCTGTCCGTCCATTGCCTGTCTTAGCACGCATCTTAGCTATAGCTACAAACAGTGGTAGACTGATAATAAACTTGGTGTTGTCTCTTAACCACTTCCTTCAGTAATAAAATGTCTGTCATCATCAAGTTCATTACTGTTTAAACCCTATGACTCAATGATTTAAAAACTCTTAAGAGACGAAGTCCTAGAATAAATGGTTTGTAAACAGTATTTTTTTATGGATTTTGCTTTAAGGATGGCATCTATAACTACTAAACTTTCAAAATGTCCTCAATGTTATAATTATACGGGGTGAATTTTTAGTGCGTATTTGGCATATAGAATCGTTGTTTCAATAAAGAATGCTAAAAGTGAATAGTGAAGTTGTTTGCAACCTTTTTTATCTTTTAAAATATTGCTAAATCTACAGGGTGTTCATGTACTTCTGGGCGTCTAAGTTCCTTATTTTAAATGGAACATCCTAAATACTTTTACAAATTTGGGCAGCACACAAGCACACAATTATGGATCTAAAACATGTACCATAACCTATACCTAAACCCGGCCCATTTGATGTTTTTTTTTAAATAAATTGATAGATGTTAGGGTTTGTAAAATATACCTACCTTGTTATGGATACTAGGCCCTCTTTTGATGTATGTATGGCGTAAGAACAGAAGATGTTCCATATTATGCAATTAAATTAAATTCGAAAATGCTATACCAAGTGTTCAATTTATTATGTTACATTTTGCAAATATCAAATCGAGATAACTTGTTTAGTTCAAACGCAACATCCAATTTGTCTAAATTTCAGTTCTCTTTTTTGTTTATATGAATATCATGAGATTCATAAGGGTTAGTTACTTTAAATATTTTCGATTGTCCTCAGTTTTTAGGAATTTGTTTTAAAAGTTGCCATCAAACTGGTGGTGAACGTAAGTAGCAAACTTTAAAGCTTAATTAACTTTAAAGCTAATTAATTGCTTTTGCAACACTTGGTATAGTATTTCTGAATTTATTTTAATTGCATAGTATGGAGCAACATATATACCGGGTGTTTCGTGATTGATGAAACTACATATATTGAAACACAAGTTTAGTAAAATATGATTAAATCGGTGATCGGCAGAACACAGTACCTTACCTAATAAAGGCGTCCTGGGTGTCAGCCGGCCGTCGCGGCGTACCAATTGCTTAAAAAAAAGAATGCGGAACACAAGAATAATAAATGTCCCACTATTCGATTTCGAAAACTCGCTTCTCTTCACTTGCTCGGTATATTGCTCGATTCGTAGTGATCTCACTCTTCCTCTGTCACGTCCAGAGGGCTGTACTATGCAGGGTCACTAAAGTGATTTAGCCTTTCACACTACACGAAAAATGAAGAATGGATTTTAGATTAGAAAATTTGATAATAATTACTCATATAACGACAAAAATAAATTAAAAATAAAAGCTTTAATAAAGCCAAAACATACTGCCCATCAAAAATATAAAATATTTTTTAATTACAAATTTACACGTATTTTTAAATTAAATCATTGTGCAAGCAAGGAACTCTTGAGGAGGAATATCTTGAGAGTTCTGACAGCTATTCGGCATACACCGTTCGAACCGGGATGTATCGCGACAACACAGCCTAGTCGCTAGTGTTGTGTACTAGTTATTCCAATTTTGCCTCAGAAACCAATGACACTGACTAAGTTTCATTACACGGCAAGAGTAGAAAATATACTAGGTAAAATATACTGCGTAACCTTTTTCTGAACTATCCGAGAATCCATGAATTTCACATGAAGGCAAGGAATCGATGATTATACGACGAGACGACAAAAATAAATTAAAAAAAAAGTTTTAATAAAGCCAAAACACCGGGTGTCGAAGAAATCACTTTCGGGCTGTAATTTTTTTTTTTAATTTTAAAGGTATTTTAATGAAGTGTATCTCATCTTTGGTATAAATGCCAACTAATGGTTTATACAGCATATTTGTGCAACTTCCGGTTTCACCGGAAGTTCATGCAACTTTCAGTTTTTAAATAGGACACCCTGTATATTTTTACATAATTGGAATCTGCAGGTCATGTTTAGTGAAAATTATTGTTTTTTTTTTGTTTTTGTTGATTTTGTTTTGTATTATTTTTTTGAAACTGATGAAAAAGTCAATTATTGCCCAAATACGATCCAGGTTGATCTAGATTCTTCTTGATGAGGTTAAAGAAATGCAATTGCTATGTTAGTAAAGTTCGTAAAAACAGATTTTTGATAATAATTTGAACAAAAAACTTTTTTTTTTTTTAAACTTTAATCGGTACTGGACGGCGACAGGACATTATTAATATATAATTTGCATTTTTTTAACATCATTCTCTAGATCAGAAAAATCGTTTTTGCTCAATAATTGCTCTTGTAATCAATATAAAAAAAGTAATAAAAAAAAAACAACAAAAAAAAAAACAATTGTTTTCACTAAAAATGACCTGTAGATGCCAAATTTGTAACAATATACAGGGTGTCCTATTTAAAAATCACAAGATGCGTGAATTTCTGGTGAAACCGGAAGTTGCACAAATATGCTGTGTTGACCATTAATTAGCATTTGTATCAAAAATGGCATACACGATTTTTTTCATACCCCTAACATAACTTCTCATTTTTCTAAAATCAAATATCTTCGAAATGACTGGGTTCAAGTATGGGTACATGATTACAGTACATGTTTTCGGCCCAAAACTGTACGTTCCCAAATTTGTGAAAATATATAGTGTGGTTTCATTTAAAATAAGGAACTTAGTCGACGATAAGTATATGAGCACTCTGCAGATTAAGCAATTACTACGTCCTAAAAATGCACTCTGTATATATTACTCTAATATATAATAAGACTATTTGTAATTTCAGGAACCGTCCATCCCATGCTAACTATAACGCATACATCTTATTCCTGTCATGAAGTTCTTGGTAAAAAAAGCACAGATTCTTCACCGTCCCACAGTCAGATATCAAGAAATTCTTCCAAAAAATCTAACAATTCCCTTCTAGTGAATACTAATGGAAAATTTGAAGGTCACTATATTATTTAAATATTTAATTGTTTTTTATAATTTTGCATACTATATTTTTTATGTTAAAACGATTCAATTATATACACAAAAAATGTTTTAAGAAAACCTTAGTTAATATTGACATGTTTATACATAGTAAAATTTATTTTAGAGACCAATTTACAGGATGCTTTATGATATCCTGTTTTTTGGCAGGACTACAAGTAATATCAAAATTTATATATTAGTGTTATCCAGGAAGTGAATACTAAATTCGTTATTTTAAATGGCAGGTTATGTGTAATAGATACATTTATGTCATATTTGATTTATACTCATTTTTTTTAACGTCCCTGTAAGCATTATGGCATTTTGTATGTGTATGTGGCACCTAAAGTTACATGATTGGTTGTTTCAAATGGAAGGACAGGCAATAAGAGTAAGAGCGCCAAAATTCACGTATAAAATGTCGTATACAAAACGTCTTGCCCAATATTGCACAAGCAGCTTGCCCCCGAGGAAGTCACTTTTGATCTTCATCTGTGACATGTACGATAATGAATTTTGTATGTTGTATACTTTGTTTAATTTATATATTTATAAAACCAATTTGAATAGAATGATTAGTATAAAAAGTTTTAGTGCAAAACATACAAAAATGTAATATCTATGTAGAATAAAAAATTAGCAGTATATACCTGAATGTATTGCTATTTAAAAATTATACAATATGTTTCTGATAAGCCGATCAAGTTGGATTTATTTTTTGCGTAAAGTTAATTTTTAAACAATCAGAATAGGCCTTATGCAGTTTTTTCTGGATTGTATGACAAAATATTAGGTTTCTTTTTTATCGAAGTGTTGCATTTTCCTCTTATAAACCATATTGTTTTTACAGATTGTGTTTCGGTTTTATTATTTCAATAGCACTCAAAAAATCACCGCCTAAGGAATCACTATTTCCACATCCACAATTAATTAGAGTAACTCGCTAAAACAGTAGGTTGCATTCTTAAAAGTTTGACTCTAATAGTAAGTTAATACATAGTGTTTGAATGCGGATTATGTAAACCCGTAAACGTTTTGTATTGACGCGAATTTTAATTAATCGAGAATACAGAAGGCTAGCAGTCTTATTCTTCGGCCTCTTTAGAGTTCTGTCTACCACTGATGTATGATGTAAGGGATGCTATTCAGTATTCTTTGGTTACTAGCGAAAGCACTTGATAAGCGAAAAGCAGTGATAAGCGATAAAAATGCAAACGAAAACAAAACGGTTATTAGCCAAAACGATCCAACTAAGTAAGTCCGTTCTTCTCATGGCGACACGCATCGCTTCATTTGTAGAGACGCACCTCACTAAGACAAGACGCAAGTCATCTGTATTTGACTTGCGAAAAAAAAATAAAATAAAACAAGCAGATTCTACTAACAATAATTCATTGTTGCTAATATTTAGCCTACTTATTAAACTAATACAATTTCCGCTAAATAAAACAAAAGCCTGTAGAACTTTTATGACCAATTCCCCTACCTCAAAAACCTATAAAACGAGACGTCACACATGTTTCTTAATTCGTATTCAAAGACAACCCCCTTGCCCCCACCCCTACCGTGGAACAACAAATAGTATCAACCAAATTAAAATAAATTTATGATTTAACTTGCCCATACATATTCGTTTCCACAAATTTTTAACAATTCCCTTACATTTTGTTTTATTTATCACCGTACCCCTTAAGGAGGGGGCGAAGGAGGGTAGGAAATTTTTTTAGAGCTCTGTTCTTTGGGTACTTACTAGAATTAATGTTAAAAAAGCTTATCTAACTTATTTTAAATACTTACCCCCTTCAACCCCCCTCAATCCCCTGTCTTATTAAGCTAAAAACCTTGACATTTGTAGACTTTATTAACGCGTTCTCGAGTTATTGTGTACACAAAATAAGGTTAACAGACAGACAGACAGACAGAAAATGTTTCCCACCTCAGACCGAAGATCTCGTTCCAGATCGCCACTGTGGAGTGACATGTGGATCGCCGTGTGGAGTGCCACTGGAGTTAAAATACCCTTGGCTTCGCAGACACATTGTCTGTAAGACGTTTTTTAAAACAGAAATATTGCTACTACCACCGAACATAAACTAGACTAGAAGGTCCACTCTCCGTCGGTACTGTGATCGAGCGGTTACAAAGGCCAGCCGCCACTCTACGGCTGTACAACGGTTTACGGGGGTATTTGATAGGGACTCGGACTTCCTAATTCGCGAGCGTTGTTACGGGGGGACGGTAAAAATGCACTTTGGTATGTTGTGAATATGGATTGGTAAATTTGTAGTAGTGTAAGCTTTGATTTTAGCAAAATGCACCGCCGTTGTTTCTAAATTATTTTCATTTGTAAATTCTACACATACTGGGCAAGAATGTTGTACCAAACATTTTTTAAAAAGATAGCCCGTAATCAAGAAGTCTAGAACTAAGGAGACCGAACTCCGGCTTTTCGCTGTATAACGCGACGGGCTCGAATATGTCCGCCTCCAGAGGCCCTGTAAACAGTAGTGTACCCTTGTTGCTACGGTATATAAACAGATATCTATACGTATACTGTGGTTCTGTACTAATCTGTGTGCGTTAGAGGTTAGAGTCCGTGTGAATGTCCGTGGTGCGAATACATTTGACAGACGCTCGATATTTTTCATGTCAAAGGTCAACATCGTCCAAAAATTAAGCTTTTCAAAGTCATTGCGTAATGTTTTAATAAATTTTCATGGTCAGTACTGCGCAATAGTCTGAACTCGTATAAAAGGGTAAGGCAAATTGTAGGTACGTAAATGTGGAAATGCAATGTTATTGTGAAACCTGTACAGAGATACGTGTCTAAAAGAGCAAGGGAAATTTCACAGATACATGCCTTTTCCCGTTAACTTGTGGGACTAATACTACTTTGCGCACGATTTTGGTAGTCAAACATAGTGTATATTACTGTTTTCTGGGTATCTGACGAAAAAAAAAAAACGCTAAAATTTTAAAAGTGGCTTATCTGAACAATGAACCTCAAAATATTTCATGTTACGCGCTTCAACGTTAACAATACAACAAAGGAAAATATTTAGTTTCATACATACATCAGTAATTTGAAATAACGTCCGGTTATTCGTACCGCTTCTTATATGACACAATGCAACACAGCACTTTCGAACCACATTTATTTTGTATGTATTTTTGCTAAAGCCAAACGGCATGTAAGCTTTGACAGCTTAATAATAAATGTTATATAAAACCATAGCATGGTTTCCTATGATAATTTTAAAAACATTAAAATGTGGTCCGCCGCTCATCACGTGACATCGAGTACATTACTGTTTACAGCGCCTCCTGGAGGCGGATAGATTTGATCCCTAGATACCGAACGAGTTCGGTCTCCTTAGTTCGATTAGACTTCTTGCCCGTAACATATACCAGTGCATTACCTTCTGTACTACTAAGGTTTCTGTAGTCAGTGGTAAACACTTTTAAACATTTATGTGGTGTTGACAGTGAAACAATAAATTCTTTACAGCTGTCTACTAAATTCGAATTAATATTTAAGAGAATTTCGTTTATGTCATTCATAAGTTTGCTCCATCGGCATGATCTAGGTATTTTAAAGTAAATAACTTTTTAAAAGCTCTACCAAACTGAATAGGTGTTGGATTCCTTGCATTGCCATATCAATTTCTGATCTGGCCAAAGAAGTTCTCAAGACAATCTTGGTTGAGATTTATTGTGAGTAGAAATGTAAAGCCTTTTGTTTTTAATGTATCCCACAATAATTTTAGTGAGTTAATGGTTAATTTCCAGCCAAATATAAATTTCATTTGCTCGGTAACACTTTTTTCCTTCACTATTAATCACATTTATTTGATTTAACAATGCCTCAAATGTATCTAATAATTCTAACTGTTTCTGCGTCCCCATGAACGCATTAAAGTTATTTAGATGGCAAGAATTTAATAAATCGAAAATATCATTCATAGTTTTTATAAATATTGCAGTTATTCTTGCATCTGAGGGCAAAACATTAAAATCGATGTAAGTGGAAAGAGCAACGGCCACTGAATGACTAAAAACATGTGAAGCATACTTGACTTTCATTTTTTGGAAATTATTCGGGTATAGGTGTTCATCGCTTAATTTCGGACAAAGTCGGTACTCTTTAAGTTTGTCATTATTGGAAAAAGTGACTAGGTAATCTTTTCTAGTTGCCCCTTCTGGTAATAAGAAAAAAAATTATTTCTTGTAGATTTCAATTTTTACTAACTAATAGTTTAAATCACGTCACAAAATCAATAAATAACCAATAAAAACAGTAATATCTCCTCTTAAGCACAATAGTGTCTTTAAATAATCTTAATTCATAAATTGTGAATCATAAGCCACGTAAATATCAATAAATATAGGATCCGTCCAGTATAGCGAACTGCCCGCGGCTATGGAATGAACTTCCACTTTAGGCTGAGACAGACGGTATGAGCGCAGCCACCGACAGCCACTGAGATCCGGGACGGGACAAGGAGAATGCATTAGTGGGTGGAGCTTAGAGTGAATCTTCTAGTCTAGTTTATGTTCGGTGTTACTACCGAGAGAGAGACTAAAAAATGTTCGAATGAAACCTGCATCAACTGTCAATGGCAACTACCGTACAGGTCGGAGATGAATGGTCTTAGGAAGAATAATGGAAGAAAAGCGACAGGGAAGACAACGACCGAAATCAATCCGGTACTGGGTAAATACCATTATTTACCCAATACCGGATTGATTTCGTATGGAGTTGGTTCTACTCCATAGTAGGACCAACTTGGCAGGAAGTTTCCAGATATGGTACGACTTATAAGGGATACTTGGCTCAATGTAGTTTGTTTTGCCTTTACGATGACCTACTGCATCGGAAGACGGAGAGCCTCTATGGAATTTCAGCAGTCTACCAGACATGGAGTACCTCTCGAGCTGCATTCCGATAAAAGTAGAAACTTCGAATCGGAACTGTGGCAACAAGTGATGAAAATGATGGACATTAAGAAAACGCGTGTCAAATGGCATGGTTGAATGCCACAACCAAACCATATCCCACTACTTGTCTAAATTCGTGCCTTAAAATCAAAATGATCGGGATAAATTGGTGCCACACTTTTTTATAGAAATTCCCAGCATGAATCAACTGTCTACACTTCCTCTTCTACACTTCCTGTCTACACTTCCTCTATTATTACCACCATTAAATTAAGCTACCCACTGACCTCTTGTTTGGCTATCTATTAGAAGAAATTCCAGAGCAATCCCAAATTTGTGGAAGACTTGCGAGGAAGAAAGGCAGAGTGACAAAACGAAGCAGCGTTTCGAGAGTATATCAACAGAGACTGGGGAGACTACTTTCGAGAGTATTTAAGTCTGGTGGCGTAGTGGGGTTGTACGCCCTAAAGAGGATGAAAGGCAGATGTCTAAAACTCCAGAGGAACTGGGAAGGCCCGTACCCCGTCATAAAGAAAATAAACGACCTGGTCTATCGTATCCAACTTTCTGCAAGAAGTAAGTTGAAGGAGGTCCATCTATAAAGACTCGCAAGATACAGAGGATATGATCCACCTGAGTGGTTCGTCGTCGACCCACCACATAGGGTAGCAGATGGTATTATCCTGGACGAATAACCTTAAAGAGAGGAGCATTGTGACATTAGTGACAGATGATGACAGATGAATTGACGTTGATATGCTAGGACAGGTAAAAACTATAAATACATGTCAAAAACTTGTGGGACTTTCCGGAGGCCAGAAGCTTGTCGATACTGGCTTGTCTGCGTGTAAAATTACGTCTTCCCTTTCCAAATTTGTGCATGTCCACTTTCTGCATGTCACCTGTGCGTCAATGTACGTCCGGTACATTTAAAGTAGAGCCGAGCAAAGCCTTCGATTAAAGGCTTAAGCCCTAAGCCCTAGTTAAAGGACTCTGGATTTTCAAGCTCTAATTACATTTTAAATGTAATTTAAAAAGTAATTAGAGCCCTAAGCATTTCTGAAATGGGCTTCAAGCACTCAACAGCATTCAAAGGGCTTTATTATTTTACATTAAATGGGCATTTCAAGTACATTTATTTTGTTATTATCCTCTGACAATCTGAATTATCACTTAATACAATAATAAAATACATCAAAACAAACCCCATATTTGATTTGTTGTATGGTCATTTATCTTTTGTACAAAGGAACTAAATAGTAGGTAGATTTTAAACTTATAATAATTGCATTTGCATACAACAATTGTAAAAGCAAATAAAGGTTTACGTTATGTAAAATTAGAAAAATTGTCAGTTATTAACATTATTTCTTTCTCATATGAGGATTATAAAAGTGAAAATAATTTTAAATATGCTTTGAGCCCTTTAAAAGTGTGTTAAATTCTTTGAAAACAATTCGTCTATTAGTGCTTGAAGTTATTTGACAGATCTTGAATTACTTATATGCAATTTTAGCTTCTATTTAAATTAGCAGATACAAAGTACTTTTATAAAGTGATTCAGTTACAAAGCTCAAATTACATTTTTTACAAATTGACTCAAATTGCAGTGCTCCAAAGCCCTGAATGCTTGAAGGGCATTTCCAAGCACAAAGTACTCTGCCCAGCTCTGTTGTAAATTAAGGTTCGGCAGTGTGCATACTAAAATTCTAAACCAGGGACGTGGTCGTGGCGCGAGAAGTTGGGTGGCAAATTAAACCACATAATCCAATGTTAAAAAATGCAGACACCACCCCACTGCCAGTCCAACTCAGTCAAGTGCGCGCATTTGTTAACGTAAGATTTTGTAGTTCCACTTGGTACTCAATTCAACTCAAACGACTCTTTTTGACGCCTCTATCTTTTTTGACCTTACCATCGCTTTTAAGATGCAGATATATTCTCGAAATTCAATATATCCTTTTAGCGATTTTTTGAAATTAAAACCTACTGATTTTACTTGATTCACAGCGTTAATCAGAACTCATCAAAACTCCCATATGCGAGATAATAACAAAAAATATGCAGGGTGTTTTTTTTCTATGCGATCTTAATGTTGAACAAAATAACGAATTTGAAAGCTGCTAGACGAGTCAAGTGTGCCATAGAATAATGTCAAGACAGTCGAATGCTACATGGAAGCACGTAAACTGTAGTGGACAAAAAAATATGGTTTTGTGTAACTACTACAGTATTTTTTTATATATTACTTCCACATCCATGTGGTAAAAGCGAAAAAAATGTCTATTTGTATATCAGGCTCCCTGTTTGTCTGTCGGTCTGTGGGTCTGTTAACCTTTCTTGAACGCACGATAATTCGAGAACGCTTTGAGATATCAACTTAAAATTTGAAACATTTATGTGTCATGACGATACCTGGTACTGATTTTGATCTTAATTGGTCAAGGGGTTGGTGGATAAATGGGGTTAATACAGGTTTTCTTTGTCTACAGGTAATTCGCAAATGATACAATATGTGCACTTCAAATTTGATACACATTTACAACATAATATAGTCAACAAGTATAAACGTTTGTAATATAAACGATTGGGAAGTTCTGGGGTTGAAGCGGGGTAATTATTAAAAATAGGTTAAACAAACTTTTTGACATTAATTTTAGTAATTATACAGTGAACGGAGCTTGCAATGAGCTCTCTCAGTGGGAAGAGGTCTGTGGGTTGCTAGAGACATTAAATAAATTCTTGACACTCGAGGATGTAAACAGTTTATATTTATCGAACTCAATGATGCTCTATGATGGCACAGGAAATCAAACAAGAAACTTAATTTAATGCAGCCTACAGCTGAAACAGCTGGATTACGATTAACCATAGAAGGATACTTGGGGTTCCGCTCTGGAATAGCGGTGGAGATAAGAAGGGCAGCAGCGGCTCGCTACGTCTCGGCTCTGGGATGGCGGTGATCTGTTTCCGCACACAACACGTGACTTCCGCACACCTGCCGCGCACTCATACGTCACTGCTTAAACTAAGTATACAATTGCTAATTTGCTATACATAAATACACAATTAAAGAAAGGGCGGGATGACTGGTACTTGTCCCAAGCGCTAAAAAATTTCTATTCTTCGAACGAAGGAGAGTACGGGTACGAAGAAGAGTAGAAATTAAAAAAAAAATCAAAAAAGGTTATGTAAATTATAAATTTGTTTTGATTCGACTGATGGTGTTCCACGGTAGGAGTGGGGACAAGATGGTTGTGTTTTAAAATGAATTAAGAGAGGTATTCATGTGACATGTTGTTTTATTGGTTTTTGAGGTAGAGGAATTAAAATATCACATTAATAAGCCTCTACTCTCATTATACCAATAATACTACGCCTATTGTCAATACAATAATTATTATGACTATATGGCATAGGTTATAAAAGTTATGTGGATCATAAAAGTTGTTTTAACCATATAAGTCCTGTAGGACTTCTATGGTTCAAATCTTTATAACCTGTAGGTCATAAAGCTCATATTGATCAAAAAGATCAAATTAGTCGGAAAAGTTATATTGGTCATAATATTCAGAAGAGACATACGGGTCATAAGGGTGATTCAAGTGTTTCCAGACAAGACATCTCCATTCCGTGGCACAGTAAACTCATCTAGTAGCTTTCGAATTGTATGTTTTTTGAGAGGTTCTGATTAACTTCATGGGTTCAGTTTTTACACAAAAAAAAAACGCTAAATGGTCATATTGAATTTCGTAGGTATAAAAAATATCGTAGCAGGCCATAGTACACGGTATCTGAAAAGCCGTGATGCGGTCAGAAGAAGCAGTTTGCAATGCTCAAACAAAAAAAATCGATTATCTTGAAAAATAAGTTGGATTTATACATATAGGATGTTTCACGGGTGTTCCTATTAACACCTAGTTCCTATTAACCGTAACTAAAAATTATGAAAATTTGTATTTGGGGGTTTTAGGGGATACTCTACACATCTACGTATACTACACCCGATCTAACATTACTTTGACCCATCCTTTAGCAATGTTAATAAATTACATGATATAACTCGAAAACCGTACATTTTAGAGATAGAGAATGTCAGTATGTTTCAAAAGAGGATAAAAAAGGGAGCGAACAAAACAATAAAATACAGTATGTTCCATTTAAAATAAGCGACTTAATAAAGGACAAAGTTTTTCAAGTTTGTCTCTTTATTTTGAGGACCCTGTACATTTTGGCATTTATGCAGTATAATTAAAAGTACGCTCTATCTTTCGTAATCATGTTGTAAAAAATCGACCGTTAAATTTAACCACAGCGAAAGATATTGATTTAATTTTTTTCCTTTAAAATTGATATATCTCGAAAACCGTTCATTTTAGATATATACAATGGTTATTAAAGTGACTTTAAATTAATGAGCAGAAACCCAATATGGCATAAGAAATATAGCATCCCATTCAAAATAACGAAGTGAGTGTTTACTTCCGGTATAAACGGAAGTGCCAGAAAGTTGACATTATTTTAGATGTGTAGAGCATCCCCGAAAACCTCCAAATACAAATTTTCAGCTTCATATCATTTTTAGTTCTCCCAAAACGTTTAATAGGCCACTCCATGAAGCACCCTGTATATTTGTATAAAAGTAGATACCTTGTATGTCGCAACTAACAAGACTAAATTAACATATAACGAAATAAGGACATTCCGTTAATTTGATTTCGAAACCTACTTTCAATATGGCTGCGCAAAACTGAATTGAAAATTTTTGGAGTAATACTTTCCTTATGAAAATATACAGGATGTTCCAATAAAAGAAAACTCTTTTAAATCCTCTGTACATTCTTACTGTACAGTTTTAGTAAAAACGTCGTCCTATCTGGATTCTACAAAATAAAAACATCTGACACGGGTTTTACGTTTTTTAATTTGATCAAAAATTAAAAAAATAATTTAAAAATTAAAAACTTTTCTGTTACGAGAATAAACCGCACAACGGTAGTAGTTACGAATTATATATTATTATTTGTTCCTTTAATTGAATTATCTCGAAGGTGTTCCATTTAAGAGATAAGTGATTGTTAGTAATGCGCTTTTTAACTGATGAATATAAATGAAATATGACATACAAAATACACCTATTGCGGGATCGATCCTAGGCGGTGTGTCCTTACATACCGCCATACGTGGGCGGCCAAACTGAAGGATCGACCGTAAAGAAAAAACGAAACAATTAAGTGACAAATATAAAAGTATGTATTTTTCATCTAATGGAAAAAAAATGGCGCATTATTTTATTTATTTTAATTTTCTAACCAAAATTAAACTATGGAAGTTAAGGAAGAAGTCCTTGAGAAGGTGTGGGGGCGGCCGCCGTTCTAATTCTGGCACGCGGTCAGTTATAAATAATCAGGATCGGCACTGACCTATAGCTTGCCGTTTAAAGTAACGTAGTTAGTGTTCACTTTCTTATACCAGGAAGTAACAGAATTCACAAACAAATTAAGATTATTTTAGATGATTGGAGCATACCTGAAAACAGCTACATACATACAGGTATAGGTATAGACACGAAGTTTCAGGCCCATATTGTTTGTAGTTCTGTAAATTAATTCAATTTAAATAATAAAACAGTAAATAATTTTTTTGTCATTATATACTAAACTTTTCACATAAAAGTGATGGATTTCTAAAGAAATATTTTTTCAGAAGTAAGGCACATTGTAAGAAAAGCTAGCATGCTGGATGTATATCAAGTAAAAGTTTTATTGAAAGATATAGTCTGTTACTTGTCTTTATTAGAAGCTGGAAGACCGGAAGACAAATTGGAATGTAAGTATTTTTTAATTTAACCATTGACCGAAGTCTCACTCAAGGTTTCAACTTTGCATTGACGTAATTGTTTAAATAATCAATTTGCATGTCTTAAAATAAATAAATAAATTAGTAATAAGTTAAGATTTAGTAATAGCTGGAGATAATTGTCTAAAATGAATACACTCACAGTGTACTCGTATGTGGCCCATTAAGCGCCAGAATACCCTTGAATTATTTATTTACTATTGACTTTAAACAGTTTTTGGTGTCAACATGTAAGACACAAAAACTGTGTTTTTGAGCAGGATTGAGATCACAAATTAAACAACTACTTTGGGGATTTTTTAAAGGAAAATTTTGTTTTTATTGAAAATAAGCACTCATTCTTATAAATGTTGTTTTTCTAGGTTTTATATAATACAAATCATACGGAAAAATGTAAATAATAGTAATAATTTGTATTACTTGCACTATTACGTTTACTACTTCTACTTTTTCGAAGTATTTCTTCTAAACCATAATAGATACAAGTTAATAACGTGGTTCTTTCTTCATTTTTTTTTCCTAAAATGCAGAAAATGTTCTCCATCTGAAGATATCAATTTTAAGAGATATGTGTATGCTTGTACAGTATGAAAATGGTCATCTTAACAGATAGTAACAGAGTGAGTAGGAGTGAGAAGACATGTAGAGAAAGACAGAATATGTTGCTTTCTCAAACATTGTGATTAGCGATAATCTTATTGGTTAATGGCTTCTGTGACACCTTTCTTTTGGAACAAGTAAATATTTGGGGATGTGTAAGTGAGATCGCCGCAGACGTTACCGATTTTATACAAATTCCGGTAGAGCCAGGATTCCAACGAGCCGCAACAGCGTCGGAGTCAGGTCACAATTATTAAAAAACGATAGTTCACAGAAAATACATTATAATATAATAATGAATACTCGAACAAACATACTAGGGGACAAACTATCTATTATATGACGGAATCGTTAGGACTTTTTTTTCATGGATGGAAGTAAATAAAGAACTCAACTTTATTGGTACTTAGTTAGTAGGTCTTCCAATTAGTGTTTAAAAATTTTTTTTTTAGTAAAAAATAATATAATAGTAATTGTTTATTTATGCTGAAACATGGCCGCCTCAAAAAAAATATCCAAGTGGGCACCACTATATATTATTTGAAATTAGAAATTCAAAAATTTTTATGAAATATATATTACATTTGTTGATCTTGAAGCTATAAAATCAATAAAAAATCAAAAATTGAAAAAATGGCGGACATGCAAATTTTCGGTAGCGTTTTTCGAGTTTTTTTTCGTTCTTCAAAGTGTTGTAAAAAAAATTAAGATAATAATAAATATTGTCATACCGATCAAAAAAATAGATTATATTAAGTTAAACGAACTCTTGCATAATTACGACTGGAATCAGCTCTATAACACTCGTGATGTAAATGACAAGTGGATAATTTTTGAAAAAACTATCAATAATTTACTCAAGTCTTGTACCAGCACCTACAACAAAGTTCAAAATTTACATAAGCCATATATCACACAAGATATAATCAATAAGACCAAAACTAAACGTAGGTTATGGCGCAAATATAGAGCTACTGGGTCTCAGGCGGATTTCGAAATCCATCGAACATTCTCTAACATGTTGTCATCAACGATTAAAATAGCTCGTAGGGCTTATGAACACTCACTCTTATCCAGAGGGCCTAAGGCTTTTTACAAGTATACCAGACGACAACTTTCTTCGAAAATTGCAGCCCCCATTATCCGTAAAAGAGACGGATCCGTCTGCGACACTAACACGGATTGTGCCAACGAACTCGCCAAAACTTTCCAACTTGCATTTACCGATGAACCTCTAGGCCCAATACCTCCCATCTTGTGTCCTAGAGTATACGAGTCCTTAGAAAACATCACATTTACGAATGAAGCTGTCTGCATACAATTAAAGAAATTACCTATCAACAAATCGCCTGGTCTGGATAACATTACATCAAAACTACTAAAGAACTGCGCTGACGGTATATGTACTCCACTAGCACACATTATGCGAACCTCTTTTCTTTCAGCAAAGTTGCCCAAGATATGGTTAACCGCCACAGTTACTCCTATATTCAAAAAAGGAGACAATAATTATCGACCCATTAGTCTCACCCCAATTTGTGCAAAAGTTATGGAGAGGATTATTGTTGAGTCATTGCTAATTTTTTTATTTGCGAACGAAGTGATTCCAATTACGCAACATGGATTTCTTCCTGGTAGATCCACGTGTACAAACTTACTCACCTGCTTGAATTCTTGGACATGTATGACCGATCACGGTTTGCCTGTAGACATCATATATTTAGACTTTTCCAAGGCGTTCGACAAAGTTCCGAAGATAAGGCTCCTTCATAAACTTGAACACTTTGGAATTAGGGGCAATCTTTTAACCTGGATATCGGCTTTCTTAACAGACAGACAGTTCTCAGTAAGGGTTTGTCAGGACCACTCAGATTTGTTGGCTGTTTCATCTGGAGTACCACAAGGATCTGTGCTTGGTCCAATCCTTTACATAATTTTCACCGCAGACCTACCGTACCATTTAACCAACGGACATGCATTTTACGATGACGACACCAAACTCTTTGCTAATCCATTAACGGATTCCCAGTTGCTACAACAAGATTTATACAACATAAATAAATGGTGTTCTGATTGGTTGCTCCCTCTTAATATATCGAAATGCTCTGTTCTACATGTCGGAATACATAATCCTCATCGCTTCTACAGTATAAATGGTACACAAATCGCAGCGGTAGAACATCAGAACGATCTTGGTATAACCATAAATAGCAATTTAAGATGGTCACAGCATATAAGTAACACTGTAAAAAAGTGTAACGCCAATTAAAAAAAATCTTTCGAGTATCCTTCGCTGCAGAATTTCTCTCAAATATACAAGACTTTTGTTCGTCCTCTCTTAGAGTATAATGTAGCTATTTGGTCTCCCCATCTTATCAGAGATATCAATCTTTTAGAATCCGTTCAACGGAGGTTCACCAAATGGGTACCCCACCTTTTCCATAGGACTTATGATGATAGGTTGAGTTTACTCCATTTACCTCCATTAAGTCAAAGAAGAACCCGAGGTGACCTTATATTAACATATCGGATCTTACATAATACCTATACTATTAATCTGGCTCACTGACACTGAACGAAGACAAGAGACTACGCGGCCATTCTTTTAAATTAATGCGAGAAAATTTTAGCACCACCATTCGTAAGAACTTTTTCTCCAATCGGATTTTCCACTCCTGGAACAACCTCCCCGACACCGTAGTCACTGCACCGACCATCAACACGTTCAAAAACAGATATGATCGTCATATTGCCAATTGGGTGCGCGAGTGTCTTTTCGGGTGCGGGTAAGGTCATTTTTCGTAAGTACTGTCAGTGCACAAAATGGTAGTAGACAATTTTCCTTTTTATTTTGCAAGCTTAATTCCACTTGTATGTAGCATTTCTTGTTTAGTTTAGTTCTCAGAAATTGGTTCAACATTTAATTATATATTTAATTATATATTTTGGTTCACATGGTATAATTTTCACATTTACTGCTATTTTATGTTTTGCGAGGTTTATATTTGTATACACATGTCTAGGAAATTATTGCTTTATACATAAATTGACATATTCCTAATATGTTACATTAGAAATGTACGTTAAGTTAGTCCATGTAGCTTAAGTTTATGTTTTTTATCATTTTTACCATTTGGGCATAATAGATGTTAAACATCTCTGCCCTTATTACCTGTTAATAATAATAATAATAATTACAATAATAAATTACTGCTCCAACCGTAACCCTATAAATTTAGTGTTCGGGTTTACAGTTTTACAAACTTATTTAAACTTTTAATTATGAAGTATTAAAATGATATAACATCTGTATTCTTTCCATAATTCACAATTCTGGGATGAGTCACGGAAAGGCAGAGACATTTTCACAATCCCACAATCATACATTCGAAAAATTAGCTGATGATGTTATAGTTGCACAAAACAAATATGGGTTGTACATGCAGACATACTCTTTATTTAGTAAATATTCCCATATTTACCTACAAGTGATATTCCCATCTTGGAACAGGTATGATCCTGGTACAGCAACACATCATACCTCTTACCGTAAAATTCTGGATACCTCGACATAACGAAAGAGTCTACTCATACCGGCAGGCAATACCGGATCATAAGTTGTGATCCAGCTTTGCCTGCCGATGTATTTAGACTCTTTGGCTACGTCGAGGTACCCAGAATTTTGCAATAAGAGGTATGATATATTCCTGTTCCAATGACATACACTCGAACCCCTCTTAAGTCGCCAAATCCGTGCATCATTACCTCGCTTAAGTCGCGAAATTTTGCCTCTCTTAAGTCGCGATCATAACCTCAACTTTTTTGTGTTTTAAATCAATAAATGTATTACACAATCATTTTTTTTCAATAAAAATTGTACATATTCATGCGAGAATCCAATTTCCAAACGTAGTTCTAAAACTTTTACAGGCGGCGACTTAACCGGGACGGTTTCGCGACCTAATAAGGGGAAACGTGGTGAAATAACAGAGGATGTGAATTAAGCGAAGGTGAAATAAGAGGGGTTCGAGTGTAACTCTTTCAAATACCTGTTTCCTAAATATCTCTTTTTGGCAAATGAGATTCGAATATTTCGTCGGTTTAAGGTAAAATTCATTAATCAACACCAAAACAATTGTAAGTAAACTGCAATTGTCTATGAGTTATTAGTTATGAGTTTTACCTTTAAACCGAAGATTTACTCAGTGATGAGTATGTGTGTATGTACTAGGGAACCCAAATTTGATTTGCCAATTTTTTATAGTATACCCAAATCTTTATAGTATAGTACCTTGGGATTTGAGGATGTCGCGGTATTTCTGTGATATCATCACAGGCGTGTGAACTGTGTTAAAAATATGATATGTACGGCCCACTTGTAACCTTATAGTGTATTATGAATCAATATTCTTCGCGCTTTAGGCTCAAATTTCATTGGTTTTAATGAAATTTTAAAATTCTTATTTTAAATTTTAATGTTCTTTTGAGTATTATTTGAAATTTCGTCATACTAGGTAGGACTCCGTCGTATAATAGTTTGTCCCTTAGTATTTCTATTCGAGTATTTTTATTGTAATTTTATTTACGATGTATTTTCTGTGAACTATCGTGTTCTAATAATAGTGATCTGAGTTTGACTCTGTTGATGTTCGTCGGAATCTTGGCTCTGATCTGCCTGCCTTCGCTCGGTTATGCGTCCATTAGGCCACATCCACTTGTGACAGTTGCCATTTTTTTTATATAAATATACCTATTTTTTCTATTTTATCTGTCGTACTCTGTCTACCCCATGACAAGTGGGTAGGGGTCGTGGGGTAGGCTTGTTATGTCGGTGGGTACTCACTGTTTTCCTTAAACTTCCTGTTTCTGTTACTTAATTATCTATTATAGTATAGTAAATATTTTTTTTTGCAAAAAATGCCATATACAAAATAAACATTAATAAGTAAATTATAGTAATAAGTAATAAATAAATAAATTATAGTAATAGACAATAAATAAAAACAAATATTGTGTTCTAATTCTTAACGGGCCGTACTGTGCATACATATGTACATTTAAATGATGTGCTTATGTGTGGACAAACCTTAATTTGAGCTAAATTACTATTCCATTAGTTATAGCATGACTTATGACTAGGGTTCGGAAAAGTGTGCCAAAACGCGGGGACGCACTCGTAATCCGTCATGCCATTGACGGAATAACATATGAGATACCAAAAAGACAGGAGTAAAAATGTGTTAATAATATACATACCTATCGCTTGTATCATTCAGAAACACCGACTGTCTTCAGTGCTTGAGCGTACGTTCGACAGTCAGTAGTCTTTCTGCATTTATTCTCATTAAAAACATTTAAAGTGACCATTGCCGATCACGTTCCACGAAAGGCTGCATGCGCAAAACATTATGCGCAAATCAAACCAAAATTCCCTTTTTTCTAACAGTACCAACAATATTTTGTTGATGAATATTCGAATCTAAATGTCTTTCATACTCTCGGAATCTACGACATATACATATATCGACGATTGCAAGGAATACAAAAAATATGTGATCCGTCTACTTTAAATGTCTTGTAATTTTCAATCAACCTTTTCAATCTATTCACACCATGTTTATTAGTTAGTCACTCACGACTTTATCTCACTTTTACTCAGTTGATCACTCACAAAATTATTTTTAACTCGGTCCGCATGTGGTTCTAGTGGTCTTTTGTACCGATAGACGTAACGTAGAATACTAAATGTCGACACCGGAATATTCATATTCGGCCGATATATGGAGAAATTGTATGTGGCTCTTCCCGAACCCGCCTGCAGCGGACGGCCACGAACTCCCTACGCGCGTTAACAGAATCGGTCAGTGGCACACACGGGTAAGAAATACGCGCTTAAAAAATACAGTTTATACTTTAATTATCATAGATTTGTAAGTGCTGACTCTGCGTCTTTCACACTTTTCGCACCCTGCTTATGATATTTCTTTTGTATGTAATTGTGGAATAGTTACGTGTGTAGGTACCTACATATTTCGTTGCTCCTGTTACCAAAGGGCGTAACTGAAAAAATTGTGAAGCTTAGATTTAGTCCACAAACAAATTTATTACATCGTGTAGCTATAATATTTTAATTATTGTATTACAGTGGTGGCTACGTACACTACCACTGGTTACAGTGACATGTATTAATTTATTTGAGTGTAATTATTTATTATTTAAACTACTATTTCTACTCTACGGTAATTAAATTGATATGAAAATCAGATACGCCCTTGGAGCGACGATTTATGTAGGTACCTACGTATTTTCTCTACATTTCAACTTACATAATATGAATTACAGTTATGTTTCGCTTGTATGACACAAACGGAGACGGAGTTCTGGATACAAATGAGATGGATTGCATTGTGAATCAAATGATGACGGTGGCTGAATATCTAGGATGGGATGTGTCAGAGTTAAAGCCGGTAATTTATGTAATAGTGTAATAATTAGGACAACAAATAAATAAGAATATTAATGTAGTTCCTTAAAAATAGTCACCTGGTGGAAATTAATTAAATAAATTATTTTCAACCTATACATAAAATACGAATAGTTATATCCTAGTTGTCACTTTGTTGATTTATATATCGAAGAATAAGGCATTTATAATAAGACACTGAATTAACTAAAATTATTATATTCAACAGACTTTGTAATCGGGAATTGTAAATCCTTAGAGAAAAACTAATAACGTTTGCTGTGCTAAAATTATACTCTCTAATTTTTTTACCATGAGGAGATTATGCTTACTGTCAACCAACTATGTCTGTACGCCAAAATGCATTTAAAATACAGGGTCAAAGAGAAACAACTTTGTCCTTGATTAAGTCGCTTATTTTAAATAGAAAATACTATATTGTATCATTCCTTTCGCGTCCTTTTTCATCCTCTTTCAAGACATATTAACATTCCATATATCTAAAATGTACGGTTTTCGAGTTATTTCTTCGAGTTATAACTTTATCCTTTCTTAAGTTAACATTTTAAATAGAACTTTCTGTGTTTTATAATACCGTTCGCTTCCTTTTTTCATCCTCTTGCTATACATACTTTTGCGGTATGGTTAAATTTATTTGATACTTTTATATTCGTAAAACAAATCTAACCGTGTTACATTTGTTCCATGCCACACAATACCCGATGTAATTCTCGCTTCAATAATTTTGATTGAGCGAGATTAATTGACCTTGAGAAAACTCAAAAACCATACAGTTTAGGTATATACTGGGTAAGGGTATAGGTAAGGTAAGGGTATAGGTAAGTGTATAGGTAAATTCTATTAAAATAATAGATTTCAGAAAGTATGAAATTGTTAAAATGTAACCACTACTTTAAAATCATTAGAAATTCGAAAACGGAACATTTTGGGTATAGGGAATGCGAGACCGTATTGAGAGAATAAGAGAGAGGAAGCGAGAGTGAGATCAAAATATATAGGGTGGTTCTAATGAAAAATAAAAGTCGTGTTCCTTGGTGAACTTTAATTGTGGCCTTTCATAAAAACATTTTGTCTAAGACGCTTCATTATAAAGAAAGACTGTTATTCTTGATTTTTTTTTTTTTGTAATAACTAGTGAGTGAAATAATTTGAAATTTGATACAGGGATACCAAAGCAGTTTCCAAAATTGACCTTTGTATTTCCCACTAATAACCTTTATTTTATAGGTGCATTTTGGAATGCTAGGTAAACTGTACAAATTCAAATTAAATTCAAAGTGATTAGTGTTTTTTTCTAGGGTTACATACTTTTTGTTATTATAATTTAAATATTCGAATCTTAGTTATTAAAGTATAAATTATATGAAAAATATACTTTACTTAAAATAACAAAGTTAGTATATTCACTTCTGGTATCGGAATGCCAATCCCTTTTAAAACTTCATTATACTTACTTTCAAAATTTAATAGGACCTGTTTATTATGAATGGCTTCTCGTTTTTAAAAAAAAGCCTAAATGATAAGTTTATTAATTAGTCAGTTAATGAATTTAATAAGATTTTGTTTAATTCTGGTTGCTGTACCTGGGTTTTATTTAATTTATTAATGTTTCATAAAGAACTTCCGACAATGAGTAATGTTTTACAGTTTTGTTGTAAACTGTGTTTTCGTGTGTTGCATCTCCTGATTAATTTGTTTGGCTCTATGACGTGTTAGATTAGGGTATGGTTTTTTCCTTGTATACTGCTTATCTTATAACTTTCCTTTAGCGATTATTTATTTTTATACGCTCTTTTTTGTATCCTTTATCTTTTTCATTTTCGTGGTCTTTAACAATAATGTATTAAAAAAAACTGGACTTTCCACAAAGTACTAACTTTCGACTATAAAGTTGGCTCTTCAGGAGAATTCAAACTAAATTCTAGCCTAACACTTGCCTATACAAATTGTTGACGGTCACTGAACGTAATGTCTTTGTTTATCAAGACATGGACTGTGGGTATGGACCTTGTTCTTATTCATATTGTTACACTTAATGATTTCTAAACTTTCAAAATACGTTATCTGTTCTTTCTAATTAATTTTAAATTATTTATGTCTATCCTATGGTTGTTGTCAAAACGTGTTGGGAAGTCTTTCTTTCTCATATTTCAAATGAGCCTGTATTCTTTAAATCAGTCAATTAGATATTTTTGTTTGCCCAATTACTTTTGATATTTACAACTTATTTCGTATATTCCTGACTTTCGTTATTTTCGATTTTGTCTTGGGGTACCCAAAGTCTTGTTATTAGAATTAAACCAAATGATTTAATATTTTTAAAAATTTTAGTGGGTGAATTTAGGTTCATATGGTAAAAGAAATTTCGTGTCAGTTTCTACGAAAAGTCGTGGAATTGTAAAGGGTTCTCAAATTATGTTCTTTATTAATCCATTAAATGGACTGAGTAACCGTTACTCTTAGCTATTTCTTAATTAATTGTTTCTATTCAATAAGGAAATTAAAAAGGTGAATAGAATAAAACTTCATTTTTGAAAAGGGTGGTGTGAAGAGTCGCGGTTTCTTTCCTATATAAGAAACTCTTATTTTCACTATTTCTAATAACAATATCTAAAAATGGTAGCTGTTCATTGTGTTCCACTCATATGACTTTGTAGTGAAACGGTTATTTAATTTGGCAACAAATTATCTAAACTAATTGCTTTTGTATTAAATACCGGAAGATGTCGCCCACATACCTAACAAACTCTAGGAAATACTCGAATTTATCTTTTACTTCTGTCTCAAATTTACTCAGAAAAAGAGTGCAGTGAAAGGTGACAAGGAGTGACATTGCGGTTCCCTCATGTTGAAAATATTCACCATTATACTGAAAATAATTTTGATTTAAAATACTAGTAAGGCGAATGTTTCCTTAATAATTTTATGTCTAAAGTTTAATTCCCTTAGAGTAATTCCCTAGTAGTCAAACTGGGGATGGAAACAAAATGAGATAAGAGGAAATTTCACCTTGTTGCAATTGGATATTTTTGATATTGTCAATGAATCACTAGAATTCTTAACTGAAAAACTTGTTTGTGCAATAGGCAAATTTTCGAATTCGTTCGTTAACTTGACAAATTATAAGTTGGGGATCCTTCGCCGAGACAATTGGTCTTACAGCTTTTCCTGGTTCATACATATATTTTTGGTAAACAATAGTTTAGGTGTTAGTGTATTTGACAATTGTAATTTTTGTCTCAGTGAAGGAGTAATAAGGTTGTTACATTCTTTTAAAGATTTTTTAACTTGTGTCATTTGGCAAATGATTTTTTGAATTTTTTGTAAGGAACTATAATTAAATTGTCGACTCTTTCAAAATAATAATTTTTGTCTAAGTAATTATTTCCCTGTCAGTTTTAAATAAAAAAATCTCTCGAAATGTTTGACAATGTTTTTGTCTTTCTTGAATTTTTGGTATTAATTTTATTTTTAACAAATTGGAACTAATTTGTTTTATAACTGTTCTCTACAAACCCCCTGGAAGATGGCAGGTGCTGTATTGACATTCAAACGCACACTTATAGAGGAGGCCATTTTAATCCTTTATTTAGAGATTAAGTTCTTCTTTGTCAAAACTTGGAGGATAAGTTTTCTACAATGTTAACGACTTTCTGAGGAGTTCTTTTTTGTTCTTTTAAATAATTTTTATTTATAAATGAATTTATTAAATCTAATGAGAATTTTTAATAAATTTTGTTTCTAATAAATATTTTTTAAATAATGTATCTATATTATAATCTAAAAGTTAGTTTTTTATATATTGTAAGTTGATTTCAAGATTGTTCTATATAGTGTTTGATTTTAAATCGTTTTCTGTTAAAAATTTTAACTTTTTCATAATAAACTTATTAAATTAAAATAAAATTTGAAAAATAGATTTAGTGAGTTTTTAGAAACAAATATATTAATTAATCCTAGTAGTGTACTTACAGTAGAGATTCAGTTCCGCTGACCGTGAAGCCATTTTCCGAGTGGGTACTGGAACCTTCGGCGTAGAAAAAAAAACTGGACGTTTTCCACGACCGAATTAACTTTCTCGAGCCCCTTTCGCCAACCAAGTTGGATCTTTAGGAGAGAAAAAAAATTCTAGCTAACTGTACAAAGGCGATGTGCGTTGTTCTTATATGTACGGTTACTTCTGTTTGTCTTTTTTATAATCTTTGGCTTTACACACGTTTAGGAGCAGTTCCTTCTTAAATTAATTTTAATAAAGGTTAAAAATTTGAAATTTTATAAACAGGTTTTATGTTTATTTTTTGATTTCAGTAATCCTAAAATTTATTTCTAAATTTTATAAATTTAATATTATATTTTTTTTTATTTAGAATTATATTATTGTTAGCTAAGTCAAAACGCACTCTTAGTCTAATTTTACCAAAGGTTTTTTCTTAATAATGATAAATGGATTAAAATAAAGTATTTTTTTAAATAAGTAAAAATTTATGAGTTTTAATCTTCTCTAAGATGAACTAGTTGGCGAAAGTGGTCGAGAAAGTATGGTAGTTCGGTGTTTCATGGAAAAGTCAGTTTTTTGTTTCTACGCCGAAGGTTCCAGTACCCACTCAGAAAAAGATTTTTATCAAAAAAAAATTTAAACATTTTTACTATTTACATCGAGTTTTTTTGTACTAAGAGTTTCGGAAATGTTGACATCAAGGAGTAGTAGACCGAGTAAAACTTAGTTTTAATTTTTCCAATATAATTTGGAAAAAAGTTTTGTTAAAACATAGGCTTTATTAATTTAAAATTATTTAAATCAGAAAATATATATATGTTCCTATCCTGTTTGATAGGAATGAAAGTTTTTTTTCAAGTAGAGAGAGAGAGAGAGAGAGAGAGAGAGAGAGAGAGAGAGAGAGAGAGAGAGAGAGAGAGCTGTACTTCGTTAGCTTCTATGGAAAACACTCCTCTGGAGTATACTGTTTTGGTTCACTCTCTAGACCCACCTGCTATTTTTACGTTATATACAGGGTTTGTCCGGAAAGTAATGTCAGTGAATGTTTTACCCGAGACGAGCGCCAGCCCGCGCTTTACATTAGGTTTGTGGTGGGGGATTGGAAAAGTAAAAGGTAGTTGGCTACGGGTAGGATACGTTCTAGAGTGTTACAGTGACCCGATGTGAAACTGGAGAAGAGTGCTGCGGAAACCATTCCAATGTTGAAGAAGGCTTTCGGCGTCGATTGTCTTTCGGACAGGCAAATTTTCCGGTGGCACAAGGCCTTCGCAGAAGGTCGGGAAGATGACAACGACGAGAACCGCGCTGGACGGACATCAACCTCCAGTTCCGCCGACAATGTGAAACATGTGCGTGACTTGTTGAACACTGACCGTCGTCTAAGTGTCCGTTTAATTTCCGAAACATTAGACATTACGAAAACCATTTATCACGAAATTGTGTCGGAGTCTTTAGGAATGAGGAAGGTGTGCGCGAAGCTCGTGCCAAAAGTGCTAACGGACGATCAACAAGCGAGGAGCGTAGAAACCTGCCAAGAACTTTTGGACACCTGCGAAGACAATCCCGCTTTCCTTGAATGACGTCATTACCGGGGACGAAAGTTGGGTCTTTGAATACGATCCGGAGACGAAGAGGCAACGTGCGGAATGGCACACGTCGAACTCCCTCGTCCCAAGAAGGCCAGGATGTCCAGGTCCAGATCTAGACAATGCTGATTGTCTTTTTTGATTGCCGGGATTGGTCCATCATGAGTTCGTTCCGCAGGGGACAACCGTAACCGGAAAGTTTTACGTCGAGGTGCTGAAGCGGCTGAAGCGCAGGGTGAATCGCGTCCGTCCAGACATATCAAAATCCTGGAAGGACAATGCGCCTTCGCATACCTGCTTCCTCGTGGCCGATTACCTCATCAAGGCAGGCATCACCGTTGTTCCCCAGCCTCCCTACAGCCCAGATGTGCCCCCCCCCAGACTTATTTCTGTTTCCGCGCCTCAAAACCCCAATGAAAGGACAGCATTTTGGGTCGGTGAAAAACATTCAGAAGGCTTGCACCGACGCTTTAAAGGCGATTCCGGAAAACGACTACCGTGCGGCGGCTTTTGATGCGTGGAAGACCCGCTGGAACCGATGTGTGGACGCAGGAGGAATGTATTTTGAAAGTTTCTAAAGATTTGTACACATAGAACCAATAAAAACCATTTTTCAAAGCTCACTGACATTACTTTCCGGACAAACTCTGTATATAGGATGTCTACGAAGGTACGGTACACTCAATAACGTTTGTTATGCGTGAAGAGATTCGCGTTTCGTGTTTTCACTGAAAATGTCACATCAAATGGTTGGAAATTTGGAATCTTTTAGCTTTTTGCATGTTTAACGTTTTTCCATAACCAACTAGATCTAAGAAATAAAATAAATTGCAATTTTGAATTTTTTAAATGGAACACCTTGTTTTTTGTATAACTTTAATTTACAAGTTGTTCTGCGTAAGAGGGAAAGGAAGTTTATTAATTCCTATTGGATTTTCTTTCAAATTTCAGATCTTATTTTTGAATCTAGAATTCTATGGGTAAACATTAAAATTAAATACAATCTGTTTTATCAAAAACATATTAAAAATAATTTTTCATTAAGACCGTAAAATTGGGATTGGAATTAACTTTTTTAAAATGGGAAGAGACTGTTAGGGCAATAATAGGTAAATTCTGTTTTTAAAATCTTGTAAAATATAATAAAAAATGTCTAATAAAACTTAATTACTTTGACGACTTGGTTCATTGAGAAATCCAAGGTTCCAATTTATTTCTTAGATTTCCTGGAACCACCGCTCTACTGCATGAACCTTTTGCTAGGGCACTAGAAGGGTGGCTTCTGTTCTGTTCTACCACTGTCAACCATATTACCCTACATTTTTCTCCAGGATTTCAGTTACATTGTATAAATATGACCGAGGACAAGTGACACACAGCATAGCCTTTAGGTACATTTCAAGGTGTGCTGAAATACTTTATATGATCATTTTGTCGTGGTGTTAACTCTTTTTTAACTATCAGATTTAACATGTTTCTCAATTAATTACAAAATATGACATTGTTTATTAAGATTTTGAAAAATGCTAAAGAAAAAAGTTGGTCCCTTTTTTATTTTACAAATTGTGTTTTTTACAACTTTTTTTGGCATTTCTGTTTTTCTTTTTGAATTCCAATCAGTGCAAATTTATTCCTTTTTACCAATATTCTCTTTTCAATGCATTTTTATCAGCGATTGTTCCAAATACTGATTTTTTTTAGAAAAATGATAAACGTTACTAAAAACTATATTATAAAGTGATACATGTTTATACAAATAACTAAACATTTAATTTTATTCTAAATAAAGTAAAAAAGTAATTTTTTACTAAGTAGCTAGATGCACAAACCGAATTAAAAAACTATCCCTATGAGTCATCTTTAATTTACCTTTTACTGCACTTTGTAAACAATAAAAGCTTTATTCAACAAGAAAATTATTTTGTTTCATTTTAAATGATGATGGTTTCTGCATTCAGGTATTCATCAGTTGTATTTTTAGATCTTAAAGGATATGATGATTGAAATTGATTACGATGCCGATGGAACTGTATCACTTGAAGAATGGAAACGAGGTGGCTTAACTACTATACCTCTATTAGTTTTACTAGGGCTTGACTCGAATGTAAAGGAAGATGGTAATCATTTATGGAGACTGAAGCACTTTAATAGACCAGCCTACTGCAACCTTTGTCTAAATATGTTAGTAGGATTAGGCAAAAAAGGATTATGCTGTACCTGTAAGTAAATAATATTATCGTCATTGCACGTTGTTTTCTATATCGATGATAATTCCAAAAGGATTATATATTAAAAATGTATAAAACTACAATAAAAAATACTTTTTTTTCAAAAATATAATTATTATTTTAATATTTAGTTTGGCTATACATTACTTTTTACAAAATTTTAATATGTTCTTTATATTTCTGTTGTATTCTTTTTTTGTCTTCTATTATCTCCATCCCATACATCAGGAGGGTGTGCAGGAGGAGGAGGAGTAGAATACTTTTATTTAGCTCTTTTCACTGTGTGAATATTAAAATTTATGTTAAATGTTAATTTTACCCATTTTTAAAATACTTACCCCCAAAACTTTTATATTTGCAGACAATATTATATTACACATGTGTCTGAAATTTTAAGTAGATATCTTGCATAGTTTGCGAATTAGCTATAGACAAGGAAGAAGCATATTATCTCCAAAATATAATCAGCTCCAGACCTCATCATTTAAGTGTTCCAAATTTCAAATTGAACTGATGTTCCACCCCACCACTTGGCTTCACCTCGTAAAGCAATTTGCATCGTAGGCCGAGAATATGTTATTTTTCCTACTAGATACACAATATTCTGTAGAAAGGTCATTTAAAAAAAAAAAGTGTAATTTATTATCTCCGAGAAGGTATAAATACAGATAAGAGATAAAATCATATATCTGTACATAAGAGGTAAAGAGTCGTATCTCCATTTTTTGTCAAAATGGAGTTAATTTTTTTTTTTCAATATACCAATAGCGTAAATTGTATGATGGAAAATAGTCTTACCTCCACTGTTAGTATTTAATAACATATAACAATTAGAAAAAGTCGTATTGGACATTTTCATGGAGGTAAAAAGTCGCATCTCCAAAGAATTCACAGTTGCTGTCATGCGCTGTTGAGTGTTCAGCAAAATTAAATTAGTAGGTATACAATCGTATCTCCACATTTTCGTTCTGTAATCATAATGGCAGTAAATTATTTCTTTCTTTTGAATATTTGTCCTTCCTTGAAATCAGCTATACATAAATTCCTTTTGAAAGGTCGTACCCACATAGAAGCAGACCATATTCATGCTCTTATTGAGAGAGCTATAAAGAAACACCCTACAATGACAATAGCCACACCGTGGGATTGGCAACAGTTAATTAGATCAACAGGCGCTACAGTTTTTAATATGGAGCTGAAGGACTTTAAAAAGTTGGAGGTTTAAATGCCCCATTTGTGAACCGAAAATTCAATTCAGATTAAAATTAAAATAACTTCTTATTTCTGAGGCAGTATGGCTAGAAGTACGCCGTCAAAGTTCAGGTACACTTTATTACAAAACTTCATTTACCTATGAAGAATTTCAAAGTATTAATTTAAAGAGAATTCCCAGAAGAACAGAAATTTCTATTATTCTAGACGAGTTGCCTGTTATCCGCAAGATTCCTCAAGGTATAACGGCGAAGAAACATCAACATCTTTTTGAAGTTATTTGAGTGGATACCGTCTCAATTTCATGATTTTTATAGAAATTCAGAATTAAATCAGCGAATCATATTTTCTGTTTGCATTCTTTTTGAGGGTATTTTGGAGTTACGATCTAGTTTTTCGTTTTACACCTGATTTTTCATTTAGTGGTAAAAAATGCCTTAATTTTTTTCAGGTGAAGCTTAACATTGTAGAGATAGTTTAAAAAGTAGATGGTTTAAAAGAGTAGTAAAAAAACTCAATGTCTCAAAATGCTAGTTTTATTTGATATCTAAAAACATACACCATTTCTCTATTTTAAAACTTGAGACCCCGTTTTCTCTAAATTTATAAAACTGGAGGTACGATTCTTTACCTCTAATGTACAGATATATTATCCTGAAAATCAATGAATCAATGAATTATCAGCTTAAAGGTCAGAGGAGCCAAAGTGCTAGGTTTCTCGCTAGTGGTGCAAACAGCTATTCAAGTCTCTCAGAAAATGTCATAATACAAGTACAGCAAAACTTCGTTAAGACGCTCTTCAAGGGACCGGCGCAAAAGAGCGTCTTAAGCGGGAAAGCGTCTTATCCGAGAAAGTAAAAAAAATTCAAAATGTTCGAAAAAAGAAAATGATTGCAATATTTGAACGTAAAATTTATTAAAATGTATAATACTCCAGGAATACACAGGAATGTATGTACACTGCTTACTCACTGACCACAGAGAAATCTGTCAAGGGTACTGTGTTTAAGGTTCTTGGTATCGTGTGTGGAGAGGAAGTTGTCAATTCTGTTAATGTAAAAGCATGTCCTCTGCATTTTCAAGGGTGAAAATAACTTTTTTGTGATATCCCACGTTTTGCAAGCCAGCAGAAACTGTATGTGTTCGGGAATGATCGTCCTCTTCTTCAGAGTAACTTTCTTCTCTCTCACTTCCCACAGGGTCGGTGGTGGCATCGGCGATCATGTCATCAATAGTGCGAGTGTTGCTAGTTACAAGGGCGTCATCCATAATCGGGGAAATTTTGGAGAATTTCCTCTTTTTCTGTTGGTGTGCTGTCAGTGCTATCTGTCTCGTCTGAAAATCCGAATGCCGTCTTCCGAAAACAGTTTTTTATAACAAGTGGGTCAATTTCATCCTAAGCAGCAGTAATAAAATGTATAGAGTCTAAAACATTAATTTTGGTTGGAATTTCCCCCCTCCATGTCTCTCAAGTACCACTGAACTAATTTTTTCCTGTACTTTTGTTTGACCACTTTGATAATACCCTGATTTAAGATCATTGACTGTCTAACACCTATATTCACCGTCTATCTGCGGCGAAAAAAAGAGCGTCTTATCCAACAAAACAGAGCGTCTTACCGATTACTATTTTACTTTTATTAGTATATGTATTAGCATAGGAAAATTCAAGGGACCGACGAAAAAGAGCGTATTATGCGGGAAAGCGTCTTAAACGGGAGCGTCTTAACGAAGTTTTACTGTATATCATATTGAATCCACATTTCCTATTGGTATTAATTGTACCGAATATTTGTTTAAAAATCATCAAAAGGATATTTTCCTAACAAATTAAATATCTTTCTAATATTTTCTTTTGATTTCAGTTTGTAAATATACAGTACATGAAAGATGCGTTGCTAGAGCTCCTGCAAGCTGTATAGCAACTTATGTAAAAAGTAAAAAATCTTGTCAGACTTTGCAGCATCATTGGGTGGAAGGAAACTGTCATGGAAAATGTGCAAGGTGTAGGAAGCCTGTCAAAGCTGGTATTACGGGGTTACACTGCCGCTGGTGTCAAATAACGGTAAGACAGAAATACGTGTCCCAGAGAATTTGACCTATTTTTATGCAGGGTGTTGTATTAAATGTAACAAATTCAGTGTAACAAATTATACATTTTTGGAAGACGGAAGATTGCAGCCTTTGTCTGGTGTAAACAGATACAGTGTGTTTCATTTAAAATAGTAGCGAATTTTAACGTTCAATTTGACATAATTTCAAAAAACATCATGTAGGACAAATAACAAATTTATGCATAGTATGAAAAAAACTGTTTGAAATTTAAATTGACTGACAAAAACTGCATCCTTCTAAGTTCGCTCTGTCAAAAGCTATTTACGATCAAAATGGGTCAGAATTCTCTGGGACTTTTACGGGAGTACACTCGACTGGAGTAAATAGACAATTTGTGGTAGAAAAGCAAAAAACGACTCTTTAATGTTGATTTTGTAAAACACATGAACACTAGCTTAACATTACGTCTTACATTGACATTCGTTATTATGACAACTGACATTTTACAGTGCAACCAACCTATATAATGAGAAAGTTACCATATACAGTCTAGCCAACATTTAACATTAGGATGAATACATAAAAGTATATAAAACATTCTCAACACTCCCACTTTTTAAATACTTTTCATTGTATTAACAGTCCTACTAACTTCTTGTTTCTTTCAAACGCGTTACGAGAAAGAGCCTTGGTCAGGAAATCAGATTCTTGATCAGCTGAGGCGACTTGTTTCGGAATTATAATACCATCCATGTATTTCTCTCTCACAAAATGGTATTTGATGTCTATATGCTTTGTGCGACTATGATATTCAGGGTTTCGTATTAACTTAACTGCACTCTGGTTATCAATATATAGACTTGTGGGTATTTCAACCTCTTCTCCAATGTCCGATAATAATTCTTGCAACCGAATGATCTCTTTCGTTGCTTGCGAGGCAGCAATATACTCTGCTTCAGTTGTAGATAAACAAACTGTTGACTGCTTTTTGCTGCACCAAGTTACGGGACCTCCATTCAGCTTAAAAACATAACCAGTAGTAGAGTGCCTCGTAGAACAGTCACTTGCATAGTCTGAGTCTGAAAAACCAATTAAATGCAATGTATCTTGCTTCCTGTATGCAATTCCAAGATTTTGAGTTCCTAGGAGATACTTAAATATTCGCTTTACGGCGTTCCAGCGAGCTTTGGTTGGGTTATGCAGGTAGCGACTCACGACTCCCACTGAATGTGCAATGTCTATTCGTGTAACTATTGCCGCAAACATGAGACATCCAACTGCTTGTCTGTAAGGAACTTCTCCTTCGTCTAATGGTAAGTTTGTGTCCACCGAAAGGTTGCTATGTGGATCACCTGGTGTGGTTACGGGATTAGCTTCACTCAGTCTAAAACGATCAATTATTTGCTTTATATAATTTTTCTGTGACATAAATATAGAACCGTCTTCTTTATTACGTGATATTTCCATCCCAATGAAATAGTTAACCTCACTTACTGTTATGTCAAAGTTTTCTTTTAGTTCGGTTAAAACTGTATCAATGATGGACATATCTCTCGATAATAATATTCCATCGTCAACATACAAAATTAGAAGTATCTTTGTTCCGTTTACTTCCCCACGGTACACACATTTGTCTGCATTGCTTTGTATGAAACCGTAGTTCTTTAAGAAATTATTGAATTTCTCATTCCAGCAACGGGGTGATTGTTTCAGTCCGTACAATGATTTCTGCAATTTACATACTTGATTTTGTTCGCACTGCAGTCCTTCTGGAGGTGACAAATAGAGCTCTTCTTTTAATTCACCATGTAAAAATGCAGTTTTAATGTCAAATTGCATCATTTCAAGTTGATTTTGGGCTGCTACTGCTAGCAAAACTCGTATGGAATCATATCTTGCGGTTGGGGCAAAAACATCGTTATAATCCACACCTTTCTGTTGTATATAACCTTTTGCACACAAACGAGCTTTGTAGCGAGATATTTTTCCATCTGGGGTTCTTTTGACTTTGAAAACCCATTTCGTGTCAATGACCTTTTTGTTTTCTGGCAGAACGGTGAGTTGCCACGTTTCATTCTTTCTTAGAGCTCTCAGCTCCTCCGAGATAGCAACTTTCCATTCATTCGCTCGGTCACTGTTCAGTGCTTCCTCATAACTCTGCGGTACATCAACTTCCGCAAAGTTTAGCATGAAATGTTCATACCTTTTGGGTACATTCACTTGTCTCTGAGGACGTAACTTGGGTGTTTCTCTGCCTGAATCTTGATTCCCAACATCACGTTCAGGTTGTCCTGTTCTGTCTGGAACTAGTTCTTCTGGAACTGGTTCTTCCGGAGTAGTGACTTCTTCATCATCTAATGAAATTGGAAATATCTCTGGCATTGGAACAAATCCTGTCTCTTTTTCATTAAATATGACGTTTTTGGAAATAGTCACTTTGTTTGTTACAGGATCAAACAGTCTGTAGTTGCTCGACTCATTCTCATAGCCGATTAGGATATGTTTCTCACTTTTTGAATCAAGTTTTGTTCTTTTCTGTTCAGGAACAAAAACATATGCCTCGATACCAAACGTTCTCAAATGGCCTAAGGCTGGTTTCTTGCCACACCATAATTCAAACGGAGTTGAGTTTGGAGTTTGCGTTGTGTGTGTTCTATTCAAAATGTACACCGCTGTGTTCACAGCTTCGGCCCAAAGAAATCTGGCAACACCGGCTCCATGCATCATTGACCTTGCACTTTCAACGATTGTCCGATTGTCTCTCTCTGCCCGACTGTTCTGTTGCGGCGTGTACGGCGCGGTAAATTCGAATTGAATTCCGTGTTTCGCTAGGAAGTCTTTGAACTCGCGATTTCGATATTCAGTACCATTGTCCGTATGCAACACTTTAATAGAACGTCCGAATTTGTTCTTCACTTCATTGGCAAAAACTTTAATGCAGTCTAAAACATCCGATTTATGTTTTATAAAGTTTACCACACGAAATCCGGAAAACTCGTCTTTGAATGTTACAAAATATCGCGAACCTTTCACTGACGGTGTGTCCATCGGTCCACAAACATCACTGAATATGCGTTCCCCAATATTCATTTTTTTATGATCATTCTTCTTGAATGGCAACTGGTGCTGCTTGCCATAGGCACATGCTTCGCAGAAAAACTTTTCTGAATCACTAAAGTCAATTCCGTTGACTAGCCCTTTAGCCACCATTTCACGAATTGTTTTAATGTTCAGATGTCCAAGTCTTTCATGCCACACTTTTAGTGATTCTCGAGATGTGACATTGGCCTCAATCACCTGTGTGCGAAATGCCATTTTGTAGAGGTTGCTGTTTGAATCACGTAGACCTATTGCGATTAGGCCGGACTTGTCAAAGATTTCTGCCTTGGTGCTGTCCTTCATTACCCTCATTCCTTTTTGAGTTATGACACCTTCTGATAATACAATTTTTCTTTAGCTCAGACACATACAGTACGTCATTGATTGTTGCGTCATACCATTTACCATTTAAGAACTTCTGTACTTTTACTTGTCCTTTTCCTTTTACGGTCAATGTATGATTGTTTCCTAGAATGACGTTCGTGTTATCTACCTCCTCCAAGGTCGAGAAAAATTCTCTTCGATAACTCATATGTGTAGAAGCTCCACTGTCCATGATCCAACAGTCTGACGATGAAAAATCTATACTCTCCTCAACATTGAATGCTGAAGCACTGCTAGGTGTCCTTTCTTTGGCTGCAGAAGGTTCTGCTTTCTGTGGACAATTCTTTGCAATATGTCCCCTCTTGTGACATTTGAAACATTTGACAGCCATCTTCTTCTCTGCTTTCTTCTTCGAGGTTCCTGCTAGAGAAGTGGCTGCTAACGCAGTCTCGGTTTCTTCAACTAAAGCTAGACTCGTTTCCTCATCTTGAAGGCGTGCTGTTAAATTCATGATCGTTTGTTTGGATTCATCCAACGAAAGCCAAGCTTGACGTACATTTCTGAATTTTGAGGGCAATGTACTCAAGATTTTCGTCATAACAGCAGCACTGCTTATCGTTTCTCCTGCATCATTGAGCTGTTTCGCTAGATTTTCGACTTTGGCGATGTGCTGCACAACTGAGTCTTTAGGGTCCATCTTGTGCTGATGAAACCTTTCGTGCAAAACCATTTTGTTTGTCTCAGATCTGTGCATGTAAATAGCATCCAGTTTCTCAATGATTTCTCTTGCAGAAACGCAGTTCTCAATCAGGGTGATTTGCGAATACGTCATGGCCGCGGTCAACGTAAACATCGCAAGTGAATTCTTCTTTGTCCAGGCGCTTAAGCTTTCACCAGCTTCCCGTGGCTTGATTTCCGTCCCATCAACAACATTGAAAATTCCTTTCGCTTTCAAGGCACACTTGATCTGGAATTTCCACTGATGATAGTTCTGGCCATCGAACTTGTTTATGTTTGCTACATTGACATTTTTGTCCGCCATCTTTGCTCCTTCAGAAAACCGCTCGTTTTCTCCTACCCACCAGAAACTTCGACTTCTGGTTCAACTGACTATTTATCTTCGACTGACGATCTCCTCGAGTTAGCGTCTGCCTGGGCCCATAACCTTTTACGGGAGTACACTCGACTGGAGTAAATAGACAATTTGTGGTAGAAAAGCAAAAAAACGACTCTTTAATGTTGATTTTGTAAAACACATGAACACTAGCTTAACATTACGTCTTACATTGACATTCGTTATTATGACAACTGACATTTTACAGTGCAACCAACCTATATAATGAGAAAGTTACCATATACAGTCTAGCCAACATTTAACATTAGGATGAATACATAAAAGTATATAAAACATTCTCAACAGGGACACCCGTTAAGTATATTGTCAATTTCAAGTTCCACTAACTCTTAGGTACCTCAATACCAAAGTATTGGATTAAAATTAAAATGTAATCTAATCATGCCTACTTTTGCAAAAAGTTGTTAACCTTAAGAGACTTAAACATATAAAAATGTGTTTATAAAAAAATAGTTACCACAAAATTCGAATAATATTTTCAAAAATGTGGTTTAAACTATGGAGAATTATGTTTTGATAAGTACCTACTCAGGGAAATTCATGCAGGGCAAGTCTCATGTGCAGATGCACATGTGACTTAATCAATGTACATACATACTAATAAAATTTACTGGGTTATTAACAAATGTATATGACATATAATGACATGATATTATTCAAAATGGCCATCTTTGGCCTTAATGCAGGACTTAAAGTCGTACCGGCCACTCGTCAATGGCAGCACGCACCTCGTGCATTGGAAAATTGCCGACAGCTCGAGCCATATTTTTTGCCTTATGAGCCGGCACAGAATCTTGTTGGAAAGCCCACGGCTGCTTTTCAAACAGAGTGCTGTTTAATGGTTTGATAACAAGATTCTGTGCCGGCTCATAAGGCAAAAAGTACCCAGACTTGGCTCAGTGTCAATGTGCCAGATTTTATAAGCACCGAAAAACTGGCCATCTGCAAGCCCCCACTTAAACCCCTTAGATTATAAGTTGTGGGTTGTTCTGGAAGATATGGTATGCCACAAACGATACCCTAATATTGAAGCACCGAAAAGGGCTCTGGCTCGAGCTGTGGCCAATTTTCCAATGCACGAGGTGCGTGCTGCCATTGACGAGTGGCCGGTACGACTTAAGTCCTGCATTTTGAATAATATCATGTCTTAGTAAATTTTTATTAAAATATATCTTGTAGTTTTCATTTTATCACATAAAATGTGTGTAACAGTATTTATGTAGTAACAGTAGTAACTACTAGGTACATTCCGTAATAATACTAGAAAAATGCCTACAGGTTTTTAAGCATTTGTAATGCCTACAGGTTTTTAATCATTTCTATTTCGAATAAAGGTTGTTTGAAGTACAACAGATCCAGAAGAAGACGTACAAAAAACTAATTTTTTGTACTTCTGCTTCTGCTTTTATATATTTCGTATAATCATCATGAGTTGGATCAGATCACAAGTTTGTTATGTCCTCTATTGTTTCGTTGCTGTGATAACTAGCGTCCGGAAAGGGTACTACAACGCAGAATCGGCACTATTGGTTTATACTTTATACAAACTATTTGCTGTTTGAAATAGCAAAGTTGGTTATCACTAGGGTCCAGAAAGTGCGCTACAACGCAGGATCGGACTAGTAATCCAACGTGTCAGTGACAGAAGGACATATGAAAGACCAACAAGACAGGAATAAAAATGTGTTAATAATGTACACACCTATCGCTTATGTCATTCAGAAACGCTGACTGTCTTCAGTGCTTCAGCGTATGTTGCCACAACCAATAGACTTTCTGCATTTATTTCATATTATCATAGAGTTGTAACTCTATGGCAATTAAAGTATAAACCATATATTTTAAGCGCCTTAAATTATATACGCGTATATTTCTTGCCCGTGCATACGTACGGCACTGACCGTACCTGGTAACACACGCTGGACTCTCCCGGTGCAGGAGCGAGGAAAGTCTGTATGCAATTTATCCATATAGCGTAACGGGCGTTCCGTTATTCGAATTAGTATTAGCCTGACGCGCGGCGGATAAACGGTAGAACGCCTAGTTTAAAATACTTTTGTGTCGTGAGTGACTAATAAACCGTGTACGTATTTCTTTTAGAGTTAGTGTAGTGTATTTACATATTATCTGATTTTTGTCATCATTGTTATTTGAATCATTTGTGTGGATTTTTGCAATAACGGCAAAGTTACCATATGTGAATAGACTGAAAAAGATGATTAAAAATTACGAGGATTTTATAATATACGTATCACATATTTTATGTATTCTTTGCAATCGTTTAAATATATTTCGTCAAAGTATATTTCTATCAAAGAAGACATAGTACGCAAATTTATGTGGCTGACAGTGGACGAAACACCATATTTTTTCGTTAATGTTCTGATACGAATTTTATGTGTTTCAAATATTCCTCTCCCGATATTGATAAACGGGTGTTGCAAACAACGGCTAAAAGTATAGAAATAGTAGTATCACGTGCATTGTCCTCTGTATATGTAAAAAATAATAATGTACTGATATTAGTGACAAAAAACAACTGTTAGTGATACAAACAACTGTGCGAAATTCATGAAAATAATATGCGTGGTGTGTCGTTCTCTGTCCATGTGAACTATTTTGAATTTGCACCTTTAACTTCAGTATATGTGGAACGATCATTTTCCCTTTACAGCCATGTGTACAGGCCAAATCGATCACGTTTAACGAGAAGAAATGCAGAAAGACTACAGGTTGTGGCAACGTACGCTGAAGCACTGAAGACAGTCGACGTTTCTGAATGACATAAGTGATAGATGTGTACATTATTAACAAATGTTTATTCCTGTCTTGTTGGTCTTTCATATGTCCTTCTGTCACTGACACGTTGGATTACGAGTCCGATATTGCGTTGTAGCATACTCTCTGGACCTTAGTGATAACCAACTTTGTTATTTCAAATAGAACCCAATATTTTTCTATTTCTTTGTGAAGCACATTATTCTCCATATACAATATTTTCATGAAGTTTCCAAAAAAATAGATCAAGGAAAAAAGTTACAATATTTGCTCCATTTTATAAATTGTCCATATATAACCAATAATTTGATACTTAATGACAATAAAAAATGTGAATTATTAGTCAGCAAAACGACTGACTTGCCTGCATTAATTACATCTAATGTTTGGAACGTTTATCATTATTTCTAATACACAGTTGTAATCTGCCCATGAAAAGTTCTTTCACAAACACTCCACCTCTTTGATGACGTCATATATTGTATCAATAAAATTACAGCAGGGTTATTTTTGATATCGATTAAGGTTGTTTATATTAATATGTGTCGTTATATCATTATATAACCCCACAAAAAAAAGGACCCAGAAATTCTCATGATGTAGGCGATCGGGACAGCCATCTTACTTTTCCTTTAAGGGGGCATGATACTTTTTATCCATTCGAAAAATCGATTTTTCTTTTTTTTATTTGTTTCGTTAGATAAAACCCTCGAGAATATGTATGCAAAGCGGAAATACCAAATTCGAAAAATTATCGAAGTTATGTCGTTTCTACGAAGCGCCGTCTCCGACCGTGACGTAGCCGCTTCCCAAGTAGGCGGGCAGGAGCAACCGCCTGACCCTTCTAAAAACATTTTTCGACATTCCTTTCTATTGAAATTTCGTTTGTGTGCTTTGTGCGTAAGATTGTTGTACTAGATGGCAGATTTCCCCCTCTTCTAACGGTTCTAGTAGTCCTACGGGCCGTTTTCGTGCAAACCTGTTTCAAAACTTAATCGCGTTTTTCGCGGAACCACGTTTACAAAATCGGTGGTCAGGATTCCTCGGAATCCAGTCAACCGATTCCGGTACTTTTTTGTTTTGTTTTTAAGCTTAAGATATTATCTAGTCTTTATCATATGCTTTTTTTGATATTTACATTTTAACTATTTTTTTTAACATGCATAAAGACGCAATTTTCTGGTAAAAATCGATAGGTCAACTTTGAACGTCCGCCATTTTGTGACAAATTCGAAATTTAAAAAAAGCATATGATAAAGACAAGCGACAGTCCTAATGTTTAAAACGGCATATTAATTTTTGCTTATAGATGAATAACGGCTGAGGAATCTTGACCACCGCAAAACACCTCCAACGGAACCCCTCATCTTCGCGGAGCTGAGGGGGGGGAGGATGGGACGCTGAATAAAATATGATTTAGTACACTAGCACGACTTCTTTCATTTGCAGAAAACCCCATCCTTCTACTTTTTTCGTTTTCTGGCAAAAAAATCTTCAAAATACCTTACAAAACAGGCTGAAAAAGTATCATACCCCCTTAAACCAAATCCATCAATTTTAGGGAAAATGCAGTTTAAGGCATGGTACACATATGCGATTCTTAACGTTGCGGCATTGTAGCTCTAACAGAACTGATGTTTAAAGTACCGTTATTTAAATGTTAAATGTTGCAAATACAGACGTATCTGCGGTAATGCTAGAATAATGCTTGCAGATTATTTTTATATTAATTTAATTTATTTTATTTTATATTAAATTAAATTATAATTATATTATATCATTTTTATATAAAACATTTCCGTTTCGAATAAAGGTTTTAGAACTAGAAGAAAACATACAAAAAAACCATTTTTTACTGCTTCTTTTAAATCACACGTTTGTTATGTTTTTGCTGTGTTTCGTTGCTGTGATATCCAACTTTCAAATAGCACCCAATATTTTTCTACCACTTTGTGGAGAACATTATTTTCAATACACATATGCAATATTTTCATGAAGGAAGGAGTATATTAAGAGAAAATGTTGCAAAATTTGGTCCGTTTTATAAATTGCCCATATACCTACAACCAATAATTTAATGCTTAGTGACAATAAAATATATGAAATAATAGTGAGCAAAACAACCGACTTGTCTGCATTACATTAGTTACATCATGTTTGAAATCCCAAAATCACTATCCCAAAATGCAATTGCAATATCGCGATGATTGCAAAATCAATATCGTATATAACACAGTCAAGTATATAAAAATGTCAAGACCCAGAGGGTAGACCGCCCTACCCCTTCCGTTTTTGGGGTCGCTGAAACCGAATATTTCCATAAAAAATTAATTAGCCATTTTCCCGTTACCACCCCCATACACCCCCTTCTATTCTAAGAAGACTACCAAAAATAAATTAGACCCCCTCGTTACCCCCTAGAGTCACTTTATCACCCCCCATACACCCCCTTCTGGGAGTTGAAATGTCAATTCTCATACAAAGTTGAGTGGGGCGTGTATTCTTATGTTTTCTGGGCCACTAAAAACGGAGACTACCAAAAAAAAATCGACCCCGGCGTCACCCCCTAGCACCAACTTACCACACCGATACACCCCCTTAAGAGGATTGAAATGTCAATTCTCATACAAAGTCGAGTGGGGTGAGTATTTCTACATTTTCCGGGTCACTATAATTGAATACGACCTTAAAAACATTTTTTAACCACGTACCTTTGCACTTTCACTCTCTGGTACCTGCTATCAAAGTGGTTTTAATGGCATATTTATGGGATATTAGACATGATGGGTATCCTGAGGTTTTGAGGGGTTCTGTTGCCGATTTCCAGGTCCAATGTATGTACCCAGTTCGACTGATCTTTCTAATGAGTCGGCAACAAAAATGAGCATAGAATATCTTCCACTCGCACTCGCCTCCTTGGACTGTCATAGTCATATTCACCCCTCATCTATGCCACTTCTCCCCCTTCCTCCTTCCCTCCAGCCCCAAGTCATTTTTATAGACAAATAGAAAGTACTTGCATACTTAGATTTTTCCCTGACCAAGACTAAATTTAATAAAGCATAAACTTAAAACAAGTCAAACCAAGAATAAACATAAAACTTTCTTCACTCCTTAGATCCTTCTGTTATTGGTCTTCACCCCCCCCCCCCCCCCTCCACTCGCATGGAATATAAATGCAATTTTCCTAGACAACTGGGAAGGACTTGTATCTTTGAGTTTTTCGTGAGCTTACAGCCAAGAATGAGCACCAAATTTTGTTTACCCCCTCTAAATTTCTGACACGGTGAGCTCCTCCCCCTCCCACCTCCACCCCTTCCTCCTCCATCCTTCCTCGGGTATAGGCCACCTTTGCCTACAACTGCTCGGAGCCATGTTTCAACAAACTCGAATTACTATGGCAACGGCTCAAGTCGATAGGCTCGGCTCGGCTTGACGTAAGTCGAAGGTTTCGTCTCAAGTCTGGATTTAAGTCGAAACGTCCGTCTTAATGAAACCTTCGACTTAATTTAGGCCGCGCCGAGCCTATCGACTTGAGCCGTTGCTATAGTAATACGAGTTTGTTGAAATATGGCGCCCTACGGGGAAATGGCTAATTAATGGTGTGGCTAAATGGCTGTGTAATTTTAGCGCACGGTATAAACTGAAATCTTAATTTACCGCTACAGCGTCGCTGCGACACCTTACGATTACAAGCCTTATGTTTGTATCAGGCATTAGAGAATGTTATAAGAAACATTTTAATAAAAGAAAAATAAATTTCATGAACAATATTATACTTTAATACATCTTAATAAGTCCTCAATTTATTTTACGTCACATGTAGCATCAAACACGGTATCACCTGGTCAGTTTTAAGCATCTAATTGACAAATTGAAAATTTTAGTTTTAATTAAGTTTTAAAATAAGATTCAGTGTTCGCCATAATAATCTCAACTTAGTGACAGTTTTTGTTATTGAGAACTGTTAAAAAAAGGTGATCTATTCTGCATGTACCTAAAAGTGCATTATGGCAATGGTCACATGATAACTTGTATGGCGGGGAATTTTAAAAAACGATATAAAACAAGACAGTGCGAAAAGTAGTAAGAAAAAAGTACAGTTAGCTGTCGAGTTACCAAAAAAGTTTTATTTGGAAAAATGCTTTAATAGATTTTAAGAACGCGTCTCAAATTTGAAGCAAAAATGAGAATAAGAAGACTAGAAATATTTTTTCTTCATGACACATCTATATAATATAGTTATGTAACAATTCATTTGTAATAGATTCAATTAAAAAAAAACATATTTCATCAATAAAATCAGAGAATAAATGAGAATTTTTTCGCGCTAGGTCATCATTTTGCAATGACCTGGAAATATAGGGCTGAAGCTGTTTTCAATAATTTTATATTGTCAACACATTTTTAGAAAAGTATAATTTACATTTTTTTAATTATATGGCATTATTGCATAACGAAAGCACCTGATTAACAAAAAATTTAAAAAAGTGTTCTCTAAATCACAATTTTTTTTATTTAAAAAAAATAATCAAACAACTTTATTTGTAACAAATTTCTTTAAAACGAAAAGCTAAAAAAGATTAGTACAGGTATTATTTCTGAATTTTGCCGGACCCTGTGTATTAATTGCTAGTTCTCATTACTTTATGTTTGATTCTAATCTGTTTTAGTTACACAACAAATGTGTGTCACAAGTAAAAGCAGAATGCGGGTTAGGTGAACATGCCGTCCATATTTTACCTCCAGTATCCATATGTCCAATCGTTTTGGATAGACAGAGGTCTCTCCAAAAGCGCGGCTCCAGATATGGACCTGACAACGTAAGTAAAAATAGTCCATTCCAATATTTATGTTACTTGAAGACGTCGATGTATACCTATATACATAGGTAGGCCTTTCAAACATTAAGTTTCAAAATAAATTAACCTCCTAATTCATAAGTAACAGTTTGCAATATAAGAAAAAATAATTTAGTACAATGTGAAGTTTCCATACAAATTACAAGTTTTTTTTTTTTTTAGCAGAATAAAAAGAAAAGATTACAATAATTTCGACAATTTACTCATTAATTTTTATATGTAAAACAAAAATTTTGAGAAAGACTTTGATTTTGGTTTTAATTTTAATGACAGCTACAACATTTTTTAAAAGTGGGTAAACAGTTTCTGCATACAAATTTTCTGTTGAAAATTAAAAATGTTATCCGCTTGCCGTATTATACAATACACAACTTTTCTAGAAACGCAACTCATTATATTCCTGATGTTCCTTCGATTTCCACATGCTCTATTCATGTTTCAATGAGTATATGATGATTAGGGTTCGGAATGTTTGCTCTTACGCGTGTTAAACTGCGTTAGACTATCCTGCGCTCCCGCATTGGGATGGCGTACTACTGCGCATACGCGGGTCCGGGCGCTTTGTCGGGCAGAGTCAATGCCGTACGTAGCACTGGCAAGAAATACACGTGTATATAATTTACAAGGCGTTTAAAAAAAATACGGTTTATACTTTCATTATCACAGAGTTTTATAATGCCGACAAGGCGTTATGGCACACATTTCCGGACCCTAATGATGATATGTCTCCAGTTCATAAAACCGCATTGGTAGAGTTAGTTACAACGTCTTGCAACGGGCTGTCCAAAGTACGGATTCAACGGAGTACGGAGATCAACAATCTCATCACAACATCAATATCATCAATATCATCATAGCCAACCGTTTACAAAAAGTAATTGAAAATGTAATTGGCTGAACTAGGTACTGAGCAGCAAGTTTTTAAAAATGCATAATTTTGTCTTACTAATTTAGTTATAACAGATCTTATTAAAGAAATAATTTCCTTAGGGATGATATTTCTTGTAAGTCAACTCTATTTCACTGTAAATACAGAAATATATTACTTAATCTAAAAAAAATATTTATATATATATATATATATAAGTTTTATCTTTGACAAAAAATTCAGAATGATTTTTCTTAATTTACTAACAATTTGTATTATGACATTAGCCTTAATATTAGATCTTAAGACTATCAACCCTATCCTTAATAACCCAATATTATCAACCCTGTATACTGTTGTAAGTATACGTGTAAGTACGTATAAAAAAGCTAAAAAAAACATTCTCATTCTGATCTCCATCCTTATGATCTCCAATTATATAATGAGACTGATCATATGGAACGACTCATCATAACTCTCCTCGTGTACTCTAACTTGAAGGCACATTTCTTTTAGTCCTAGATAAGCAAAACATTTCCCAAGAATAAATTTTTCTGAGAATCGACAATAAAAAAAATCCGATCACGCAGTATATTATGTATGTAGTCGTATAAGTAATAATTAAGAACTTTTAATTCAATTTCTAAAAACGTTATTCTTGGATTGAAGCAATACTTCTTTTTAGGGTTCTGTTTCTAGTTCAAACAAACAGCCAGCGTTGTCGTTTCAAATTACTATTTCTCCTAATTCGATACCTCTACTAGTCTTCATTAATCCAAAATCAGGAGGAAGACAGGGATCTAGAATACTTAGGAAATTTCAATACATTCTTAATCCACGTCAAGTACATATCTTAGGAACCGGTAACGGACCTATGCCAGGTTTAAGTATGTTTAAAGACGTACCAAATTTCAAAGTTGTTTGCTGTGGTGGAGATGGTACCGTAGGATGGGTTTTAGAAACTATGGGTGAGTACAGTTTAAGATTTTCAGTAATAATAGTTAGACATTTTAGCTGAAACACAACAGATTATGTTGATAGAAGTTTTTAGTGCCAGTGAAACTGAATGTACTGTTACTTCTGCGTCAGATCGTCTATATATTCTGGTAATAAAGAATGAATCCTAAACCTTCAAAATTCTTTTATTTTTTCATAAAACCAAAGGGCTTCATGTATTCTTAAATAACAAATTTTCTATAATCAACAAAAAAAATCACATAATTACTCGTTAAACACACAAATAGCAATAAAAATTCTATAAACATTATATTGACCACGGAGTGTATCAACACTGCAAACAAAACTAGAAATGGCTTGACGTGAATCTTTCTAGTCATAGAAGCGCACCAACATGGATTCCGCAAAGGACTGTTAATTGTCTAGTGGGCCGATGTGGTGAATTCAGGCCTCGTTTGTTTGATCAACGTTGATTTCGGAAATTAGACTTGGTTGCAGAGGGGTACTCTTTATGATCAAAGTCATAGGCATGTGTCTTCCGGAAATAGACCCATTCATGTCTTTCGATCACTCTCTTATCCAAAGTACTTACGTATCTATATAGTTTTCTTTAGTTCTCCAATATCTTTATTCCAAGACGTCTGCAGGTATTTCCAGTACAATTTTCTCCAATATTTCGAATACCCCGT